>JANAVB010007200.1:10945215-11121277 GCA_029216955.1 Iris pallida | reverse complement strand
TAGTTAGCAATCACACACAATCACAAGGCTATACAAGCCAACACAAGTCACATATCAAGGTACATCACATTCATGCATAATAACATTATATATATATATATATATATATATATATATATATATATATATATATAAGAGGAAGGAACTAACATGTAAAGCTATGGTGTGTGTGAACAGATGTGTACATGAAAAGAGAATTCAACACTAGGCCCTATATCACATATATGTATATATACTATAGGAAAACTCTATTTACCACATTAACACATTTAGCCATGTATAGTATATATATATATATATAGAGAGAGAGATAGAGAAGAGCATATAATGTGTTCATGTGTGTTAGTGAGAGTGTACAAGAGTGTCCATAGGGGGGTGTGAGAGTGTGTGGGTTCAAGTGTCAGTTTACTATCAGTCCAACCATTTATCAATACTTGACAACACCAAAATCCGTACATCCACATGTGAATCTCATTTCAGTCAAAAGCATTCAATAGTAGAAATCAAAACCTATCTAAAACATGACTGAATCTCAGGTTAAGTTCCCAGGAATAGGGAATCAAAGGCAGTGTGTGTTAGCAGGAAAAATAAAGTGTGTTGTGTTAAACAGGGATCTATGTGTGTTCAGTCATACAAGAGTGTGTGTGTCTGTGTTTAGGTGACATGAGATATGTGCAATGGTGTAGTGTGTACATGTAGGAAATTAAGTGACAGTTAATAAATAGGGTTTTCAGGAATTAGGAATTTACAGTTTGTGTGTGTAGAGAGTAATTGGAAAATAAGGCAGTGAAGGGTGTTTAGTGAACCTGTGTACAATGTCAAATGGAACCCAGTGAAGGAAAACCTGGAATCAGTTCAGTTTGCAAAACAGTGTACTTTGGTTTTCAGTCTTAAAGGAAAACCTGGAATCATTTCAAATTAAGATGACATCTCCATAAAGGGTTTAGGAAATCTCAGGTTAATGAAATTAACCCCAGTTATTCAAACTCTTGAACTAATCCACATACATTATCTAATTAACTCTTGAAAAGAAACAACCTAGTCAACATCCACCAATACAAAACATGAACCAAAACTCAGTTAACATTTATTTACATGATTTAAAATCTCAGGTTAGCAGTGTGTCTACAAGTGTGTATATATGTAAGGATGCGTTAGTGTGAGGGTGTTAACAGAATGAGGGTGTTAACAGTGAAGCAATATGTGAAGGGTGATGTTGTGTATGGGGCTGATCTCAGGTTTTTGGTTTCATTGAAAGATACAATCTTAGTTAATAAATTTCAGTTTACTGTTAAACACCAAAACCCCTATCCCAAATCTCAGGTTTTTGCTTAAATTCTAGTTTTAGCTACCAACTAAACACATGAATTCAATTCAGTTTTCAGTCCCAAATCCCTATTTCAGTTTAAACATGCTCCATTTAATCTCAGTTCACTCAACCATCATAGGATTAGAATTTAGGTTTTCAATTCTCAGTTAACCAAACATTTAACAATCACTCAAATGAAATTATCAAGAAAACTTACATATATATACAACCTCAACCTTAAACTAAATCCAGGTGAAAATAGGAACTCATTTGAATTTAATTGCTTCGAATTTGACAGTTAACATAAACATATACCTATATTCAAATTCAATTTTCAGTTTTTGAAAATATCACAAAATAGAAAATGGGGAACCAAGTATCAGTAAAACTCATTTTGAACCCAAAATGAAATCAATTCGCATGTGAACCCAAAGACAGGTGGACAGTGGTGTTGTCCATATGTTGACATATCAGGGAGGGGTATTCGTGGCCACAAGAGTGGACACGAAGTGTCCAATAAACAAACACAAGTTCAGAAACCGTGTGCACAGGTGCGCGGTGAGGACAGTGACCCGTGGACACGACACAGGGCACAAGACACCACGTGTTCGTATCCACACCTAGACTAGGTATAGGTCTAGCCATCCCATGTGTCGCCACGCATCCAAAACGTGTCTGTACGCGACACGACACGCGTATCAGTAGGAAAATATCGGCGTACAGTCTGTAAACAAACTAGTGCGTAGGCGATTTCTCCTCCGATAGACACAAGGCGACACGAGACTCAAGGGGTGTGATGTCAGTCACTGCCCCTTGGTCTGTGTCCAAAATCACATGTCCACGACTCCTATATTGGCCACACGGACACGGGTAGCAGGGCAGCCAACCGCGTGCGCACGGGGCATGTCCGCGGGTCCAGTACGACCCCGTCACGACACAAACATGTTCAGTCCATTAAAAATGTGTAAGCGACACAAAAACATGAATTTCCATTCAAACACAAATCGAAAACAGAATCGAAATGCCCACTGTGGCATTTCGGCGAACACCTACGACCCACTGATACGTGCCCGATACGGACACGTATATGACACGAAATGGCACGAATCCTATTCCTACAGAGAGAGGACACCTAGGGCTTCTATCCATGCAAAGAAATCGAGATTTGGTAGGGAATAGAAAGTTACCTATGTGTGTTCCTTCACAAAGAAAAGCTCGAAAAGTGAGATCTCCTCAAGCTAGCCAATGGCTCCAAATTGTATCAAACCTGAGAATAGCCTCCACCAACAGTAGGGGGACACTAATTAGGTTATAATGGAAGAAGTTTCAATGAAAATGGACTAATATTGAATAAACTATGAAGAATTTTCAATGGAGAACAAACCTTTCTTAAAAATGGAGGGATGAATAAAGAGGAGGCACAAACTTTGAGAGAGGCTTTATAGAAAGGGGGATCCTAGGCTGGTCACCAAGTTAGGGTTAGGGTTTTGGGGTGAATCCAATGGCTATCAATCCATCAAGTCCAATCAAGGGCCTACAACCTAGGCTTCACACTAGACTTAATGCAACCTATTTCATTTTAGCTAATCATGACTTAACTCAACCAACCAATACTAACTATTACTAACCATGGCTAACTAGACTAGGTATGACTAATCTAGGTTAGGGCTAAACACAACACAAGACAATTGATTAAATAATATTTAAATCACACTATTCTAAATAATTATTTTAAATTCCAAATAATATATATTAGATTCAAATATTTCAAAAATGACAAAAATACCCTTAAACTAAAAAATATAAATGAAATACCCTAATCACATGGCTAGGCTCTAGGGTAGACAGTCTCTACGGTTTCACTAGCAAAACACCAAAATCATAAGTCATGATTTTAAATGTTTAAAATTAATTAAAAATCACCAAAAATCATAATATGAAATAAATATCAATAAATATAATAAATAATAATTATAATTTCAAAATTTTAAAATTACCCTCATTTGGAAAACTGGGTGTTACACCAGCCCCCTCCCACCACCGCCGGCTCCCCCCGCCCCCACCGTCGCCCAAGAGAGATATAGAGAGTTACCTCTATCTTTCAAGCATCTAAGAGAGAGAGAGAGAGAGGAGAGGAGAGGAGGAGAAAAAATTGGAGGGAATGACATTTTTTCCGTCGGTTCAACTTAAGCTAGGCTTTTAACTTAGCGACGGATAGAATCCGTCGCTACTTAGTCGTTAATCTCACGCGATTTTTTTAAAATTTTCCAACCACTTAGTGACCACTTAGCGTCGCTAATATCCCATCATCTGGTCGACGGATTATCCATCGCTAAGTAGTCGTCAATTCCTCCGCCAACTAGTGACATTTTCTCGCGATTTTTTAATATTTTCCCGCCAATTAGTGACTACCGAGTGACTACTTGTCGACGGTTTTTATTCCGTCGCTATATAACCGACGACTGCCGATAGACAGGTGACGGATGTTCATCCTTAAAAAAATTGGTGCACGATTAGCCGGGAAGTCATCGCCAGATTGTCGGTAGTCCGTCGCTAATGACGACGATTTATTCATCGCTAAAACGCCGTCGCCAATTAAATGTATTTTGGTAGTGTTACTTTTTCCTCATAACCTAAGAAATCCAATCCCCCAAAAGTAGGAGGAAAAGTGGAAGAAAAAGTGGAGGCTTGTATTAATTAACAATTATATCCCATATGAATGTATTATTTAAAAATTATTTACAAAGTCAAATGGTAAATAAGTGTTTTTAGTTGAGGGTAGAATTGGTAAACCCTATATTTTTTACTTTCTTTCCTTCCAATTTTTCTTTCATACCAAACAAGAAAAAACATCTCTTATCTTTTCCAACCTTGCTACCAAACACAAAGGAAGGAAATGATCTTTCCTTCCATATGGAAGGAAAATGTATCCTTATTTTTTTCCTTCTTCCACTTTTCCATCCTTCCTACCAAACACAGCCTTAAATAAATCGTCCATCAGGGGCTAATGTTTTATTATAGATGGTGAGTCAAAACTAACGTAAATTCTAAGACACCTTTGTGGGCCCATCTTTGTTCTTTTAGGTGGAGAAATGGGGCATAAACTGCACAACCAAATTTTTTAAGTGAGAGATATCAAGCTGCTGGCCAGAAACAATTTCCAATGGTGAATGATGATTAAATGAACTTGGTCGAATACGGACCAATGCAGCTGCATGTAGTATTGCATGTCTCCCAAGCAGAAGTGGGTAAACTTGACCTTAAAAGTAAAGGTCTAGCAATCAATTGTAATCTTTTAATAAAAGACTCTGCAAGTCCATTTTGAGTATGGACATGTGCAACTGAATGTTCAACATTAATCCCAATTGACATGCAATAGTCATTAAATGCTTGAGATGTATATTCACCGGCATTATCAAGAAGAATTGTCTTAATAGAATAATCAGGGAATTGAGCCCTTAACTTTATAATCTGAGCAAGAAGTTTGGCAAAAGCAACCGTTCTTGTTGACAATAAACATACATGTGATCATCTAAATGATGCATCTATCAAGACCATAAAGTAACGAAATGGCCCATAAGGTGGGTCAATAGGTCCACAAATATCTCTTGTATTTTTTGTAAGAACATATGACTCAAGATTAACTTTCATCGGAGATGGTCTTATAATTAATTTTCTTTTGAACATGCAGCACACACACAATCACGAGGTAAAAGAATCTTCTGGTTCTTTAAAGGTTTCTCGTGAGTTTTAACTATTCGATGCATCATACTAGATCCAGAGTGGCCAAGCCGATCGTGCCAAAGCATAAAGTTTTTGGATCATTGAACTTCTGGTTCATCACAGTGTTAGATTCTATGTCACTTATTTTTGCATAATACAGTCTTGATGAGAAAATTGGGAGTTTTTCTTTCACTTGTTTTTGGCATGAATCATTGGATGTAATGCATAGATATTCCATATTTCCTCATTCATAGTCTCGATATGGAAACCATTGAACGTATGTCTTTGAAACTTAGCAAATTTCTTTTGACTTGCTTGAATACAAAGCATCATTTACAAAAATATTTGTTCCACCCGGTAAATAATATTTGCTCTTCCATAGACCTCAATTAATTTTGTAGTACCAGAAATTGTACTAAAATTTGCTTTTGCCAAATTTGTTCGAAAAGTATTTTCGATCTCGAAGAATAGTGTGCGTTGATCCACTGTCAACCAAACATATATCTCCACCGTTGGAGTTATTCACAGCATCATTATTTTCTATATTTCTATAAACACAAATAAATTAAGTAAGAAATATTTAATTTATTGATAAAAACCAAAGGTTAAAATAAGCATACAACGGAGACTTAGAAACATGATAAAAAAACATAAAACTAGAACTAAACTGGAAAGTTCAAATAATCTCAAATTCAACTTAATTATTTTTGATATTTCGTTGCCATCTGTCACCACCACATTTTAGCTTGAAGGTATTTTAGTCATTTTGTGAATTTTGAATTTATTTTGATTTATTGAATTGTGATTTATATTTTGACTTTGCTAGTTGAGACTTTGGAGACTAACCTAGATGTTGACCCAAGCTATGATGACTTGATTAGCATGGTGGGACCCTAGTCTAACTTAAGTCAACCCAAGTTTAGTCATTTAGAATCAAGTTTCAAATAGGAGAATAAAAGAAAAGGTTCAAGGACTTTTGACTTAAGGATTTATTTCCATTACTATTTAAACTTGGTCCAAAGCCCACTAGTCTAACCCTAACCCTAATTTCAGCCACTATGGCCGGCCACTTAGGTATTCCCCTATAAAGTCTCTCTTTCATTATTCTTGCCTCTTTTGTAACATTTTAACTTTTTGAAAGGAGAGGTAATTTCTATTCTTCCCCAATTCAAAACTCTCTCATTTTTGTTCCTTTTTGATTCAAATCTTTCACAATAATCTAATCAGCCTCTACTGGATGTTCATGGAGAGAATTTCAGTTTAGGAACAATTTAGAGCTTTGGCTAACAAGGAGGAACCCCCTCTATTGAAGCTTTTTTAAGATTGACTCTTTGGGTAAACCCCTCAAACTCATCATTCTTCTTGATTTCTTTGCATGGCAGCCTAGATCTAGGTGTCCCCTAGCTAGGGTGTGAGTTTTGTAGAGTTTGCATTGATTTCGTGTCCTACGGATACGTATCGTAACCTAGTTCTAGTTGTTTGATAAAATGCCACACTCGATGTTTTTAACTATTTTTGAATTGTGTTTGAATGTATTTGTAGATCTATGGTTCGTGTTTGATTTCTGTCAGTTGTGGGAGATTTTCGTCGTGTCATTTCAGTATGAGGACACAAACTCGTCGCAGCAGCCGCGGGACACTGTCCTGCTGCTCGGGGTGCATATCTCCTCGGACACGGCGACTCGACACATGACTCTTGGCGAGGACCGAGGAAAAGTGTCTGACACAAACCCCCTCGAGTCTCGATTACTTCGTCGAGTCGGACACGTAATCGAGCCCGCATTGGCCATCGCCTACTGTGCGTGAGCCATACACCTCTGACACGGGCTTCGTGTCGTGTCTTGGTGTCTCGTGGTACGAGTAGGGTGTCAGGGTCGTATCCATACCCTAGGTGAATCTGTGGACACGTACTCGTAATGTGTCATGTGTGTGTCGTATGCTAGACACGTGTGAACACGTGCACGAGCAGCTTGTCTGTGCATGCACGAGCAGTGTTTGTGAGCGTGGAACGCCGTATCTGATTTATTGGATACGAAATGGTTCGAGGGACACGTACACATGTGTGGCTTTGATTACCAACCATTAAATTTGATTATTAATTGAATTTGGATTTCGAAATGGTGTTTTCCCCAAATTACTGATACCACATTTCAAAATGCTGATTTCTGAGATTTACTTTGCTTAAACTGAAATTTGATGATTAAATTACCATGGTAGGTCGAATGTATCATATATGAGTTTAATCTATATGTTGGGGATCATGTTATCATGGAATTATTGGTTTTCGAGTTTGATTTATGGGACTGTTGAACTGGAAAACTGAAAACAGTTTTTGTACACTTTTTACATATTGACACAACACCCTATCTACTGTACACTCACTCACACTCATCCACACACACACCATATAGCCACTGCTACCTATATACGCACACACACTGTTAAAAACTGAAAATGGGAATTGAAGGCATGTCTACACTCACAAACTGTTATATGTTGCACTGTTTTCTCATATATTACACACACATAAGTACAACCTGAGAACTTTGTTTATGACTTACACACATGCTCATACACATCTTCACACATTCACAAATCTGAGAACACCCAGGACACATTGGACTGTCACCCAAATTCTGGAAACACACACCCTATAGCTACTAGTATGTGTACACACATTGAGATACCCTATAGCCTATGTTGTTTCCCTATACACACACCATTGATATCACTCACACACATTCACACAAGTTGAGAACCCCTATAGCTACTGCCATGTATACACTAACACACACTCATAACCCTTTACATATATGCATGCGATATATAATGTATGTTAGTAAGCTATATATACATATAGTGATATATGTATATATATAAGTTGATGCATGCCTATATATATATATTAGCTTTTCTATGCATTGTATAATATATGTAAGTTGCTTATAATGAATTAGTATGTATATATATGTGGTAAATAAATATGTGTGTGCATACCAATATAGACTGTATATAGCCTATGTAGCCCTATGACATATAGCCTATATGGTTCCTATGGGTATTTATATGTGTATATGGTAATGTATACACATGAGATGTGTGTGGATAGACTTGTATTGCTTTGTGATGATGTATGAATGCTAGATAGGTATGGCTAGGCCTAGTGAGACTTGTTTGGGTTAGGTTTGACCTAGTTGACCTAGTTTGACTAGTGTAGTTGAGTAGAATTGACCAAAGGTTGACTTTAGCGTAGATTGACCCAAACATCATGTAGAATGCATTATAGCAGTCTATTTTACCATTTTGGATATGTTGTGACTTGTACTGTTTTATTAGGAGCCAGACACCACTCCTCAGGTAGTATTTTATTTCAGATACTCAGATATCAGGCGAGTACATTCTCTGATCATTTCATATATTATTAGGATTATATTCTTTCTCTAGATTACTTTACTTGAATGCTGTCATGTTGGTAACACAGATTGGTACTATATGGATCCCTTCATGAGATGTTTCCTCTCGGAGCATCATATACTCATGTCTTGTGTGTTTTACTAACATCATGTATCTCATGCTTCTACTATCATGAATCTATCATGAGTCTGCTTGTGAATCATGTACTCTCATGAATCATAGAGCCTTCATGAATGTATTCATGAATCATCATTATGAGCCAGTATCGTAGTCATGAATCTTAACGTAACTTGACTGGATCCTTGTGTATTGATTGGGGAAATGGGGGAGTAGAACTAAACATGTGAATATTCTAAATTAGTGTATTCATGAATCAACTCTTTAGTATAGCCATGAATCACCTCCAGCTGTTCACATGTTTATCTTGTACTCTGATTCACTAGTCACTGATAGTTTTCTATTTATAGTAGCTATTTACTTACAGTTCTCTCTTTTATACCATGTTGTTCTTTCAGTTTCATGTATCTTACTCTCTAGCATGTTTATATTTTCTAACCTGTTATGATTTGCGTGAGATGTATTGTGCTCACTTCTGTCCTGATTGGACCTGTTGAAAATATTACAGAGGATGAGGACGAGGCGCTCTGTACTACATACTATAGGACTACCCTAGAGGATTGCTGTGACTTGGATCTCCATCAGGATCCATTAGCATGGATGACACACCTTTAGTCTAGAGTAGTCTTTCAGTTGTATTTATTTCTCTGGATTATTGTACTTGAGCTTTGGATGTTCTGGATTGCTGTGATATCTTAGACACTTAGACTCTCATCTATTTGTATCTTTGTGGATTCGTTCATATCTATCTACCTTATCGTATTTCTACCTTAGTTGTGATTGAGATTGTATTTCTGTATTGTCTTCCATTCGTAGTGTATATGCTATACAGGTACCTTATATTGTTAGATGTTGTGACGTAGGACAGCGTTCTACTGTCGAGACTGCAGCGTAGGCTGGACATACCCACTTTTCGTACCCCTATACTGGGTGCGGGTCGTGACAACATCGTTAGCATCATCACCCCAAAACTAAATTCCTCAACTTGGCTCGTTTAAGTAATCTTCAACATCCAAATGAGTGAATTCTATTGGATCATTTTTATCTTCAAGAATGTTGCTGAAATCTGGCAAAGTTGATCTCTTTCTCTTTTCCTTTACCCTTGATAGATGTTTGGTAAAGCTCAATTAGGTGCTTTGGTGTACGACAGGTACGAGACCAATGCCCTTTTGCTCCACATCTGTAGCAAGCTTCTTCATAATTCTTCGGAGAATCAACTTTTGTACCCTTTTTTATCTTATTTTCTGCCATTTTTGTTCCACTTCAAGTGGTATGGCCCAACCTTCTTATGAAGGGTTGATGGTTAGGACTACCATGGTTTGAATTTTACCATGACTATAATCGTGACCTGACCGTGACCACGACCGCCACCGCGACCGCGACCACGGTCGCGACCACGTCCTTGTCCATAGTTATTTGCATTCGCTTCAGGGAATGGCTGTGATCTAGTAGGATGGGAGTTGTGGTTTCTCATTAGGAGCTCATTATTTTGTTCAGCAACAAGAAGACATGAGATCAATTGAGAATATTTTTAAATCCTTTTTCACGATACTGCTGCTGTAGGAGCATGTTTGTGGCATGGAAAGTAGTGAATATCTTCTTTAACATGTCTTCTTCAGTAACATTATCTCCGTATAATCTCATTTTAGATACAATTTTGAACATACAGAGTTATATTCATTTACCGATTTGAAGTCTTGCAACCTCAGGTGAATCCAATCATAGCGAGCTTTTGGGAGTATCACACTCTTTTGGTGATCATAACGTTCCTCTAAGTTTTCCATAGAACGGCTGAATCTTGCACTCCAAGGTATTCGGATTTCAGCCCTTCATGGAGGTGATGTCGAATGAAAATTATTGCTTTTGCTTTGTCTTTTTTGCTTGCCTCATTTTTTTGATTGCATGTGCAAGGTTCTTTGCACTCAAATGAATTTCTGCCTCAAGAACCCAAGTTAGATAATTTCTTTCAGAAATATCAAGAGCAGCGAACTCAAGCTTGGTGATGTTTGCCATTGTCTGAAAAAATATTTATTTAGAATATAATACACATGCTCAAATCTACAGGTTTGAGTTCTATCAATTACGCTTCAAGCCTAACATTCTTTTTTTACAACAAATGATTTTGTACAACAAATGATTTTGTACACAAGATGGGAAAATTATGAGTTTAGTTTCCTTCCAGGAAGTCTTTTATATTTCTCATGTCAGTAATCTTGTAAATGTATGTCTCTTGAGCAGATGGACAAATCCAAAAAATTATTCAGCGGGGTCTTGGGACTGAACAGTAAGAAGAAAATAAAGAGCTCAATTGGATTTTACTTTTACATCCAAATTCTGGTTGTTATCAGCCCAGGCATCGAAACAAATTAGAAACAAATGAGGATGTCGAATTAGAATATCTAATATGTTACAATATCTAACATAGGAATTCAGTACAAAAACTAAAAGTATATTAGCTGCATAAAAGATGCTCGTAACTACAATCAAAATAGGAAAGCAGAACTGAATTTACCTACTAGCTAATGGACAAAAATTCATGACAAAAATAATCAAAAAATCAAAAGAATGATGGAAGTTATACTTACAATTTTTTACAGCAATTCGTGTTGATAACGTGTTATAAACTAGAGAGAGCAACAAGAGAAAATGGAGAAGAAAGTTGTGATCATCATCAAATATGGCCTTTATATAGCTTACATTGCTATGCCAAGGGACAAACATTTCATAGGTTATGAAACCAAAGGGCATATGTTACATATGTTATGAACCTAAAAGCCATAGGTTATAGAAACCAATGGACATCCATTTACAACAAACATAATAGTTTTGATCTGTTTGGAAATAATATTTTTGTGTTGTTTTTTACTTTATGTTCTTCATTTTGCATTATGGATATGTGGTTAAGAGATCATGTTGTTTAGTTTCAAGTATTAACATTATTAAAGGTGCAGTACTACTGCTCTTCATAGTAACCATTAGAAGTTTGTTTCTTTTCAAGAAAAATTGCTCCTCCCTATGTAATGCACTGTCATGGTTCTCCACATGCATAAAGCAAACTATGCATGTCATTTTTTTTAATAGGCATAAGCAAAAATTTGTGGGGGAAGAAGATGTGATTGCCATTGCTAATCGGTTTTATTTTCGGATAAATAGAGTCTGGATACAGTGTTACATATTATTCATAATTTTTGTTGGTACAACTTGTGAGTAAAACAAAATTTAATTCATATACGATTATCCAACTATATGGTAGTTTGAAATTGGTATGATAGAAAATCTTATACTTGTTCAATATTTGTGATCATCAAAAATGGATGTCCGTGCATGCCCTATATATTGCATGAAATATGTTTCCATTTTGAGTTAATGCAATGTCATCATATTAGTTGAATTTTAGTTTTAATTAATGTAATTTTATTACTTAGATGTTGTTTTTATTTCCACATTAATTATACAATTTTTGAATCCAATAATTATACTTCCTTATGGCAAATATACGATTTTTTCATTTTATTATTTCTGGTAAGGCTGACTGTTGCCCCAGTTTGTACACCCTGAGTTCATTTGAAGATTGGGTCTAGTTGGATTACTTAGAATTTAGTTGGTTTGTTTTTATGTTGGTTAAATTATGAGTTGTCATGATTTTATTTAGGTTATGGTTTAACTTTCAAGTTTGATTAATAGGATGTTTCATATTTTTGATTTATGGATATGATGAATAATTTTAAGAGTACTTATGTCTTGACAATAACTCAAGCTATTTACTCCTTCAGTCCGATTTTTAGAATCATATCTAATCCCTAGCGAATTTTCGATTTCATTCATAATATTTGTAAATAGATGTTAGAAATTATGTTCCACATATCTAGAATAGTTCTTCATTTTGTTCACTATGCTAGCACAAAATATTCTAATCATCCTTATACTTGTTAGCACAGATAAACTTGTTGTTCTATTCCAATTAGGAATAATATGCAACATGTATGGATGAATAAAGTTTGTATTCAAATTCATTGCAATAACTTGAGCTAATTGTAATATCTTGAGAATATTCACAATTCCAACTCAGTAGCATTTAGCATTTCCACTATTTCAATTTGATTGGTAACAATATGTAGCATGTATCAATGAATTATTTTTTATGATAAACTACTTTGTTCAAAATGCTATTTGCAATCACAACAAATAGAATTATGTATTTCTGTAAATATTATATGCATTTGCAAAAGCATTTGGCAGAACAAAGATTTTTTTTTGGTAAAATCTAAATTCATATGCCTAATATTGCTATAGAATATTTAATAGTTCTCAAATAGATTAGAACTATTACCCGAATAATGTATATATATATATATATTATATATATATATATATATATATATAGATATATATTATATATATATATATATTATTATTTTTTTTATTTTTTTATTTATTATATTATATATATATATATAATATATATATATATATATAATATATATATATATATATATATATATATATATATATATATATATATATATATATATATATTAGCATCTAATTTAATTATGTATATTGTTTAACAATTTTATTTAGATTATTCTTGTATATGCACAATTTTGGTTGCCATAATTATGCTAACATATATAGCAAATCATTGATTAGCATGTGTTTTAACATATGTAATTTTTTACTTTTAAGGTGTAACATAAAGTAAAGCACGTGAGTGAGAAACCCATGTTGTTTTATTTATTATTTTATTTTTTTTTTTGCTTTGCATGTCATTAATAACGTGCAAGGTTCATAACACCTATTCTAATTCCATATTTCTATTCCTGAAGCATCATGAGGAATCTTTTTATTTAATATCATTAATAACTATTTTAGTAGTCAGATCTCATTGATGATGACATAGAATTTGTCAGGTCATGCACTACTAAAATAAGTCATATTGGCGACGGATTTAGCGACGCCGTAGTAAAACATCGCTATTTTGTTACATTTAGCAACGATAAAAGTAAATGTGGCTAAACATCACTATCAGCAACGTTCAGCGTCATTTAGCGACAAGTTTATTATTAGGAAAGCAAACGTCGTGTTAACGTCGCAGATTCGTCAAAAAATGTCGCTTTTTTTTTGTACTCGACGTTTAGCGACTCATGGAGTTGAATGTCGCCAGTTTATTAACGCATGGCAACGTTTAGTGATGCGAGACATAAATGTCGCTAATTTGTTTCATATAGGGTTTGCAGTGGCCGATCGAATTTTCAATTTTTTTCCAAATTTTTTTCCAAATTTTACTCTCGCGCGCTCTCTCCAAAATTTTCCTCTCCTCTCCGGCGACCCCCTCTCCTCTCTGGTGACCCCTCCCCCCGGCGACCCCATGCCCTCGGTCCCCTCTCCACCCGGTGACCCCCTTTGTCTCCTTCCTCGGCTCCCCTCGACCTCTCTCAACTCCAGCGACCCCTCCCCTGTACCGGCGCCCCTCTGTCCCGACGACCCCCTCGGCCTCGCTCGACCCCCCTCAACCCCCAGCCCCGGTGCCCCTCTATCCCGACGACCCCCCTCGCTCAGGTAACGCCTAACCCTAATCCTATCTCCCTCATTCTGACACGACACAGACACGAACACGGACATACACACTAATACGCAGACACGGTCATACACACTGAGACACATACACACAGACACTAACATGTGTCACGACACAGACACGGACACGGGAACGGACTTACACACACTGACGCACAGACACAGACATACACACTGTTTTTCTTCCCATATTATATATACAAGTCTTTCATTTAATTATATATTTTGGAAATAAAGGAGAAAGGAAATATAGAAACTATTATTTCTGTCATGCAATTATACTACTTATATGATGCGTAGGCAGTTAATTAGACAAGATTCTAGGCTTACAGTGGTATGTTTGAAAAAGAAAATTGTGTATCGTAATCAATGAATTCCTAATTGTTATTAATTTGAATTTTCCTAATTTATGGCCAATATAATTGTCTATACTATATTGTCGAGTGTCGTGTCCGTTTCTACTCGGTGACTTTAGAAAATGTGACACCCAACCAATTAAATACACTACAAGATACTCGTGAGTATCCTAGTAAAATATTGGAAGAAATATATAAGATAGAGATTGAGCATCCTAGAAGTATAGAGTGAGTATCCTAGAAGTATATAAGATATTTTAGGAATTGGATTTATCAAGGTAAGTTTGGGGTTTAATTGAAAGTATCTAGAGTGCTAGCTAGGTAAGTGCTAGCTTGGACACTCCGATGTCAAGTTTTCTCGTGGGCTCACAAGGAACACATGACGAAAGAGATGTCATTCTCTCTTATGTTAAGTGTTCGTGTTAGCCTGAAATCAAGTGTTCATGTGAGCCTTTTCTAAAAATAAATTTTACTTAAGCATGCATTTTGGGGCTATCAGAGTTATAGATTGAGTATCCTAGTAGTATATAAGATGAACGTGTGTATAGGTACCTAGAGTGTATAGAGTGAGTATCCTAGTAGTATATAAGATGAACGTATTTATAGGTAGTATCATGGGTATTTGAAACTGTATCCTAGTATCAAGATACAAGAGTATCAAAGCACTCACTATTATATTATGGTACATGATATCCACATGATACACAAATACCTAGAGTTAAGGTGATATGTAGGTAAGTGCTAGCTAGGTATCTTAGATACATAGGTAAGTGTTCGTGTCAGCCCGAAGTCAAGTGTCCATGCCAACCCTTCTCTGAAAAATAAATTTACATCTGTAAGCCTTTTTAGGCTGTTAGAGTTCTACAGATTTCAGAAAAATATGAGAAAAGATAAAGAATGAAAGGAGTAAAAAATTAAAAAAACAAAGAAAGAAATATCCTAGAAAAGAAAAATTATAATATTTGGCCTTTTTTAGTATTTTTTTTAAATTTGTATAACTCTAACAGCCTCAAAAGACTTGCAGAAGTAAGTTTTTTTTGAAGAGAAGGGCCGACATTGAACACGTGACGACACTAATTTAATACTCATAGATTTATTCATCCATTTGAAAATATACTCAAAATATGTGTATCTATCTTTGTAGAATTATCTTCAAATGGATATGAATTACTATATACGTATTGTTCGTGGATGTACAATCGTTATTCTGATGACATATGCGGTGTGCGGTATGAATTTATACAGAGAGTAGAGCAGTTCCTGCAGTTCGCCAAGGCGTTCCCTCAGTACATGGACCGTACAAAATTAAGTATCCATGTGTGAGATGTCGCAACTTGAAATACTATCTAGAAGTGGACGTGACATACATTTGTACTCGAGAACTTTTATGTCGAATTACTATCAGTGGACCTCATACGAAGAACTTGTGTCTTTAGCATCGGAGCCAGAGCCTAATTTGGAGCCGTATATAGATGTTCATGACCACGCTGATTACGACGAAGGGTGGATGAACATGATTTTTGATGCTGCGGGGCCTAGTTTCGATCTGGACAATCATGATGCGGCTGAGGAGGCACCGAATGTCGATACTGCAAAGTTTATTGAGTTGCTAGAGAATACAAGGAGTTTTATATCCTGGCTTGTGAGGATTATTCACCGTTGGAGGTGATTATAAGACTGCTGAGCATCAAGTCCGATTTCAATATGTCTCAAGAATGCTACAACCGAATCATCGAGTTGATTATAAAGATCTTGCCGGAGGGTACAAGTTACCTACAGACTCTACCGATCTAAGAGAATGGTAAGATCGCTCTGGATGGGATATGATAAAATTGATGTATGTTACAACGGATGCATGTTGTACTACAAGGACGACAAGATGAAGACGTGTACAAATTTTGTGGTGCTGATCGCTATAAGGCAACGGGTTCAAGTAGGCTCCCGGTGCAAGGAAGCCAATCGATTCGATGCACTACTTGCCTTTGATGTCACGATTGCAAAGGTTGTTTATGGTGAAGGAGACTGTCGAGAACATGAGTTGGCACAGGCGGGAACAGTCGATGGAGTTTTGGATCATCCATCCGATGAGAAGCATGGAAGCACTTTGATCGAGAGTATTCAGATTTTGCTTCTGATCCGTAACGTAAGATTAAGGAAATCCTCTGACGGTTTTTACCCCGTTCGAACTTTCTGGTTCCCAATATTGTGTTGGCCAGTGTTTGTCGCTTACAACCTACCGCCGTGGATGTGTATAATGACTCCTTATATGTTCCTAACCGTTATCATTTCGGGTTCGAACAATTCGAAGAGGAATATCGATGTGTACTTACAGTCGTTGAAAGATGAGTTGAATCATCTGTGGGAAGTAGGCACCAACATGTATGATATTTTTTAAATAAAACTTTCAGATGAGGGCCGCACTGATGTGGACCGTCAATAACTTTTGGCATATAGAATGTTATCTGGATGAAGCACTCATGGTGGTCTCCCATGTCTGTATTGCATGGACCACACGAAGGCTTTCTGTTTGAAACACGGAGAAAACCATGCTTCTTTGATTGTCATCGACAGTTCCTGCCCAAGGATCATCTGTTTCGGAGGAAAAGAAATGTTTTTCATGCCGGCGTTGTAGAGAAGGCCAATCCACCGCCAAGGTGGACTGGAGACACGATATGGGAGGAGGTCAAGGATTTTTCAAGTGGTATCGAAGAACCTACAAAGGGATCCAAGTGTGATGAATTTGGTTGCACTCATAATTGGACCAAAAAGTATATTCTGGGACCTGTCATATTGGAGCACCAATCTGATCAGATATAACCTTGATGTCATGCATATCGAGAAGTGTCACTCCTATTTTCTGTTATACGTATTTTTAGTATACGTGTACGAAATTCTGACTTTTGTCAGGTGACTCGTATTTTGACTTGTCTTGCTTATTCTAGTCTTGGTTTAATCTTGCCTTGGTTTAATTTGGTTTGGTTCAACTTGGCTTGACTTGACTTGACTTGGTTTGTTTTGGTTTGAGATGAGAAGGGTTGTATAAAAAACCAACTCCTCCCTCTCTCCTATATTATTTCTCATTACTTATTCTTCTTCTTCATTTACTTCTCCCACCTACCAAGTCCTAGGCAAGTTCAATTTGCTTCATGATGGATCTTAAATTTTATTGTTCTATTATCTTTCTTGCTTGATTCTAAGCCTCTTTAGAACTTGGATATTTTGTTTTTGATGGTTACATGAGATCTAAGTTTATAGTTTCTTCGTTTTTCTTGGTTTTGATCTCTTAAACTTTGTTATTTTTGAAAACTAATAGTTCCATGTTGTAGAGAATTCAATTTCATTCAGTTTAGACCTTTATTTTGCCCAATTTTGAGTACTTTAGCCCAAGTTATGAACATTGGAAGTTTCTAAAACTCTATGGCCAAAAGCTTGCTGGTAGGGACGACACCTCGCGCACCTTTTGGTCCATGCACCTCCCGCAACTTTTGGTCCGCGTACCATATACCTCACGTACACCTTTTGGTGCTCACACCTTGCACCTTGTGTACCTTTTGGTCCACGCACCTTGCACCTCCTGCACCTTTTGGTCCGCGCACCTTGCACCACGCGTACCTTTTGGTCCGCGCACCTTGCACCACGCGTACCTTTTGGTCCGCGCACCTTGCACCTCGCGTACCTTGTATCTCTTGCACCTATTGGTTTGTACACCTTGCACCCCGTGTACCTCGTGCACCTTGTACCTCGCGCACCTCGTGTACCTTACATCTTGTGCACCTTGCACCTCGCACGCCTTGCACTTTGTGCCATGCACCTTTTGTCCATGTGCGAATTACTCTAAATGACTGTTTTGCCCGAGAATCTTGAAAAACTCAAAACATGAATGTTACAGATCTTTGTCTTGGCTTCAAGAATCTTCATGTCTCACTTTAATCAGAGTTCATATGTGACTTATAGTTTCAATCACACATGGGTGTTCTCGATCTTCTTTGCATGTTTTCTATACATGGCCTAAATTGCGATGACCCGACTTGACATTGATAGTCTTGAGATAGTAACTTGAACCTGACTTGAACATGATAATATGAAACCGTCTTGATAACTCTTGATAAGTGGCCCGTCGAGGCGCACTCCAGACAAGTACTCCTGACAAGTAACAAGTAAACTAACATGACATGTATAATCTTGATTGCTGTTGCGATGGCTATTCCTGTCTTGCTAGTGTAACTCTTGCCTTGATCCCGTGGTTGATTGTGTCTGTACAAGCTATATGTCTCGTCTTACATCATGCCTAGGAATGGATTCCTGGTTACCACGGTCAGGAATTTATAATGAATCTGACTAGGTTAATGACTGTAGCTCCCCTTTCCAGAAATTTTAAAATTTTTTTATTTTTATTTGATTTAAATGGTAATTTTTAGATTTTTGTAAATAATTATTGAGTTAATTATTACGGTAGATAATTTTAGCCATGGTTAGGAATTGGAATACAGGTGACTAGAAATCGTGGCACGGATAGTGCAATGACGTGCTTTGACTAATGTATTGGCCCTGGTAGGGAAGGTCGAGCCATAGTGATGTCCTAACTAGAAAAACCAGACCAAGTTGTGACTTAACCCTTACCGAAGATTTATTTATTTATTAATTATATTATTGAGTTTAGGGAACCCGGGGGCACCAAACTAGTCCAGATTGGACCCAAATAAAGTCCAAGCCTATGTAGACATACTTTTAGGTGTGTACAAATATTTTCTAACTTTTTGGTGGACTTAATAATATTTTCTAAATATTTGGTTATTCATACAAAATAGGCATTACTAATATTTAAATAGGTTTTAGAATATTGGTACAATTTTCTAGGGCTAGATATGTTGACCAAGACTCTTTTGGTTATTTTAGTGGGTTATTGGTACTATTATTATTATATGTTTATTATTATAATTTTTCGTAAATAATGTTAATAGTATTCGTTTATTTGATTATTCATTAGCAAATGAACTATATATATAATATCGTTATTTATTGTAATATTCTACTTTGGGATTATGATAGCATTTTCTAAATATAATTGCCTAGATTTTATTTGGGTTTATAGAGTAAATGTACGAATGTTATTCAATATACATTGGATCGTATATTGCTATAACATACTTCGTGTTTATTTAATGGTCTATTTATTATTTTTATAAATCAATAATTGTTATATTTAATTTTTATATTGATATTTACAATTTATACGCACATATCATCATATAGTGCATGTATATATATAATATATTATATAAATGTGTGTTATTTGTATTGAGATATGAAAGAGAGGGAGAAATGGGGGGAGGGGGAGGGGAGATAAAGAGAGGAGATAAAGGGGGGATGAGGAAATAGAGAAAGAGACAGGAGAGGAGGGAGAGAGGAGAGAGAGAGAGAGAAGAGGAGAGAGAGAGAGAGAGAGAGAGAGAGAGAGAGAGAGAGAGATAGAGGACAGAAGAGAGAGAGAGAGAGAGAGAGAGAGAGAGAGAGAGAGAGGAGATAGATAATATATATATATATATATATATATATATATAGGTATTTACATAGGTATTTAAAAATAATATATTATATATATATGTACATAGGTATTTACATATAGATGTATATATATGGTAATAGAAAGAAAAACCAAACTAAAACAAGGCAGCCCCGGACCCAAGCCCAATAACCCTCAGCTCGAACCTGAGCTTTCCCCAGCCCGAGCACTAAAGCCCCAGGCCGAGCCAAACTGAGAGCCAACCGAGAGGAATTCGGAATTCGTTTATATATTCATATCAAGAGGAGATTGGGAACTCTAACCTCAAACCTACACCTGGGCGCACCCCCACGCGCGCACGCGGCTGTGAGCCACTACTGGTCGGCCGGAGCCGCCGCAGCAGCACTGAAACCGCGCGCACGAGAAACAGAAGCGACAACAACATCAGCCCAAACGCCCGACTTGCGTGCGATTATCTCCGTCGTCGTGCAGTGATTTCACAAACTACTTGAACAGGTATGAATGCAACCTATACGTCTACCAACCCCTTCAACTAGTTTAATTTATTTTGCTTCGTGTACGACGAAAATAAGTTCCAAAATTAAAAAAAAATTCGATTTTCTGGATTTAGAAACTGTCCCGAAACCCAAATTGGCGGTCGATTTATGACCAGGATATCATGAAACTTGGAAAACCGCTTGAACAGTCTTGTAGACAACATAACCGAGATTGAGATCCTATTTTTAGTTTAATTTCTAGTTGGTTATTTTCTGTTAAAAATAAATTTGAAAATCAGGAAAAACTTGGCAAAAACAGTTTTCAAAATATTAAAAACCTCTTATACCACGTGTCCCGCCAAACCTGGCGACTTGGTCGTGAACCGAAAGCATCGAAAGGTGCGTATCGGCTTCGTGGACGTGTGGGCTTTGACGGAATTCAAATTGGTCGCGTGTGTGCGCGACGAATTTGATACGTATCCGTCGAAATTACCGTATCGTCTCTGTGCAAATTTTCTAATTACTTTGTGCACGTTCATAGATCGAGACGAAACTTATACCGACACGACCGTATCATTTTTCTGGTCCTGTATGTCAATTTTGGTCCAATTCTGAGACAGTTGATCGATCATCGTTTTGTGGGCCCCACAGTCCGACTCAACGGGCAATTTTGTGCACGGCCCGCCGGAATCCAACTTTGGATATACGGTTGGTTCGTATCAAAAAACTGGACCTGTTGACGTATAGTTTGACTTTAGAGACCATTGATTCTGGCACGCTTTTCGGTGCAAAGCGGGTCCAACGGCGGACACCGTTTTGACCCAAAATTATTATTTTGCCCCTATGTCCAGAATTGGACTTAAGGACAGGAAATTCTAGCTAATTTGGATATTCTGAGAATATTGGTAATGTTTATTTCAGCATCCGGAGACTTTTTGCATGTGTTGACTTTAGTGACTCATCTGGGTGGTTGTACTATCGGTTCACCAGCGAAGGACCCCAGACAAGTACACTTTCTGATTGCTTTCGATTTATAGTAGTCTTTTATTTCATGTTTATACATATGTCTTGCTGCTTGTTGACACGCTCGTCAGACGGAGATTAGTATCATGATTTATTATACATTCTTGACTGTCATTTTTATGATTACCATGCTTGCGACCTGATTCCATGAGTACTAGCTGGACGGAAAATATCTTAGTAGACATATGAGCTACCCCTTACCCATCCCAATATGTCTAATCTTGACTGATAGCAGCTGCACATGACACGTGCAGGGTGCCGTATTTACCCCTTAGCCGTTCACATGTCGAACTAGATATTTCAAATCACGTAGATAGATGTATTTTGTTTGATTCCTTGTTTTCTTCACCGCTTTCCAAGATGTCAGTTACTTTTAGTTTTCATCTCTTATATGTTATTTACATGCCTTGTTAATTTATTGTATTTTTGCATTGTGTCAGTTTGTGTATTTGTTCCATTCCTGACTGAAAACCAACATTTTTCTGGTTAGCTGTGGCTTCACTCAGCTTTGGGAGATACGTGTGTACTTGCAGACAGAAACCTAGAAATAGATACAGTTGTATTATTTCATTAATTGTGAGAACTTTATTTCCTTTAAATATAAATGTTGTAAATATTGTAATAAATTTAGAAATGTGAATGAGCAATAAAGGTTACTTTGAGCATTTATTTCTTGTGGGCTTGACAAGCTTCTACCGCCGACTCTGCGGCGTAGGCTGGCTTGGACACATCTCGTATCCGAAAAGGGGTGCGGGTCGTGACAAGACTAGATTGATCAAGTAGTTCATATAGAGATATTTTTCTGGTTACTAGCGATCCCGTTATCCCGGCCACACCTGAGGGACTTGTTGCCTGCCGACTAGTAGGCACATTTTCAACACACTGTCATGTGGGGCACTTCTTGAAACATAAGTACTGAAAGTACACCAGTAATCTTGATAACTCTTGTAACTCTTGTAAATCATCTCGCCTGGATAACCTGATAGCTGCAGGGCTTGTGACTGCATGAACATCTCACTGCATCTTGCTAGTAACTAGTCCTGTGATAACCTTAGTTAGCTAATGATAGCAAGCCGTAGAACTTGATGGCCGTGCCTGAATGTTTGCTCGTGATTAACATAGAAATTATATTCCGTCTCTTTTTTCCTAATGCAAGCTATTATTTTATTCTAACCCTGTCTTCTTGTCATTAAGTCTTTTTATTTATTTATCTTCTATTTATTATCTGCTGGTTTAGTTCCTTAACGAAGCCTCCCTTGTGGCACTTGCTCTTTCTGGAGTCTGACCCAGCTGGTTTTGTATGGCTAACTTTCGGAGTGATACCGAGGATCTTCCTGCTTATCGGCTAGATAGTGAACATAGGCGTAATCCTGGCAACGAGTGGATTTCTATTTTTCTCTCCACTCTATTATAAATTATTCTTTTGAGGCCTTTAGCCGAGCGGCAAGTGTTAGCTCATGTTGAAACTTAATTTCTGTTTGCCTAAGGGCTGTAACATGATTGACAAATCCTAGGGTTGATCATGTATGACTTAACTCTTATTAGTCTCGTATTTTGTATGAATAGCTTCATGATCATCTGAATATGTAATGTTTGGGACGCATTACTTTGTATGTCTGATGATCTAACATCTTGTATATTTATTTACTTGCTTGAGATTGAGACACTAGGCTTGTTCTGACCATAGAGACCGATGGATTATAGTTTAACCCTCATGTATCTAGACAGCCGTGACCGTTTTGCAAGGTGGGTTGCACTTCAAAGTACGTAGCTAGCTGTGTCTGTCCGCCGCTCTCCAGTGTTCTGGTTCTGAGGTGTGAGAAGAAGAATGTGTTTGACAACATAATTAATACTGTGATGGCGTAAAGGAAAGATGAAAGACAATCTCAAGGCCAGGTTGGACTTGGAAGATATATGTAGACGTCCTGCATTGCATTTGATAAAGGAAGGCAATGGAAGTGTAAGCAGCCTAAGGCAATTTTCTCACTGGATAGGGAGGATAAAGGAAGACTTTGTAGGTGAATCCACGGCTAAAATATCCTGACGGGTACGTGAATTTAAGAATATGCGTCGACCCGAAGGAGAACAAATTGACGGGTATGAAGAGCCACGATTGTCACGTATTTATAGAGAGGGTAATTTTGATCGTATTTCAGAATTATTCCCGCCGGTCGTTTGGGATCTGTTGACAATCTGAGCGTATCCTTCAGAAATCTTTGTTCTACTAAGTTGCTTGTCGATCGTTTAGAAAAGCAAGAAAGGACACTGCGGTAACACTGTGCAAGCTTGAGAGGTATTCCCTCCTGGGTTCTTCGACTCCATGAGCATTTGCCAATTATCTTTCCTATGAGGCACGTGTTGGTGGACCGGTAGGTTATCGGTGGATGTACCCGTTTGAACGGTATTTGAACCACCTAAAGAGAAAGGTGAAAAACAAGGCTCGGGTCGAGGGTTCTATTTGTGAAGCCTATGTTCTCGAAGGGATTACAAATTTCTGGTCTATGTATTTCAAGCCACATGTTGCTACTAATAGATAAGAGCTCCGAGAAACGACGATGGATATCTTGAATCTAATGATACATATTGAAAGTCTTCAAGCTTTCGGAAAGCCTTCGGGGAAAATAAGAAAAGATATATGAATGACGAGGAACTAAGGGATATCAGTTATATATATTACTGAATTGCGACGAGGATGAAGTGGAGAAGCTCGAGGGGTAAGTAACTAATACGTCCACGTTTACATAATCATGCATGTAATGGTATCTAATATTACTATTACACTAATTGCCCTATGTGTTGTTTTTTTCAGCACATTTAATGATGAGGTGGGTCGAGTAGACAGTACATAACAGATGAAGAACTAGAACATAAAATGAGACGTCATTTCCCTTCATGGTTGAGTGCATATGTAAGGAGCTTGGTAATTACTTCTTGTATATGCATTTTATACAGTAATTAACGAATGCTGAATTTAATTTCTTATCTTATGGTATTTAGGTCGATTGTCCGAACAACACTAGAGAATGAATAATTAGAACTCTAGCCAAGGGGCCAATTTATTGCGTCAAAATTAGGCCAAGCTATTGTGTGAATGGGTTTAGGTTCAAGTCGACAAATGCTCCGATCAGAGAGAACTTTTCGGATCTTGATTCGACAAAAAAATAGCTGTTGTTGTATTAGATCTACAAACTACAAAGATGTCGATTCGAGCAATGATTTTTACCGCATCTTAGGGAGATTGTGGAGTTAACATATAACTACGACATAGAGCCGGCTATGTCGTGTGTGTTCAAGTGTGATTGGTTCGATCCGATCCAAAATCAAGGTTGGAAAATTAATAAGCATGGTCTTGTGGATATTAACTACCGATGTCGATATTAAGGATACGAACCATTTATCCTAGCAAGTTAGGCTCAACTTTTACTTCACTACTTATCCTAGACAGGGAACAACTAGGTTAGACTTGTGGGCAGTATGCAAAACTAAAGCCAGAAATACCTACGATGTTGATGAAATAGCTTATCAGGAGGACGAGCTACCTCTCGTAACAAATACAGTTGACGTAGACACAACGAAATTTCTACATTACACGTCTAATCATATAGAAGAGGTAGAAGTATCCGAAGAAAAATAAAGTAATAAAAGAAATAAGAAGAGGAAGATGAGGACGCGAAGAATGAAAAAGATGAATTTTGGAAGATGATTGGAAATAAAATAAAATATAAAATATGTTTAACCACTAATTAATCTCCATACAACAATTATTTAGACTTGTGAAATGTAATATCATTTTTTAACCCCTAATTAATCTCTATTTTCCATCAATCTTACCAGATGGCACCCATGACCCGAGCATGTCGCTTGAGAGAGGCACATATGGCTGCCGAGGAGATAATGGTACCTCCTTCTACTAAAGAGGAACAGCTTCCTCCTGCTGCTAAAGAGGTGATACCTAAAGCATAGATCAAGGTTAAGGAAGAAGTGCTTCCTCCTACTATTAAAGAGGAAGTGATTCCTAAAGCCAAGATCGCTGTGAAGGAGGAAGTAGCACCAGAAGGCAGTTGCACCGGGAGTTCCAGTCATCCAGCTCTTATAGATATTAATCTTGCTGGCATGGAGGAGTCTTATGCGTGCTGACTGAGGGAGTTCTATCTGCCCCAATGTAGAGGGTAGATATATATGATATGACTTTTGACCGAATTTGTTTCGATAGACTTATTTAGACTTGGATATTTCTGGATGCTATTATGTGACTTGAATATTTTTGGATTTTTTAGACATGGATGTTT
The DNA here is from genome assembly GCA_029216955.1 of Iris pallida. Lineage (NCBI taxonomy): Eukaryota > Viridiplantae > Streptophyta > Magnoliopsida > Asparagales > Iridaceae > Iris > Iris pallida. The sequence continues at coordinate 11,095,470 of JANAVB010007200.1, read as the reverse complement.
CTGGATGCTATTATCTAGACATGGATATTTCTGTGATATGTTAAATGCATGGTTATTATCTACAAATTCAAGAGAGGGTTACTCCGGGTCTATTTTTTATAAACTGTGATATGCTGAATGCATGCATATTTGATTTAGAATATGTATTACATTTTTGTAGATGTCTTTTTTTATCAGGTAGGACGACGAAGAAGATCGTACCTCGGTACATCCCGTACCGGTAGAGGTTCTCGGTAGAGGAGCATCCCGTGGCGGTAGAGGTTCCACCGGTGGATGGAGTGGTACTCTGGATGATGGTTCCAGACCCTTATCTCCTAGTACTCCAGTGTACCAACCACTCAGATCTTCGACTGCGTCGAGTACGTGGCAGTACTCCTAGCATGGACAGTTCCAGTCCTGATTCTAGCCCGTCCTGTATTCCTCCTGCGGACGGCACTATAGAGACGGAGGAGCGGTGGAGGAGGTCTCACATACGTCGTCTCCATATGATCCGAGCGATCCCCCATGCGCCCCTCCGGACGAGACGAGGATGGAGATTCGGTTAGACGGGCCTAAAAAGTAAGTTAATTAGTTAACATTTATTTATACTTATATCTATATATTCATAAATTTAATTATCGTTGTGTAGATATCGCCCCCATCAGTTCAGAGGGCACTGGAGCTATTTCTGAGGTCCAACTACGGGGCCCTTGGATCAACTACTCGGATGCCTCAGACGAGAGGAAGGCATTCTAGTTTACCACTTCAAGGTTACTAAAGTATATTGCTTTTAGTATAAATAATTTTTTATGCATATTATATAACTAACTAATTTAATTTTTGTAGAAAATATATTTTTATCCACCACACGGACTGAGATGATCGAGAAGCAATTTTTGTCGTTGCCGCCAAGTTGATCCGGGATACGATCGACAACCAGAAGGCTTGAGACCGCTCCAGAAAAATGATCCAAGGTTGGATCACATCCGAGCAATGGAGTGTGATGAAGGCTAGATTCGACGATCCTAGGTACAAGAACGGTCGGAGAAGGCAAAGCGGCTAGGACGAGGGTATGGAAGTGGTGTGGTGGCTCAATTTCCATGACGAAACATTTTCGTCGCCTGATATGAATTTTACTGTAATATATTATTTTAATAAAGTAGGAATAAAATGTTCAATTTTAATGACAAACATATTATTATAACATATAATGAGGAGTGAGAACTCCAACATGGTGACCGTCTTCCTAGCTATCCATCGGAAGGACGGAAAGCTCGTCGATGATAGGGCCACGCAGAGCTATGTAAGTATTACTTTACGTGTCACTAACTTTGTATAACTTAAGAAGTTTGTATTATATAGGGAACAACTAGGTTGGTAGTAAATATTATGCTTATCGAGATCCGTACTTTTCTAGGATGAGTATCTTAGGCTAGAGCATGAGCGTGAGAGTGCACATGTAGAGGAAGAGGCTGGTACTTCCTCGTAGCCCCCTCCGGCTCGGGTATTGGACGAGCTCTGGATGACCGCCGTTGGTGGTCTTCAGAGGGGTAGTACTAGTATGGATCCTACAGCACCTTTGTGGCGACGCAGTCATCCAGGGCCCCCTCTGTCAGTGTATTCTCCACAGCCCTCACAGGAGTCGGTTGAGTGGAGGAACTCCGTCGCCAGCTTACTGAGCTGCGTGACGAGCTGTTACGGAGGATTGCGAAGAAGCCCAGTCTCAACCGCAGACGGACAATACGGAGCTCACCGCATGATTTGATATGCTCAGCACACCATTAGGGAGACGGGAGAGGACGGATCGTACCGTTCAGACGGTACATGAGAGGACGAATCTTGTCGTTCAAGCGGTGCGGGGTCACAAGTGGCCATGGGCGATTAGCTTTCGAGGCTGGCGGCTGTTATGGATTCCACCAACTCTAGACTGCTAGCCATGGAGCAGACACTTCCTGATCGTGCGTCGGCATCCCCACCGTCTGTATCAGTTCACTGCCTCCTCCTCCTTCTACTGATGAGTCGTCACCGGTGACGCTGACCCCGACGCAGTATAGGTTCATGTTGTCCAGACGGGGACTGCCTCCTCCTCCTCCTGACCAGGCGTAGTCCTTTATCGGACTTATTTTTATTTGTTGTATTGTTGATCCATTGTTGGGTCTTTATGTATTTATTTTATACATTTAATGACAGTTTGTGTTATGTTGAGTCATTATTAAAACATTATCGGACAAACTTTTTTTATAGCCGTTTGGTAGTGGATTTTTATCCACCCGGCTATTCCATGTCTTTCTGATCGTTGAATTTCTATTTATTTGATTATTGGAAGTTATTTTTATCATTTGTCTCTATATTGGTTTACCGGTGTTAAGTGTTCCATCGAAGGGGCCGACGAATCCAGGAAATTCTATCGAGGTTTGCTCCTGGTCTATTATTTGTAAACTGTCATTTAAAATGCAGGTACAATGCTATATAATATAACTGTCGTTGATGGAAAAAGCAAACATAATCCTTTTTTTAAGAATTTAGCGACGCTTAGCGATGCAATACGTCACTAAGGTGTATCAGAACGTCGCTAACCTGAAAATCAAACAACACGGAACGTCGCTAGACGTCGCTACTATGATGACGTAGCAAATTCGATATGTCAGCAAAAATAGTCAGATCTTATCGCTAATTTTGTCGCTATGTACGTATCTAAACGTCGCTAGCCTGTGTCGGAGACGTCGCTAAAACATGACGTGGCAAACCAAAATTGTCAGATTTAGCGTCACTAAATGTCGCCAATTACGTTGCTAAAGGTTGAACTGCCAGCGACAATTAGCAAAGAATTGTTACGTCGCTAATTTGCAATGCTATGTCGGCAAATGTGATAGCCCAATAAAATTCTAGCAATGTTTGCGTCGCAAAGAAACGTTGCCATGACGACTAACAGCGACATTTTCTTTGTTAGCGACAATAATTATGCGATATGGTCATTACATCGCTAATTTCGTCGCTAAATGAAATCAACGACATTTTTTTGCTGTTTAGCGACTCCTCTGGCGTCGCTAATATGACTTATTTGGTAGTGATGATAATTATGAATTTACATAAAAAATTAGGTATTGCTATGGATCAATAACAAAATTTTACATCATTCAATATTAATTATGGAGTTTTGCATATAGAATAAATTTTTTGCAAAGTCATGCAAATATAAATATATTGTTATGTGCTTATTTTATATGTAATTTTAATTTATGGAAATTTTTGATACATGCTACGATATTGTATTATCAAATGTTTTCTTTCACTGTATTATGTGACTAAAATATAAGCTAGACTTCTAATTTTTCTAGTACTTTAGACTAGAAAAAAAATATTAATATGCAAATAAGTTGTGCATCGATTCAAATTATATTAATATGCAAAATAATATTTATTTTTTTGAAGACCGAACTGTTAGATATTTTATTATTTTCGGACATGATATTGTAATATTATCTCTTCAAGTCAGAAGCATTAGAAGTTGTGACATGTTATGAAGGAGCAAACATGCTAAGGGAAAAGAACTATCTCAAAATAATGTACTAAATGACATTTCTTCTGAAGTACTATTACTAAGCCGAAATCAAGAAGTATAGAATTCACTACAACAAAAAGACCTATTAATGACGCTTGATAAGTGGATTTCATGACGGTTGATAAAGAAGCGTCATCAAAGTTCAGCAAGACTATATTCTATGATGGTTTTCTATATAAACGTTATTGATATTGTCTCTCAGTGATACGAGCGTTATGAAAAAAATACCAAAATTTAAGTCGAAACCTCGACTCTCCCGCACTTACTCCCACACTTAAGGAAAAGTCTCAACCCTTCTCTTCTCTTCTCCTTTCTCTTTCCCGCTCCCCGCTCCCGAACTCCCCTCACCGCTCCTCTCCGCCGTTATAATGCTCTCCTCTCTCGTCACTCTTCCTCTTGGTTCTCTTCCGGGCTTCTTCTTCCTCCTTCCTCCTTCTCTTCTCCTTCTTCCTCCATCCAAACCCTAACTCTAGAAAAGCAAACCCTAACCCTAATTATCTCCCTCGATGTGAAATCGGATGAGACCGATTGTACTCTCCACTGCAAGATCGCGACGATGGCGCTTCTCCGTCGCTCCCTCATGATCGGACTCTTTGTCGGCTGCCTTGGCGTCGATCTCTGGGGTTTCCATATTTGGAATTAGGGGTAATTAGTGGTGCTGTTTATATTGATTTTAACTATGTGTTAAAGCCAGAAAAAAGCTTAGAAGAGGCAGTCAGAAGAGAAACATGGGAAGAAGCATCTCATACTCCATGGCCCGGTAGCATCTCATACTCCATGTGTTCTTTCCATATTTGTTTATCTCCTTTTTGTTGTCGTCTGTATGTGTGTGCCCTCATGCTATTTTGTTGCATCACCTTCAGAAATAAGAAAAATGGGCCACCTTTAAAGGGCTTACAGAACAATGTGCCAAACTAGCAGAAGTTCTCCCTAAGTGTATTAGGAGTGCATTTATCTTGACACATTAAGCCAAAGAGTGAAAAAGAATGACATTTCCAACCAAATGATCTATCTAGTGTCTGTGATTCTCGTTATTCTTTAGTAAATTACAAACTATTGCATAACGAGCCCTATGGATATTTCCCATATCTAATTTCATCAGCTATAACATCAGAGATGTTTAGAGATGGATGCTCCTATTCTAGGAAAAGATTACTATTTTTTGTCTTTGTTGTTGGTTTTACTTGATGTTGTTTGGAGTTGGTATCGATATGTGGTGCCAGACTCTTGCTTATTAAACTTTGTTTCTTGACATTCGATTTCATGGGATTTTTGGGTGTGATCTTCAAATGATGTGCAATAATTAGCTCATATTAGTTTTTTTTTCCAGAGTTTTGGGATAGGGCTTTTGTTGTTGTTATTGTAGAAAAAATGTTGAGTAGCTTGTAGACAATTTTTTCCGTGATTGAACTGACCTATACATTTATATAGCCTGCTTCGCATTAGGTTGAATATTCGCATTTGCAGAGAGAAGGCATATCAAATGATAATGATTGGAGCAAAGACTCGATGGATTCTAGTATTTCTTTATTTGGTTCTTTGTGCCTTTGAGATGTGGTAGCAGCTGGAGCAAAGTCTTATATATGTTGAATATTATGTCGAGTGTTCGGACTACTGGCAATCTATCTTAGGTTCCAGTTTGAACATTTAGAGTTTGATGGTGGACATATTGTATTTGTAAAAGTACAACAAAATATGCATAATATAGGAAGCTTAGGAGTTGTTCAATTTTCAATTAAGGATAATATTGTGAAAAAGAAAAGTGCATGTTCCCTACTTAATCATTCTAGGTTCTTCCAAAAGTTAAGTGAACTATCATTCAAATATCAACAATTTTTCTGTTTGGGATATCGGTCATATCTGCCGTTATTCCATTTTCGGAGGGGAATACGATATGACTTGCGTGGATGGGAAAAAACTTGCCAGGACCCATATTGGTGATATCCAGGGCAAATCGGTCTATATCCCCCAAACCAGCCGATATAACGGCCTAACTTGGTATAGGCTTGATTGTGCGGGTTTAACAAAAAAAATGCTTCAAAGATGTATGTTTCATTAGTGTTAGTGTGACTTAGAGCATATCGGGACAGAACCTTACTCTAAATAACTAGTTCTCTTATATTTATGTTAATACTCTGAAAGTTTGTCATACATGTCATATCTGAAGTGAATTATTATCTTATAACTCCATGAGGTCATCTCTCCCGATGTGTCCGATATAGCGCCCGGTATCCGGTTTTCAGGATGGCGACGCCCTAAATGCAGATGTGGGTCTGAAATCCGATATCAGGAACCTTGAACACATTTAAAAGCTATATCTATATTTACTTTTTGAGGATGTACTTTTTGAACCATCCTATTGAGCCAATGATCCGACGTAGAAGTTGGAGGTGTAATCTAATTTTGTTTCAAGTAGGTTGAATCAAGTCTATTTTACAAGCACAACCTTCAATAATTTCAAGCTTAGACTTCTGCAAGGGTTAAACCCGACTCAACTGAATCTGAGATATTCAAGTCTAAACTGATATTAGTTACTTGACCATTATATAGTATATATTAGACATAAATTCATAATCTTATGACATATGTCATTTATTCTGACTCTTTATAGACCATTTGCAAGACTCTAGCTGACCTCGGGAAGGAGTTCCACATTTCTATTTTCTAGATTTGTTTCACTAAAACTTTTTCCATTATATATTCCCTCCTTGGATTCGCTCTTCTATTTTATTTCATCGTTTTGTTTTCTAAAAATATTTTCTCAAGGTGCAAATTGTCTTTTCCGTTTTACAGGAACGAGATGGTTATTGGAATATGATGCAGAAGTATATAGGATCAGATGTAACATCAATGGTGACTCTTCCTGTTATGATTTTTGAGCCAATGACAATGCTTCAGAAATTGGCAGAGGTACATGCTATCTATATATTTTACTAGAAGGGCCCTTAAATGGTTTTCTATCAAAATTTTGTCGTAAACTTTATTTCAACTTTAGTACAATAGAGAAATTTGTTCTTCCAATAAAGCATAGTTTAGCTTGCTCAAGAAAATCATTTATCTTGTCTTTCTGGATTCTATATTTAGATACTAGATTGCAAATTTACGTTTTCAGTTGTGACTTGTTTCTGTGTTTTTTTCTTTTAATGCAATAACGAGAGTATTGTATAAAATTTGTGCTTGACCATAACTAGATTGTTAGCAACGCATATAAAGCCTGTTTTCTGATAGATTGTTTTTGCTTTTTATTCTTCCTCTTCGGAACATGCTTGCGAATTACAATATGTTAGATTTTCAATGCTCGTGTTTTACTTCAGATAGAAATGTTCTTTTAAGCAGCAATCTCTCCCCTCCAGGGTACATCATATCTATATTATAACAACCTGCGCTCATGTCCCAGTTTACCACTTATTGTATACTATATGATGCAGCTGATATGTACTTTCTATGATGCATATAACAGTTGGAGTATTGTCACTTGCTAGATTTGGCAGATAAATGTGAGGATCCTTACATGCGCTTGGTTTATGCTTGTAAGTACTTTTCATTTGTTCATTTTCTCAAGGTCATGTCTTGTGTCTCCATATTGGTGCATATGGTGGTATTTATGGTCATCAACTGCAGCTTCATGGGCCATATCTGTGTACTATGCTTATCAGCAGACATGGAAGGCTCTCAATCCCATCCCGGGAGAGACCTATGAGATGATTAATCATGATGGAATTACATTAATCGCGGAGCAGGTCGGTTCTTATCTGAACTCTTTATGCTTTTGCATTTTTTGGGTCCTTTCTTTCATCTAATAGAATGCTCAACCTATTCACTTCTTAAGTTTTTGAATCAGATTAAACTGATGTTGCTATTACTTGAGCCGTTTCGAATTTTCCAGTTTCTTTCTTTAGTATCCTCAGTTGCCTTGTACTTATCATTTCAGTTTAGTCATCATCCTCCAATGAGCGTAGGACATGCAGAGAATAAGCATTTTACTTACGACATTACTTCCAAGTTAAGAACCAAATTTTTAGGAAATTCATTTGAAGTTTATCCTGTGGGAAGGTGAGCTTTTGTACCAAATGTTGTATTATATAACATCTTCTAACTAGTTTTTGATTACTTGAATATCTTACTAAATACTCTCTGGTGCTCTTTTAAAAGATTCTATGTTCTGGAACAATGAATACCGTTGCTTAATGCTTATAGTATCTGATTGTTTTACTGCAGGACTCGGGTGACTCTCAAAAGAGCTGGTGTTGTTTTGGATTTGGTGCCCCCTCCTACGAAGGTTAACAACATTATATTTGGACGCACCTGGATTGACTCACCTGGAGAAATGGTCATGACAAACCTGACAACTGGGGAGAAAGTTGTGCTATATTTTCAACCATGTGGCTGGTTTGGGTAAGGTTTCCTATAAAAGTTTGATTATCTAAGCAAGCAGTTATTGTTTGTCCTCGGGTTTGTTGATCATACATTGAAACCATCATTTTCTAGCTGATGAATAATGGGTAAAAAGTTAACAGGATACAACAAATTTCTTGTTTATTTGTCTGCCATGCTATACCATTTCCTTTTTGTTACTACTACTATTTTTTTATTGCATAAATAGGTCACAAGTTAGAACTATGAATTTCATTCTTTTCTCTGATTTTTACCTTTGGACAAAGCTTCCCATATACCTACTATAATTCTGATTTCAAAGTATCCGAGTGTTTTAAAGAATGATTAGAAAGTAAAGTTTGCCTCAGCTTTGCCAGTCCTCAGCTTTGCCAGTTCTTTGGGATTGCACTTACATAATTCTGGTATTGGTTGACAAATATGACTAGTAGTTTTTTTAGACGTAAAAAATGACTATAGTTTACCTCTTCTGGCATTTCACAGCAAATAGATGCGACTCAATGTGGATAGATCTTTTGTGCATGTTTCTCCTGGGTATTCAAATATATATTCGTGCAATAATTCTACGACTTGCATTCCATATCTAACAAAATTTTTCCTTTGTATTCATACTGGTGAGTTTTCTTGCAATGTTCATGTTTTGACAGACTCTAAAATTGACAGACTCTAAAAGTGAGGGTTTTGCTTTGTTTTATCTTAAAGTATATTAAATCTTGTTTTGTCTTTTTTAGGGTTTTGCTATACGTACATGTGCTGTGGACAGTCTTTATGTGACCAAATTGAAGCGTTATAAGTGTACTTCTTCGCTACAGTATCCGTGAGATGTTTTGATGTCGATAGTTTTGATGTAGCAAAAGTGTACTCTATATTGGATACTCTATATATTTTGAGAAGATGTATATAATGAAATGGATAAATGTAGAATGGTAGCTAAAATACTCTATTTTGAGACAATGAAATATAGCTAGCTAAAGTACTCTATATCTGTGAGATATGCCCTATTTTGAGACAATGAAATGGAGAATGGTACTTTATATTACATTTTAATGTTTTGTTGTGAATATGGTTCAAAGTGGTTGTTTTCGAATTGAATTAAGCAGTGTTTGGAATGTATAACATGCAGTATAGAGCGTTATAAATGTGATACAACGACCATATACAGATCATCTATTCATAACGCTTTCAAAATGTCCTAACTTCTAAACTATATTAACTATTCATAATGGTTTTTCATAACTATCCATAACGCTTTGAAAATAAAATGTAGCAGAAATTCAACCTATTAATGACGGTTTTGGATGAAATATCTATAACGCTTTTAAAAATATTTATAACACCCGATTTTATAACGCTTGGACTGAGAAAAAAAAGCGTCATGGTTTGCAATTAATGACGCATTTTAGCCGTCATTAAAAGGTATTTTTGTTGTAGTGATTGCTCCAATCACGTGAAAGGTAATTTTTCACATTTACAATTCACATATTCTATTCATTTTAATTATAAGTTTAGTTGGACAAAAATATGAAGTATGTCAGCCATCATATTTGGTTTATGGTGATAATGGATAATATTCTTTCGGTTTACATGTTTGAACCTTAAATGACTATATAATCACAATATTAGAATTTTTAGTCAAACAGAAATCATAATATTGTTGTCATAATATCTAGACGCACTTTATTTTTTCTTATATTTCATAACGTTATAATTCTTTTAATTCATTCAAATAATTTAGTCACAAGAAAATAGTTAGTGCAATTGCAAATTCTTTTAAATGTAAAGTTTTAAGAGTTGAGATTATTTTTGGTACAAGCCGAAAGGGTCCTTCTGTCAACCGGACGTAAATAGTCCTAAGTGACACGGTACTTAATCGCCTCTCTGTAGACCTTCGCTAGCTGGGAACCGGCCCCTACAGCTAACCTAAATTAATCAACACTTGATAAACTAAAGATTTTTAAGGTTGATTAGCAAAACCATTTAAACTATTATTCTAGTACTTTAGATTGTCATTTTTGCAAACATGGCTAATAAAGATAAATCTTTAGAGTCAAGGCTGAAAGTTACTGTGTCTTACTTTTAGAGTGATAGATTCAGTGAGTTTTGGCTCACTATCCTAGGGCTTATATTAGCAATTAGTGGAATCATACATTTTGATTCTGATGACACAGAGTATGATTTTGGAGTAATCCAAGCATTTGGCTTAGTTGTAACCCCTCTTCCCAAAAATTTAAAAATATCTTTTATTATTTATTGGAATTAAAATGTGATTTATGAAATTTTTATAAATATTTAATTTAATTAATTATTATTATAGAAGGCCTTAGTCATGGTTAAGTTTTGGAGTTCCAGATGACTAGAAATTATGGCACGGATAGTGCAGTGGCGTGCTTTGACTATTATTTTAGCCATGCTAAGGAAGGTTGAGCCATAAGTGTGTCCTAACTAGGAAAACCAGACTAAATTGCGACTTGAACCCTATAAATAATTTAATTAGCTATTTATTAATATTATGACCTTTAGAAAATTCGGTTGTACCAAACTAGCCCGGACTGGACCTGAATCAAGACAAGCCCATGTACTCGGGTAGTGCGTCTAAGGACATCTGTGTAGATGTATGGTTGGTATTTTATTTTATTTTAATTTGTGGCCTAGTAGGCCATATTACAAAAGGTAGTTATATATATATATATATATATATATATATATATATATATATATATATATATATATATATATATATATATATATATATATATATATGTACATATATATATATAATATTTTAGTTGATAATATGGTAAATGATTTTCTTAGCATATATTTGTAGAGTTGGGTTTTAGATTATATATACCTTCATATGTATACCTATTTAATAAATGTCTATATATTTTAACTAGGAAGGTTAGAATATATATATATATATATATATATATATATTATATATATATATATATAATATTGTTATTTATAGTAATATTCTACTTGGAATTACGATAGCATTTTCCAAATATAATTGCCTAGATTTTATTTGGTTTTATAGGCTAAATGTACAAAGGGTATATATATATATATATATATATATATATATATATTATTTATATATATATATATATATATATAGTATATATATATATGCTATCGTAATTCCAAAGTAGAATATTGCTATAAATAACAATTTATATATATATATATAATATATATATATATATATATATATATATCTATATATATATATATATATATTATATATATATTCTACTTTGGAATAATATATATTCTTATATATATATATATATATATTATATATATATATATATATATAATTATATTCCAAAGTAGAATATATATAGATAGAAGATAGAGATATATATATATATAGATTAATATATAGAATATATATATATATAGATATATATATAATAATATATATATATATATATATATATATAATATAATATTGTTATTTATTGTAATATTCTACTTTAGAATTACGATAGTATTTATATATATATATATATATATATATATATATATATATATATATATATATATATATATATATATATTATATATATATATATTTTTATAATATTATTTATAGTAATATTCTACTTTGGAATTACGATAGCATATATATATATATATATATATATATATATATATATATATATTATATATATATAATATTGTTATTTATAGTAATATCTACTACTTTGGAATTACGATAGCATTTTCTAAATATAAATGCCTAGATTTTATTTGGATTTATATGCTAAAGTACCAAGGGTAGTAAATATGCATTGAATCGCATATTGCTATATATACTTCATATTTATTTAATAGTCTAATTATTATTTTTATAAATCAATGATTTTTATATATAATAAATAATTTTACCAAGTTAATAATTGTTTTAGAAATGTCATAACGGTTTATATGCTTGTTCATGGATTTTTGGAATTAGTGAATATATATATGTGTATATTGTATAAATACCTACACAAACCTATATGAATATCTATATACAAATATTTATATATAGCTTGAGTATAAAAGAAAAGGAAATAAGGAAAACAAATTAAAGAAATCAAAACCAAATCAAAACCCCACAGCAACTCCCCTAACCCGAGCCAAGCACAGCACAGCCCAGCCGAGCTGTTCCCTCCAAACCCCTATGTAACCGGCCCCAACCCGAATAGCCCAGACCGATCTCTTATGTATACATATATACAACGAGAGAGAGAACGGGAGAAGAACCAAAACCCTAACCTTCCAAAACCCCGTACGACCCCCCCCTCCTGACCCCTAGCGGCCACCCTGGCGACCACGCTCCGCCTTGCCTGTCGCCGGCCAAAGACAGAACCGCGCTGTGAGGTAGAACATAGACGAACACAGCGCAGCAATGCAGTTGGAGCCCAACTTCGTAGCGACGTATCGTCGCGTACAGTAGATCGTTTTGTAAACCACTTGACCGGTATGTTCACAAACTACACGCCTATTTTTTTGCAAATAGTTCGTATTAATACGCATCATGTGCGACGAAAATCGAGTTCCAAAATCGAGAAAAAACTCGATTTTCTGAATTTAGAAACTGTCCCGAAACCCCAAGTTGGCGGTCGATTTGCGACCAGAATATCACGAAACTGGAAAACTGCTTGAACAGACTTGTAGACAACATGATCGAGATTGAAACCCTACTTTTAGTTTAAATTTTAGTTGGTTATTTTCTGTTTAATGTCAATTTGAAAATCAGGAAAACTTGACAAAAACAGTTTTTAAAAATTAGAATTTTTCCGATACGACGTGCGTCCCGACAAACCTGGTGACGTGGTCATAACCTGTGAGCATCAAAAGGCGCGTACGTATGGGATTCAACGGTACTCGATTTCGCTGTGTGTGCACGACAAAATCGAGGAGTATCCGTCGAGATGCCCCGAATTGGCCTCTTTGTTAACTAGCCCATAACTTTGTGTACGTTCGTCATCTCGAGACAAAACTTATTCCAATAAGACAGTATCATTTTTCTGGTCTTGTATGCCAAGTTTGGTCCAATTCTGAGAAGGTCGACCGGAACACTATTTTAGCGGACCAACGACCCGATTCAACGGGCAAATTTGTGCACGGTCTACCGAAATCTAACTTTGGACATACGATTGGATTCTTCTCGTCAAACTGGACATGTAGACATATAATTTGGCGACTTTAGAGATCATAGGTACTGGCACGCTTTCAGTGCAAAGCGGGTCCAACAGCGGACATCGTTTTGATCGAAAATTATCATTTTACTTCTGTATCCAGAATTGGACTTATGGGTAGGCTATTCTAGCTAATTTGACTTTTCTGAACACATTGGTAATATCTGTTTCAACATCCGGAGACGGTTGTGCGAGTTGACTTTCGTGGCTCATTTGAGTGGTTGGTAGTATCGGTTTCATCAGCTAAGGACCTCAGGCGAGTACATTTCTGATAGTTTTTATATTGGACCATCTCTATGATTCATGTATTTAGTAGTAATTTATATTGATATTCGGTTGATTCTTGATATGATTGTACACGGGATAGTAGTTATGGATTCTTTACATGTTATTTTCGTGACTTGCAAGTTTATCCTGTTTGTGACTTGTTGAATCCATGAGTACTCGTTGGGCGGGAAAGTATATTAGTAGACATGTAAATATACCCAAAAACATCCTAAAATATCTGATATTGTCTGATAGTAGTCGTACAATTCACGTACGGAGTGCCGGATTTACCCCTTAGCCATTTATATGTCAAAAGTGTATTTCAAATCACTAGTTAGATGTAGTCTTGCTATATTACAGTTTCTATCACTTTCTTGTCTTGGATGTCGTGCTCTCCTGCTTTTACTCACATGTTACATACCATAATTTTTGTTTATACACTCATCATATATTTCTGTATTATTTATAGTTTTATAGATTTTATCAATTATTGGAACTGCTGTTAAAATGTACTCGTTCCTTTCCTGACTGGATCGTTGATATAGGTGAGGATGACGTGCTTCCTAATTTTGTGCTATGGACCACATGGAGGGAGATAGAGACTCGAAGGCCAAAACCTAGAGATTAGTTAGATAGTTGAGTTTTATTTAGTTATTTTTTATAAATTGTGAGATATTGTACCTTGTATCAAATGTAAATATTTGAATATTATAATTTAGTTTGATTTTATGAACGAGCATTTATTTGTGATTTTGAGCTTTGTGGCTAGAAAAGGTTCTACCGCCGACACTGCTGCATAGGCTGGCTTGGACACGCACTCGTATCCCGAAAAGCGGGTACGGGTCGTGACAAGTTTTTGTGGTGGCCCATGCAGGTCAGTCTTCACAAATTGTGTGAACTCGTGATAGTACTTAAGTTATTCGTACTATTACGAACCTGCGACTAGGAAATGCTCATTCACAATATGATTGAAATGATCAAGGAGGATGACTAGGAATAGGAGTCCCTCATTCAACTTGACTATTGGGTAGTTAAGGATTGTTATGAAGGCCATGCAATTTAGGTGAGAATTTATGAAATTTAGATAACTTGAGAGATTTCCATAGATACACTATTGTATTTTATATGGCGATATGACCCAAGTGAGTAGACTGTTCGTTTGGTAAAGTAGGACTTCCTATGATTCAATTCCTAAAAACTTGATCATTTGTTTTGCCTCTCTAACTATTACCGTATCATAAGTCCGAGTTGCTTATTCATTCCCCACCTTGCCCCGAAGAATTACTTTTATGATATCTAATTTGTTGTCCATATATGAATCTCGAGTTAGTTCTTTCCTGAAGTTTTTCCTTAAATCATTGAGTATCCATGAAATAGAGATTATAATGTTTATACTTCCCTTGTCTTCAATTATTTTCCTAATAAATCATTCTATTTTCAAGAATTGGACTGATATGACGGATACTTGCATCTTTTCTATCTTGACCATTTGTGCAAAAGTCAATTATTTTCTATATTACTTATTTAATTTCTAATTTTCATAGTAATTCATTCCTCTAAAAGTCAATGTTTTACCCATGGTGTTGAGCCTAACATGATCCATATCTCTATTCCGAGTCAGCTTTGTTGAAATTCAAGATATATATATATATATTAATATATATATATATATATATATATATATATATATATATATATATATATATATATATATATATATATATATTTACCCTCGATCTTGAATATTAGACGACTATAAATTAAAGTTTACATTTCTCTTGTCTTCGATCATTCTCTTCCTAACCAATCGGTTGATTTCCAAAAATTGATACCTTCACTTCAAGGACAGATACGTACACTTTCTCTATCGTGACCAATTGTTTAAGGAATTTTAAAAACTCTTTGAAATTTTATGGATATAGTTGGAAGAATAATCGGTGACGTACAATGGCAAGATAGAAGCGCACTGTCGGCATTTACTTGAATTATCGAGACTGTGATTTCACTGCAGCCAGCAGCGCACTGGCGTGGCATGATCCCTAAGTGGAAATAATTTCAAGTACACGTAAGCTACCAAACGTTACTAAATACTATATCCTGTTGTCCTATTTGATCTTCGAGTTAGTATGTCAATATTAGACAAAGTTACTAGGATATCCAATATCGTATCCTTGTTGGAGTCATGAAACCAAGGGTTTACTGTCGCCAGATGTACACTGGTGAGGCATGGATTCTCGGTGAAATGATTTTAGATATGCATACGATTTTTGAATACCATAGAGGCTATATCTTTTATTGATATATGAATATTGTTTTCTTAATATGCAAATTTGATTTTATACATCTTCTCGATAACCCATGTTTCTTTTCTAGAATTGTCGTTCCTCCTAACAGTCATTTGAAAATCTTCTAGCAGACTGGACATCCCCTTTCTTATTATCGTAATCTCAATAAACCAGCTGTTTATTCCTTCTTATCTTTCCTATTTAAATTCATCATTTAATTTATTCCTAGTAATTATTTAGAACCGACCATTATATTTTGATTCTATTTCACTAGATTTATCAGCATACTTAGATTTTTAGAATCTATGATCATGTCTAAATGATTTTGGTTTCGTAACGGATCATGCCAAAGATTTCGGTTGGATTGTTCCTTAACGACTTTCTGATCGTGATTAGACTATTTTGATTATATTCCGACCGAGTCAATTCGTATATTTTCTAGATTTTGACTCAAAAATTGTGCCTAATTAATTTTTCCTAAATAGTTAATCGAGTTAAATCGTGCCAATCAAAAATTAAATTTGATCGTTCCTAAACGACCTGGATTATGAATAAACTATTTGACCTTTATCATAATCGTGCCCAAACGTTAACTCAACTATTGCTGATGTTTATATTTCTCTTCAACTATGATCATGACTATTCTGGTCGTGTTCATGCTTATGCCAAATTTTATCATGCTTGGATGACTTGCACAATTAACCTTGATCGTGACTGACTCCTAGTTGTATCTAAAGGATTTTAACCTTGTTTAGACCTTATCGAGATTTTGATCATTGACCATATAAATCCAACAGTAGTTAATCGTGTTTAATGACTTTTCTTGTTTATCTAATCTATTTCGATTATAACCTTGATCATTGTGACTGGATCCTTTGACCATATAATTTGGTCATGATTCGATCATGCCTAAACGATCAATCGTGCTAAATAAAATTCTTTGAGCAACCTTAAGCTGAATTGGATCGTGACTCAATCATAATATATTTAGGTCATGCCAAAACTACAGTTTCTTCTGATTTTATCCGCGATTATGCGTGACTAATTCGATCATGAATCGTATCATTTTTTTCGATCATATTAATTGTCGTTCTCATTTGTATCGATTGAAATTACATTTTTTGATTATATTTTGTAGTCATGCCTAACCGTGGCCTTGGAATTTATGGATGAATTTATTTCTAAGGTGGATAGAATTGTAAATCCACCTCCCGAATTTTGAAAATTTTATTGTTATATTTTAGTTTTCTAATTAGAAAATATATTTTAATTCTATGATGAATATTTTGAAAGGAAAATTGTTTTACCAAATTTGTTATATTTATAAATATACTTCTAAGATTAATGATTTAATTATTTATTGAATTTATAAATTATTTTGATGTAATTGATTTAATGTTATATTTTATTGGAGTTTACAAAATTCGTTTTAAATATTATTTGATAATAATAGATATTATTGAATGGTATTTTGAAATTATTAAAATGGTCATTTTATTTATTTCAATTTAAATTTAAATTCTTGATGTATCAAAAATGCAATTTAAATTATTTGGATGGATATTAAATATTATCTGAAATTAATCGATGATATTAGTATAGACTTTGAATCATTTTGGAAATCAGATGTTTGGAAATCAGGTTTGACTTTATACCCAACAAAATCTATCATTTTAAATGAGATTTGGTAACTACGTCTATTTTCAATCTATTGAATATAGTAAATAAATTTTTATTGTGTCTCATTATTGATTTAGATTTTAGTGATTAAATAGTTATTTGATTTAAACTGTGAAAAGATTGAACCACTAAACTCTAGTCCAATTAAATTAGGGAATCACCAACCCCTATATATAGAAGGGCCTTCCTCTACTCTCAACGAAATCCCCAATCAGCCAATACCAATCCCCTTTTCCTAAATTTTCAGAAATTTTTATTCTATTCAATCATTTACCTTATTTTATTTATCATGGTGGAAGGTAATTTTAGTCAATACTTTGTTTTATGATTATTTCTCTTATCAAAACCTGATTTAAATTAAGTATTGTGAGAACATCTTAGGGCCTTTATAGTTTCTAGACTCTTTCTTCATGTTTAATCTAATTGATCAATATTTTCTTACCCTAAAATTTTTCATATCCTTTCACCGTCCAATCAAGTCCGCTTATCCTAGTAATCTTTAAATTTGAGGACGAATTTATTTTTATGGTGCGCAGATTTGTAACCCCTTTTTCTGAAAATTTAAAACTATCTTTCATTATTTATTGGAATTAAAATATGATTTATGGAATTTTTATAAATATTTAATTAATTATTATTATAGAAAGTCTTAGTCATGGTTAAGTTTTGGAGTGCCAGATGACTAGAAATTATGGCACGGATAGTGCAGTGGCGTGCTTTGACTAGTGTTTTAGCCATGCTAAGGAAGGCCGAGCCATAAGTGTGTCCCAACTAGAAAAAGCAGGCTAAGTTGCGACTTGACCCCTATAAATAATTTAATTAGTTATTTATTAATATTATGACCATTAGAAAATTCGGTTGTACAAACTAGCCCGGACTGGACCAGAACCAAGCCCAAGCCCATGTACTCGGGTAGTATGTCTAAGGACATCTATGTAGATGTATGATTGGTATTTTATTTTATTTTAATTTGTGGCCTAGTAGGCCATATTACAAAAGGTGGTTATATTCGAAATTCTTGTTATATATATATATATATATATATATATATATATATATATATATATATATATATATATATATATATATATATATATATATAATATTTTAGTTGATAATATGGTAAATGATTTTCTTAGCATATATTTGCAGAGTTGGGGTTTTGGATTATATATACCTTCATATGTATGCCTATTTAATAAATGTCTATATATTTTAACTAGAAAGGTTAAAATATGTATTTAGCTCATATACGCACGTGCTGGAAATATATATATATATATATATATATATATATATATATATATATATATATATATATATATATATATATATATATATATATATATATATATTGTTATTTATAGTAATATTCTACTTTGGAATTACGATAGCATTTTCTAAATATAATTGCCTAGATTTTATTTGGGTTTATAGGCTAAATGTATGAATGGTAGCAAATATGCATTGAATCGTATATTGCTGTATATATACTTCGTATTTATTTAATGGTCTAATTATTATTTTTATAAATCAATGATTGTTATATATAATAAATAATTTTACCAAGTTAATAATTGTTTTAGAAACGTCAAAACGGTTTATATGCTTGTTCATGGATTTTTGGAATTAGTAGAATATATATATATATATATATATATATATATATATATATATATATATATATTAAAAAAAAATATATATATATATATATATATCTGTGTGTGTGTGTGTGTGTGTGTGTGTGTGTGTGTGTGTATTGTATAAATACCTATATATAAACCTATATATGAATATCTATATACAAATATTTTTATATAGCTTGAGTATAGAAAGAAAAGGTAATAAAGTAAAACAAAATCGAAGAAATCGAAACCAAATCAAAACCCCACAGCAACCCCCCAAACCCGAGCCAAGCTCAGCACAGCCCAGCCGAGCTGCTCCCCCCCCCCCAAACCCCTGTGTAACCGAGCCCCAACCCTAATAGCCCGGACCAACCTCTTATTTATACATATATACAATGAGAGAGAGAACGAGAGAAGAACCAAAACCCTAACACTCCAAACCCCGCACGACCCCCCTCCAACTCGTGGCGGCCACCCTGGCGACTATGCTCCGTCGTGCGCATCATCGGCCAACGACAGAACCGCACATTTGGGGGCAGAACAGAGAGGAACATAGCAGCAGCAACACAGTTGCGAGCCCAACTTCGCAGCGATGTATCGTCGCATACAGTAGATCGTTTTGCAAACCACTTGACCGGTATGTTCACGACCTATATGCCTTTTTTCCTTCAAATAGTTCGTGTTAATACGCATCATGTGTGATGAAAATTGAGTTCCAAAATCGATAAAAACTCGATTTTCTGAATTTAGAAACTATCCCGAAACCCCAAGTTGGCGGTCGATTTGTGACCAGGATATCGCAAAACTTGGAAAACCGCTTAAACATAGTTGTAGACAACGTGACCGAGATTGAAACCCTATTTTTATTTAAAATTTTAGTTGTTTATTTTATGTTTAATGTCAATTGGAAAATCAGGAAAAACTTGACAAAAATAGTTTTTAAAAATTATAATTTTCCCGATACGGCATGCGTCCCGACAAACCGGGTGGCATTGTCCCAACCCGTAAGCATCGAAAGGCGCGTACGGATGTTATGGGCGTGTAGGATTTGACGAAACTCGATTTCATTGTGTGTGCGCGACGAAATCGAGGAGTATCCGTCGAGATATCCCGTATCGACCTCTTTGCAAACTAGTCCATAACTTTGTGTACGTTCGTCATCTCAAGACGAAACTTATGCAGCAGGACCGTATCATTTTTCTGGTCCCGTATGCCACGTTTGGTCCAATTCTGAGAAGGTCGACCGAAACACTATTTTAGCGGGCCAACGATCCGATTCAATGGACGAATTTGTGCACGGTCCACCAGAATCCAACTTTGGACATACTGTTGGGTTCGTTTCGTCAAACTGGACCAACAACGAATATTATTTTGGTCCAAAATTACCGTTTTGCTCCTGTGTCCAGAATTGGACTTATGGGTAGGCTATCCTAGCTAATTTGACTATTCCGAACACATTGGTAATATCTGTTTCAGCATCCGGAGAGGTTGTGCAAGTTGACTTTCGTAGCTCATTTGAATGGTTGGTAGTATCGATTTCATCAACTAAGGACCTCAGGCAAGTACATTTCTGATAGTTTTTATATTTAATCATCTCTATGATTCATGTATTTAGTAGTGCTTTATATTGATATTCGGTTGATTCTTGATACAATTGTACACGAGATAGTAGTTGTGGATTCTTTACATGTTATTTTTTGTGACTTGCATGTTTATCCTGTTTGTGACTTATTGAATCCATGAGTACTAGTCGGACGGGAAAGAATATTAGTAGACATGTAAATATACCCAAAAAATGCCAAATATCTGATCGTGTCTGATAGCAGTCGCACAATTCACGTACGGAGTGCCGAATTTACCCTTTAGCCATTTACATGTCAAAAGTGTCAAATCACTAGTTAGATGTAGTCTTGCTATATTATAGTTCCTATCACTTCCTTGTCTTGGATGCCATGCTCTCCTGCTTTTACTCACATATTTCATACCATGATTTCTGTTTATACACCCATCATATATTTCAGTATTATTTACAGTTTTATAGATTTTATCAATTATTAAAACTTCTGTCAGAATGTATTTGTTCCTTTCCTAATGACTGGATCATTGATATAGGTGAGGATGACGTGCTTCCTATTTTTGTGCTATGGACCATACGGGGGAAGATAGAGACTCGAAGGCCAAAATCTAGAGATTAGTTAGATCATTGAGTTTTATTCAGTTGTTCTTTATAAATTGTGAGACATTGCACCTTGTATCAAATGTAAATATTTGAATATTGTAATTTAGTTTAATTTTGTGAATAAGCATTCATTTGTAATTTTGAGCTTTATGGATAGACAGCGTTCTACCGTCGATACTGCGGCCCAGGCTGGCTTGGACACGCATTCGTATCCCGAAAAGCGGGTGTGGGTCGTGACACTAGTCAAACCAAAATTTTTAAAAGAAATAGACTACAATTGGTTTCATAGAATTTTAAGTATTTTTCTGAGTCATTATATGACAATTTCTTCGGATATAAGAATACTAAAGATCACTAAGATCCAGTATAAGGTTTTACATGTGGAACAACTTAGATACTCATATGTTGATAGGTCCATATGGCAAACTATCATAGCAAGGAGTATCAAAGAATTTGAAATGGTATATTTAAGCATAGCTTGTGCTGAAGCTGAATGGCTCACATATCTTACTATGTATATATCAAATAGATCCATGCCCAAATTGCACTCTTGCTATGACTTCATAAAGTATTGAAACTGAATATGTCATACATCTTATTATGTATATACATGATCTACATATTTTTGTACCTTTATTTTTTATAAGTTATGCTAAAGAACTGTTAAAGCATGATATTGTGAATTCTAAGATGAATAGGTACCTGCAGCTATGTTTCAAGACATTAAAAGAGCATAAAAGGCAAAAATGTGGTTCTTGACTATAAAAGTCATAAAAGAACTTTACAAATCTCTTGACGAAGAGTCTGGTTACTCTTGACGAAGAGTTTGTCTAGGAAATTAATCCTAGAATTATCGAGGGAGGTAGGGTTAAGCCCATAAGTAAGTTACCAGTAGTGGCAACCCAACCGAGTCTTACTGGAGATTCCAAGAAGCCAGTTCAATAGGTAGGAACATGTTGGACTTAGGTGACTATTATGGAACACTGACCCTGAGATTAAATTCTCTTAAACTAATGCCCAAGAGGCTGTACAATGTTGTACATGGTTACCCCATCCCTATGGTGACAGTGTTCCGGTGTGATTTGGTTAGGATGAGTTTTAAAACTCTTAGTAGGTCCAAGCATAATTATGCAGGGTTGACTCCAATCACCAAAACTTTAAGGACTTACCTATATGAGAGATCGTGAAGGCCGCGACTATAGGACAAGACGATCCTAGACAACTCTCAAGACTATAGAAAAGTGTGCATGGCCAATCAAACGTGCCACCCAATAGACCTAAGAACCTCTAGCGTACTATGTGTCATATTGTCTGAATCTGGTTTAAGAAGTCTGATTTAAGGCATAGTCCATCAAGCACTTCTTCAGACAAAGACAATTGTCACGACCCGCACCCACCGTGAGGGTACGAGTACGTAACAACGCCCAGCCTACGCCGCAGTATCGGCGGTAGAACGCAGTTCTAGGTCATGAACTATAACTAGCATAATATGAATACTCTCCATAAGGAGGCCAACACAGAGGTACAACTCAATCACAATCTAAGGTAGAATGACAAAGATAGATAAACATGAAATCCAAAAGAGATACATGAGATAGAAGTCTAAGTCATGTTATGCTAGTTCCTTGTCATACCAGGCCATGTACAATAGTCATTCCAACATATTAAGTAAAATCAAGTTCATAACAAAAGGCGTAAGGATATAAAATGGACGTAAAACATCTAATAAAATATCAATATATATTGGGCTATAGAAGAGCCAAGCTAAAAGAAGAATAAAACCAAGTCTCCATGATTGGACATATTGTGCAAGGGGTCATGGGGTTGGATTGCGCAAGAGTCAAGTGCGCCAGGGGCCAACTGCGCAGGACGAGCTGTGCAGGGTACCAACTGCGCCAGAGATGGATGGCGCAGCAGATGGGTTGTGCGGGATCAAATTGCACAGGGGTTAGACTGTGCAGGAGGGGATGGCGTAGGGTGAGCTGCGCAGAGGGTGGACTGCGCAGGAGTCAGGTTGCGCAGGGCCAACTGCGCAGGGGTGAGTGCGCCAAGGGAGGTGCGCGGTCCAGCCCAAGAGGCCGAGCGCAATCGGCTATGCGCAATGAAAGGCGCTGGCCGAGAAGGAAGGTGCGCAGTTTACCAAAGGGTGAGCTGCGCAATCGGCCTTGCGCTAAAGAGCGCAGGCCGAGAGGGCTGCTTCTCCAACCCGAGAAGAACTCCAAGAACTTCAAAACTTCAATTCTTCATAACTTGACCAAATCAAAACCAAATCTAGATTTTCAAAGTTTTATCTTGAGTAAAATCGAATTCTCTTCCACATAGAAGCATCAAAACATACAAAAATCGAAGTTTAATAGATCAAAACCAAGGATTTTCGAAAATGGTTAAAACCTAGATCTAGAAAAATTGAAGCTCCAAATCACAAAATGTCAAGTTCTAAAGTTGTTCTCTATGGCCTAATCTAGCTAATGGACAACTAAAAAGTGGTGCTTATTGGATGGCAAGGTGCACTTGCCTAATGGGTTGGAGAGTTGTGTGGAGGAAGAAGAAGAATTAATGGAGGAAAATAATGAGGTGAGAGAGTGTTAGGTGGGGATTTTAATGGGGGAGGATAAGTTGTGTTGAGGGTGGAGGTTAGCTAAGATGGTCCAATGCATAATAAACCAAACCAAACCAATTCCTTCTCCTATCCAAATAAAACCAAGCTCCATTAATCAGAATTAATCCAGGAATGATAAATGACAATTAATCTACAATGCTAAGTATGAAATATACCACAACTTAACTGGTCAAGAAAAAAAATGAAAAATACTGGTCAGAAATACGATCACGTATAAAATACGTATCACGAATTTCGGGGCACTACAATTCCAGCAGGTGATTCCAGTAATAGAAGCCGAAAATGATGATACCAGTAATAGAGGCCAGAAAATAAATATGTGTCGTATACATGGATCCAGTAATATCTACACGTGTTGTAATAGAGAATTGCATACAACTAACTAGAACTGAAATACAGTAATTGACAAATAAATGAGAGAACTATCAGAGAATGTACTCGTCTGATATCTGAATGTCCAAGGTAAAGATACTATCTGGCTGCTAATTAGAACAACACAAGTCACAACATGTCCAGAAGGGTAATATAAAGCACTACAATGCATTCTACATGAATCTAGGTCAAACTAGGCCAAAGTCAATCCTTGGTCAACTCTGGTCAACTGCACTAGTCAAACTAGGTCATGTCCTAACCCAGTAAATCTTACTAGGCCTAACCAAGACTATCCTAGCAAGCACATATCAATACAAGGCTATACAAGCCAATATACACCCAACTCTATATAGCATGCAATTATTCAATACTCAAATAGACAAGAATTCACATTGGATATACACTAGGTAATCTATTACTTTAAGCTATATATGTCTACACATATATACACATGCATATATTGGTATTCAACATTAGGTCTATAATCATGGCATTTCAAATGGTTATATAAACTTATATATTACAACACAATATGCTAACATATATATAATATACATACATAGCTAAGTTAACTATATTCATAAATACTTATTTAAGAGGCTATGTGTGTGTATGTGAACAAGGCAAAGGGGCAAGTGAGGGTTAAATGGACATACATAGTGTATACATATCAAAGAGTGTCAAAGTGTAAGTGAACAATGTGTCAAGTGTGATAGTGTCAACATAGTGTAAGGGGGTACATGAGATAATATAAGATTTGTGTTAACATAGAACATTACATCTCATTAACTTGTATATTGCATACATTACATCTATTATTACATTACATTCATGCTTGCATTCATTCATCATTCATTTATTCTCTTGCACTACTATATGCACCATACATTACATACTATGGAACCTACATATTCATTATAAGCCATACTTATACATGCTTACATTAGATATGATACTTACACCTCATACATCATTTATTTAAACATTTACTCATGCTTGTATTCTCTATTTAGTTACATAATGTATATACAATAACATGGGTTAAAATCAAATAGAACATTATATTACACACAAGGGTGCACAAAATGCATATGCCGAATAGTAATTCCTACTAATAATGAATACTGTACCATCTCAGCATGAATTAAAATTTAGGATTAAAGTATGTTATAGATCTATGTGTTAGCTTTCCAAAACTTCAAACGGATCGCATTTTCGTTTCCGAAAACTCCCGGAATCGCGAAAACACCGAGAACACGTTTGTCTTTCGTACAGCTGACACTCAAATAATTCTCCAAAAAGTTACAGAAAGAATTAGGCCTATTAATACATGTTTTTGGAAAGCTAACTTCAATACGTTTCTTTTAAAAAAAATAGGAGATTAAACCGAGCTTTGAGCTAGAAGTTATGACATTTCTAAGTTAGGGCTGAAATTAAAAACGTGGATAAAAATTATGACGGATTTAGATAGTTTGAGCCAAAAGAATACACAATATATATCCTAATTATCCACAACAATAATAGCAATAATAATATGAGGAACCACACTCACAAACTTGATTATATAATCATCATGAACCATTTATTACATATATAAATATAGATACACTCTCATTACAATATATATATATAAATTTATATATGTAACATGAACACATCCACAACACAAAGGACACTCCTATGACCTCCAAATGGACACAAAATGGACACAAATGGAGATACAACCATGGGGGTCATTCCTATGGGTTCAAAATAGACCTATATGCATGAGGAAATGAAAAGGAGAAGGGATTTATACCTCCCGATAGATCGAATCGAAGAAAAATCTTTCCGGAGCGACACCGACACGTAGAGATTCCAAAAGGACACGAACGAGCTCCGAATCCTCCCAAACTTGGATAGCTTCCTCCTTGGCTAGAATGGAGAAGGAAAGAAGAAGATTTGGTGGTGAAATGGAAGGATTTGGTGGAAAAATTGCTAGGGATTGCTCTCTAGGAATTTGGGGAAGAATAAGAGAGAGAAAAATAGATGGATAATGACAAATGGGAGGCTCAACCCTATCCTTTTTGTGGCTGGCCATAAAGGTGGTTTTGTCCTATTAGGAAAAGTCCAAAAGCCCCTACTAACCTATTCTATGAGTATTAGAAAAGGGCTAATTGGTTGGGGCTAAATTAGTCATTCTAAAGTCTCTAATCACACTAACCTTATCCATAATAATTAGTCTAACCTCTAACTAAAATATTTCTATCATGTGGACTAAAATTAATATCATGTGGGCCATGCCTAACTAGTGTGTGGGTCCCACTAGAGTCAAACTACCCCCGGGTCCCCGTTTCAAGTCGGATTGAGTTGAAATTCGAACCCGACTCAAATAACCCCAAAACAATATCATAAATATTAAAATAATATCAAAATAATTCAAAGAGGTCAAATACAAAAATATCTTTAGGCCAAAAATGACATTAAAATATCATAATCACAT
Source organism: Iris pallida (assembly GCA_029216955.1). Lineage (NCBI taxonomy): Eukaryota > Viridiplantae > Streptophyta > Magnoliopsida > Asparagales > Iridaceae > Iris > Iris pallida. The sequence goes on along the minus strand of JANAVB010007200.1, from coordinate 11,068,832 downwards.
GGTTAGGCTCTAGGTCAAACAATCTCTAGGATTTCACTAGCAAAACGTCAAAACCACAAGTCATTGATTTAAATAATTTTAAAATGATTTAAAATTACCAAAAATTATATCATAAATTAAATATTATTATTAAAATAATTATAAACACAAAATTTCAAAATTACCCTCAATCAGAAAATTAAAATAAATGAAAAAAAAATCAACCCGAAATTTAGGGTGCTCACATCCTACCCACCTTATAAAAATTTCGTCCTCGAAATTAAAATATTCGTAATCCTTCTAGGTCAAACCCCCACAATCAAATCCCAGAACTTAAATAAATCATACCATCAAAAGGACGACATACAGGGTCATGGCATGCGGTGGTAGTGAAAGCCTCATCTAGGTATTCTAGTAATGCTAAACTAAAACGGTCATAGGGTATCAAAACACACAAGCAATCTAGGGTGCTAAACAAAAGTTACAAAAATCGTAAACCATCAAAACTGTAAGGCAGTCTACCATCCTATATGAAAACTGATACTTATCATAAAAATAAAGAAAAGTAACTACCCATTATCTTTAAAGGGTTCAGAAAAAAAAAGAAAATCAAAATCAAAGTTAAGGAATGAAAGCCAATTCCATGGAAAATTTCCAATCACAATACGTATTAAGAATATTTAGTCTTGATAGGATCTAAGTTGATCAAATTGGAGGAAATCAAGATTTAGGCAATATGGAGGACAGGTTCAACAAAGTCTGAGATCGAGCATACAAGGATAGAGATTCAGGTCACAATTAAATTTAATTCAATTAAGTACAACCCAAGATATAAATTATGATAAGAAAAGATAATCGAAGTCGATTTGGTCGGATTAAGGAAACTAGGATTCAATGATATTGAAAAACCCCTTTTAGAGAAAACAGGAAAAGATTTCATACGAAGTCAGCAAATCATCCCTCTCTAATACTATCAGTTTATCATTTGCCAAACCATATTCTTTTTTTCTTTCTCACAAGTCCCAATATGAAAATCAACCTATATATAACTATCATCGAAATTTTATAACCTTCAGTCATCTAAACCTTTACCACAATCACCATAGACAAAATCTTTAACTTTCAAAACATTTTCCACGAAACATATCCCTCTTTTTAGGAGTCAACACTTATTCATTTAATCAAAATTTCAAATTCCTTCACCTCGTTTTAAATTAGATCCGAAACCTCTAAATCCAGTTTATGGAATCCTTAGACTTGTTTAAATCGAGTCTCGTATTCACTAAACTCCAATACCACTATGTTACACAAAATTTATTCTTTTTTTTATAAATCAACCTTCATATTTTCTTCAACGTTCACCTTCAAATATTTTTTTGAATTCTACAATTTTCTTCCAATCATCTAAAATAATTTCTATAACGTAAAATCCTTGTGTTCTCTCTGTCTCTAGTCACCCTCTTACAATATCTAGTTCAATTTCGCATAATCATTTTATTCGATTAAATTCTCCTTTCCATCTCTAAATTTCTACATAGCCTTGTAATAGTTCCCAAGAATCAATAACAAAGATTTTTAAGTTCTCAAAACTAGGTTGACCTTAAACATCCTCATTAGTTTTGAAATACATCCATAAATTATTCATAACCCACTTTCTGTGATTGTTTCTAAATTGATAACATTTATCCCTCGATTTCATTTTAAACCTTTACCACATCTCCATTTTAAATTTTTCATATTTGACATCCAACACTCTGATTCCTACAAAATCATCATATGATAACCAATTACATCATTTCCGAACTAAATGATTTACGTCACTTCCTCAACATTTCTCAGATAAAAAATGATATAAAGATTCAAGAGTTTTCAAGGTATAGCTGACAGAATTATATATGAGACAGGGAATTGATATAATCAGGACAGGTATATAAGACAAGGAATGATGGTAGTAAAAATATTGGCAGGAAAAGAATGATAATAGAATCTGTTCTGCTTATCTATTTAAAAGAGGGACCAATTTTTTTTTTTGAAACAAGAATTATAATACCAAATCCAAAATAAGACCTAGCAAAATCATTGGTTTATTGTATTAAGAAGAAATAAATTTTTGTAAAAAGTTACACAAGGTTTATAAAAATAGCTAAAGCTACATCCTAAGTAAACAATGAGAAACAAAACAAAACAAAACAAAACAAAACAACAATAATTCCTTCTCTTTTTTTTTTGAATGACTGAAACAAAAGTAGCAAAAACATGTTCAAAAATATTTAAGGTACAATCTGATAATCATATGCGTCTATCCAAAATCATGGTACTATAAATCCTCGTCATACTAGTAAGCAAGGCTACGATAATCACAGAGTCCTTGACTTATGCACATACCTCTAGAATCATGGTATTTAACATTTTTGCGGTGCCGCTAGCTTGGCTGCGAAAACCTTAAATTCTCACACCCGAAAAATATATCCAAAGTCAGACTATATGTCCTCACCATGCTGGCTAATGTGACTATAGAAGACTAGATTCCATAACATAGATGAACTAGCCCATATAATTTTATCTTGCCAAAAATTAAATTAAAAACAATGAATTCTCAAAAATCAAATCAAATTTATCAACGAGCATCAAAATTCAAAAATGAACAAAATCCTTCAAATCATATAACCACAAACTCGGATGCTACAGCTAACATCAAGATTCAAAATTCCACAACCTTCATCAAATTCAATAAATACAAACTCAAATTCAATAATAATACATCAAAATCAAATTCAACAACAGAAAGTAAAGATAAATCAAATCAAAGAAAAATAGTTTTCAAATCGGAGTTAAACAAGATTCTCAAGGGTCGTCCCAGGAATCTCTCAAGGGATCCTAATTGTGATTGAGTATCTTCAAAAATATATCATATTTCTACTGCAGGCTGTAGTGGTACTCAAGTTCGAATACCACTACATAAACTCGACCTGCATGGGCCACCACTAAAAACGTGTCACGACCCGCACCCACCGTGAGGGTACGAGTACGTAACAACGCCCAGCCTACGCCGCAGTATCGACGGTAGAACGCTGTTCTAGGTCATGAACTATAACTTGCATAATATGAATACTCTACATAAGGAGGCCAACACAGAGGTACAACTCAATCACAATCTAAGGTAGAATGACAAAGATAGATAAACATGAAATCCAAAAGAGATACAGGAGATAGAAGTCTAAGTGTTTAAGATACATAATCCTAGAAATACATCTCAAAACTCAAATACAGTAATCCACAAGTAAATACAACTCAAGACAACTAAAATAACTATCTATACAATCTCTACTGTGTCTCCTCTAGTCTAGCAGGCAACCTCCAAGCTATCTGTAAATTTATCAACAGGTCCAGTCAGGACAGGAACGAGCACATCTCATCTAGAAAACCCAAGTAAATAACAGAGAACTATAAAGCAGTTATAGGCAGTTGTATTGATGAAAATGGCAGTTTATATTCAGGTGATGGTAAGAAAGACAGATAAGGTGCAAGGAAAGTAAATAACTAAACAAGAGAAGAATCATAGCAATGAAGTCTGTAAAAATAGAACTAGCTGAACCAGGGTAATATGATATGAAGTCCAGACAACAATGTAGACCAGTGTAACTCCAATGTAAGTCCAGTACAAGATGAATCTAATACAAGATGAATCCAGTAAGGGACGATTCCAGTTATAGTGATCAATGATTCCAGGGTGAGTCCAGCCTATACTCTAACAGTGTGTTTTAAAATACCGAGATCGACATGTAAACGGCTGTGGGTAATCCGGCACACCTCTCACTGATCAGGCGAGAGATGGCTATCATTCCAGTAGATTCCAGTAGGGGTGATTCCAGTAATGGGGTATGTCTACATGTCTTACTCTAGTATTTCCCCTCCCAGCAAGTGAATCCAGAATTCCGACACAATGATTCAAGATGAGTCCAGCCAAAATATAATGATACCAGTAAATGATTCCAGTAAATGATTCCAGTAAATGATTCCAGCAGGTGATTCCAGTAATAGAAGCCGAAAATGATGATACCAGTAATAGAGGCCAGAAAATAAATATGTGTCGTATACATGGATCCAGTAATATCCACACGTGTTGTAACAGAGAATTGCATACAACTAACTAGAACTGAAATACAGTAATTGACAAATAAATGAGAGAACTATCAGAGAATGTACTCGCCTGATATCTGAATGTCCAAGATAAAGATACTATCTGGCTCCTAATTAGAACAACACAAGTCACAACATGTCCAGAAGGGTAATATAAAGCACTACAATGCATTCTACATGAATCTAGGTCAAACTAGGCCAAAGTTAACCCTTGGTCAACTCTGGTCAACTGCACTAGTCAAACTAGGTCAAACTAGGTCATGTCCTAATCCAGTAAGTCTTACTAGGCCTAACCAAGACTATCCTAGCAAGCACACATCAATACAAGGCTATACAAGCCAACATACACTCAACTATATATAGCATGCAATTATTCAATACTCAAATAGGCAAGAATTCATATTGGATATACACTAGGTAATCTATTACTTTAAGCTATATATCTCTACACATATATACACATACATATATTGGTATTCAACATTAGGTCTATAACATGGCATTTCAAATGGTTATATAAACTTATATATTACAACACAATATGCTAACATATATATAATATACATACATAGCTAAGTTAACTATATTCATAAATACTTATTTAAGAGGCTATGTGTGTGTATGTGAACATGGCAAAGGGGCAAGTGAGGGTTAAATAGACATATATAGTGTATACATATCAAAAAGTGTCAAAGTGTAAGTGAACAATGTGTCAAGTGTGATAGTGTCAACATAGTGTAAGGGGGTACATGAGATAATATAGGATTTGTATTAACATAGAACATTACATCTCATTAACTTGTATATTGCATACATTACATCTATTATTACATTACATTCATGCTTGCATTCATTCATCATTCATTTATTCTCTTGTACTACTATATGCACCATACATTACATACTATGGAACCTATATATTCATTATAAGCCATACTTATACATGCTTACATTAGATAGGATACTTACACCTCATACATTATTTATTTAAACATTTACTCATGCTTGTATTCTCTATTTAGTTACATAATGTATATACAATAACATGGGTTAAAATCAAATAGAACATTATATTACACACAAGGGTGCACAAAATGCATATGCCGAATAGTAACTCCTACTAATAATGAATATTGTACCATCTCAGCATGAAATAAAATTTAGGATTAAAGTATGTTATAGATCTATGTGTTAGCTTTCTGAAACTTCAAACGGATCGCATTTTCGTTTTCGAAAACTCCCGGAATCGCGAAAACACCGAGAACACGTTTGTCTTTCGTACAGCTGACACTCAAATAATTCTCCAAAAAGTTACAGAAAGAATTAGGCCTATTAATACATGTTTTTGGAAAGCTAACTTCAATACGCTTCTTTTAAAAAAAATAGAAGATTAAACCGAGCTTTGAGCTAGAAGTTATGATATTTCTAAGTTAGGGCTGAAATTAAAAACGTGGATAAAAATCATGACGGATTTAGATAGTTTGAGCCAAAAGAATACACAATATATATCCTAATTATCCACAACAATAATAGCAATAATAATATGAGGAACCACACTCACAAACTTGATTATATAATCATCATGAACCATTTATTACATATATAAATATAGATACACTCTCATTACAATATATATATAAATCTATATATGTAACATGAACACATCCACAACACAAAGGACACTCCTATGACCTCCAAATGGACACAAAATAGACATAAATGGAGATACAACCATGGGGGTCATTCCTATGGGTTCAAAATAGACCTATATGCATGAGGAAATGAAAAGGAGAAGGGATTTATACCTCCCGGTAGATCGAATCGAAAAAAAATCTTTCCGGAGCGACACCGACACGTAGAGATTCCAAAAGGACACGAACGAGCTCCGAATCCTCCCAAACTTGGGTAGCTTCCTCCTTGGCTAGAATGGAGAAGGAAAGAAGAAGATTTGGTGGTGAAATAGAAGGATTTGGTGGAAAAATTGCTAGGGATTGCTCTCTAGGAATTTGGGGAAGAATAAGAGAGAGAAAAATAGATGGATAATGACAAATGGGAGGCTCAACCCTATCCTTTTTGTGGCTGGCCATAAAGGTGGTTTTGTCCTATTAGGAAAAGTCCAAAAGTCCCTACTATCCTATTCTATGAGTATTAGGAAAGGGCTAATTGGTTGGGGCTAAATTAGTCATTCTAAAGTCTCTAATCACACTAACCTTATCCATAATAATTAGTCTAACCTCTAACTAAAATATTTCTATCATGTGGACTAAAATTAATATCATGTGGGCCATGTCTAACTAGTGTGTGGGTCCCACTAGAGTCAAACTACCCCCGGATCCCCGTTTCAAGTCGGATTGAGTGGAAATTCGAACCCGACTCAAATAACCCCAAAACAATATCATAAATAATAAAATAATATCAAAATAATTCAAGGAGGTCAAATACAAAAATATCCTTAGGCCAAAAATGATATTAAAATATCATAATCACATGGTTAGGCTCTAGGTCAAACAATCTCTAGGATTTCACTAGCAAAACGTCAAAACCACAAGTCATTGATTTAAATAATTTTAAAATAATTTAAAATCACCAAAAATTATATCTTGAATTAAATATCATTATTAAAATAATTATAAACACGAAATTTCAAAATTACCCTCAATCAAAAAATTAAAATAAAATGAAAAAAAAATCAACCCGAAATTTAGGGTGCTCACAACAATAGTCACTACGTGAGATTCAAGGCTGTAGTCCATCCCATCTATGCATAATATATAATTGCCCAGAAATTCACTACTTCTATTCTTTTGAATTCTGTTATCTGATATGTTTTCAAAATTTGATTTTTTGGGGAGATTGTTGTAATTGTTAATGAAAAAAATCAAATTTTTTCATATTATTATCCCATTTATTACACTAAAATCCTATTAAGGGTCATTTCTTAAACTCCCTAAACGGTCACATTATTACCCTTTATCACACTTTTATTTCTATTAGATCATATTGAAGGACCATTGATATATTGGTTTTATGACATGGTTCTTATATATACTCACCCGTTCCTTTGTTGTTCATGCATAAAATATTTTCATTCATAAAAGTCTCTCCCACTCTTTTCACATTTTTGTGCTCTAGGCAAAGGCTAAGTCAGGGTCAATCTCCCCGATTTGTATACGATGACGGGATACCGGTAGAGCGGGGGTTCTACCACTTTGAGCATTCGGAATAAGTCTGCACGTAAACACGAATTAACTATTAGGACAGTGCTACGTGCGCGACTTCCCCGGAGGCTGGTAAACTTAAATTTACTATTTTTTTACATGATTTCAAGACAAAAAAGAAATCATTTTCTAACAGAACTGTCGCACAGAGAACTTCAGCGCATAAAGTGGCCGCACAGAGAACACGCGCACATAAATGCCCCGCAGAGGTCACTGACGCACACATTGGTTATGCATAGATATGGCACCCATATATAAATGCCTCACAAGAGTCACTAGCACACACTGTGGCCATAGAACTTGCATGCATGAAATGCCCTGTAGAGTTTATTTGTGCATAGACAGTTGCTGATAGAGAATGCTCCTTGTATCTCAATCGAGCAGGTTACAAATTAACACGAAGAAAGCAAAAAAATATGTTCTACTCTTCGTAATTGCAGTTGCTACAATAAGTGTAGGATCGTTGAGCACCTCTAGAGGGGGGGTGAATAGAGTGCGTGTGTGCAGCAGAATATAATCACCAATTAAAAAATTAAACAATGGCAGATATGTAAGAGACAGTAAATAAAGATAGAGAATCCAAACTCAGTGACACAGCGATGTATACTGGTATCCCTCTGAGAGGACTAATCCAGTCTCGAGTACTCTTGCTCGATGTTAATCCACTATGGCACAAGCTTTAACTGAGAGCTTACAATCTCTTACAACACCGTGCTTGGTGACAAGCGCACGACCAGCTTCACAACACCGTGCTTGGTGACGAGCGTACGATCAGCTCCACAACAGAAAAGTTGTTGAAACTTGAACGACCTCTTTACAACTCTTGAGTAACCAAAAGACTCTAAATCAACTCAGATAGTACTGGCTTTTGGCTAAGAGATGTGTAGGTGAGATTTGAAAATCTTAGATCGTTTTGAAAATACTTGAGTAGTAGAGAAGAGAAGACGAAGAATGAATTGATGATTTGAAACGAAAAGTTCTTCTCTATTTATAGGTGTTTTCATCAACCAAACTCGGGCAGAACTCGGGCAGAGTTCGGGTGCAAATATCTCGCAAAGAGACGTTGCTCGCTGATTTGGAGGCAACAGAAGTTTGAATACAAACTTGACCGAACTCGGGCCGAACTCGGCTATGAGTTCTGTCAGGAGATATTTGAAATTCTTTTGCAAAAATAGTTTTCAAACATGTTTTTGGTTATTTGTAAAATCATTTGAAAAGACTATTTTCGAAATATATTTTTTTGAAATATTTGTAAACGAAAATACGAATGGTAAAAGTAGGCTTTTGAAATAAGGACAGTTTTAACCCTAAGCCAGTATTACCTAAATTGATTTTACAAAGTAATTCCTAGACTCAATTAAAATATAAAATATAGAATAAAAATGAGAACTGAGTCTTCAGAAGATTTGATGATGTTGACGCTTTGATTGATGTGGTACATCGTCCGTTGAATATGATTTCATGAATCCTGAAATAATTAGCAGCATTTTCTATATTTTGTGTATTGACTAAAGTGTATGTTGATTATCAAAATCGGGTGTGACCATGGAATGGGCCAACAATCTCCCCTATTTTGATAATTGACAAACTTGAGTCTATACCAAAATATATTTTTATCAAATAAAACAAAATATCAAAATACCTGAAAAAAATTTGTTTGGATTGAATTATCTCCGCTTTGGTATACTCTTTTTCTCCCCCTTTGTCAAGTAGTAAAATGAATAGGCTCCCCCGTAAATCATGAAGCCAACAATAGAAAAGACAAGACAAAGTGAAGCAAAAAAAAATAATCACAGCATAGACATATATGGAAACAACTGGAATAAAATAAACTATCTCATAATAAACTGAAATATCATAGAGGTTTCCACTAGAAAAAAATACAACTGATAATGTCTAACTAAACAGTTAGACATAAAATGAAACTACTACATCAACTGCATCAACTAATGAAATCAAAATGCACTATCCCATGGCTGAATCCACGTCACATCGTGGGGTCGTCCGCACCTGGAGGATCATGAGGGAAGTATGCTGTGGTCGGGTCGAAATACTAAAAAGTAACCTCATCAGTAAATCGAGGACCAGGGAAAGCCGGGTGAGGAAGGATGGTGACCGGATGGACTGGATCCTGAGCCAGGCTATAGTGAAGGTCAGCAATACTATTTCTCAGCACCTGGGCCTGAGAAATGTGCCTGAACTCTGAGTCCTAATGACGTTGCGTAGAGACCGCAACAAAATCATCGAAGCACTGGAAGAAAGTCTGATCGAATCCTGGGGCAGGGGCCGGAGCAGGAGGAGCATCAGCTGCAGGGGCCTCAGCATCAGCAGCTGGAGCAGGAGCAGCTCCAGAAGGTGCAGGAAATCGACGAGAATGAATAAGCTCAACAGGTGGAGAGGAGATGGCACATGTCTCAAGATCAATCTCGAAACGTTGAAAGATCGAAGCAAGGTGCATCGGATAAACTAGATTCATGCCTGCATTTTTGCAGTTAAGCATCCAGTTCATCATAGTTTTGGGAACGGAGAATGGAATGCCAAAGTGGATGTGATATAAAGCAGAAAGTTCCAAAAAGGTAACTTCATCAGTAGATCCTTTCTTCGGAAGAAGAGCAGAAAATACCATACGATCAAGTTCATAAAATATTTGGTTCAGATGTTTGGAAAAGATTCTCCGGAAAGGAGGGTTAGGGTGACAGATTAATTCCCTAAAGGAAGCCAAAGTGACATCGGCAGGGAACTGAACGTGGTAGATGTCAACTAATACATCACCAAGATCAGGAACATGAAAGTATTCGCTGATATCAGTGGCGCTAAATTCTAACTCTTACCCAGCAATGCAAGAATAGAAATTACCGTTAGGTTTTACCTGTAGATTGCAGTAAAACATGCGAACGGCGTTGTCATAAATGCTCTCTTGGACCTCAAAAAAATCGCGGTATCCAAGTTGGTCAAAGATTGGAGCATATTCAAAGAAAGTAGTAAAGTTTACGAAGGCTCCAGAGCAAATACGACAACTAGAGAAAGAATCAAACCAGAGATCCGAGAAGTCTTTGTCGGGAAACAAAGTAGAATCGTACTCTTCGGGATCTCTAGGTCTAGCTGGACTAAAGAGACTAGTAGGGGTATAGTCAGAGGATGAGGAAGCACCTTGGGAAGAGTTTCCTCTTTAACGCTTGGGGGCCATGAGGAGATGGATAACAAATACCTTCAAAGAAAAAAAAGGAAGAAGAAGGAAGATGACCGCCCACTGGAACTCGTCAAACCCTTGCTAATATGGAGGAAGAGAGGCTTCTAGTAGAGGAGGAGGGCTTTCCACGTTTTGGTGTGAAGAAAAAGTGGAAGGAAAGTTGGATTATAAAGCCTCTAGGGCCGGCTGTTCGGTTCTGGAAGTTACCACAGCGCCGACCGAACTCGGTCCGAATTCGGTCCGAACTCGGTCAGAGTTCGGGCCGAGTTCGGCCACTTGTATTCCCGAGACTGTCAAAGCAGTCAGGTAAATAAAAGTTGTAATTAATAACGTTTGACTGGTTTATTAAATAACTGCTGTTATTTTCAGGTTAACTATAGGGGTTGTCCCAGCTAACAGAGGTTCACCGGGGAACTCTTAAATACCGCTTCGCTTCGACCGTAGCCATGGTGACAGACATACCCTTTGTAAGTTTGTCCCCAAAAATAATTTTCGTTAAATAATAAATTATCAAGTCATAAATACAGTTTTAATTACCATATGCATTATGAGTCCGAGAATTCAAGAATGCCGAGCTCACGCCTCAAGATGTTAAAACGGTCTTCAGCCAATGGTTTAGTGAATATATCTGCTAGTTGATGAACAGTATCAATAAATTCTAAGTAAATATTCCCGTGTTGTTGATGATCACGAAGAAAATAATGTCTAACTTCTATGTGTTTTGTGCGTGAATGACAAACAGGGTTCTTAGTCAGATTAATTGTACTAGTGTTATCACAACAAATAGGAACATTTGTATAGTACAGATTGTAGTCCTCTAAGGTTTGCTTCATCCACAAAATCTGAGCACAACAATGTCCTGCGGTGATATATTCAGCCTCAGTTGTTGATAATGCTACTGAATTTTGTTTCTTGCTAAACCAAGAGACTAAGGCCTTTCCCAAGAAATGACACGTGCCACTGGTACTTTTACGGTCCACTTTGCATCCAGCAAAATCTGCATCCGAGTAACCTATAAGGTCAAAGGATTTGGTTTTGGGATACCATAAGCCAACTGTAGAAGTTCCTTTAAGGTATCGGAAGATACGCTTAACAGCACTAAGATGTGATTCCTTAGGGTTTGCCTGACAACGTGCACATATGCAAACGCTAAACATAATATCAGGGTGACTAGCAGTTAAATATAATAAACTACCAATCATACCTCGATACTTACGCTGATCGACAGGTTTGCCACTTTCATCAGCATCAAGCTTTGTAGATGTTGCCATAGGAGTCCCGATTGGCTTTACATTCTCGAAGTCGTACTTTTTCGGTATGTCCTTCGTGTACTTGGCTTGGTTGATGAATGTTCCGTTCGAGTGTTGTTTGATTTGCAGTCCTAGGAAGAAGTTCAGCTCTCCCATCATACTCATCTCAAACTCACTCTGCATACACTTGGCAAAATCTTGACAGAGTTATTCATTAGTAGAACCAAATATAATGTCATCTACATAGATTTGCACTAGAAGAATGTCATCATTCATGGATTTAATAAATAAAGTAGTATCAATCTTGCCTTTTGAAAATCCATTATCAAGTAAGAAGGCGCTTAGGCGTTCATACCAAGCACGAGGTGCTTGTTTGAGTCCATAAAGTGCTTTCTTAAGCTTGAAGACATGATCAGGTTTTTGAAAATCTTCAAAACCAGGGGGTTGTTTCACAAAAACCTCTTCTTTCAAAAATTCATTTAAAATGCGCTTTTCACGTCCATTTGAAAAAGTTTGAAATCATTAAAACATGCAAATGCGCAAAACATGCGGATGGCTTCTAGTCTAGCAACAGGAGCATAGGACTCGTCATAATCAATTCCTTCTTCTTGATTATAACCTTGTGCAACTAGACGTGCTTTGTTGCGTAGAACTTGTCCATCTTCACTGAGTTTATTTCGGAACACCCATTTGGTACCAATTATCGATTGACCAATAGGTTTAGGAACGAGTTCCCAAACTTGGTTTCTCTCAAATTGATTAAGTTTCTCTTGCATGGCAGAAATCCAAAATTTATCAGAAAAAGCTTCATCAACATTTTTAGGTTCTATTTGTGAAATAAAAGCGACATTTGCTGCTATATCAGAACCTTTAAGAGATGAACGTGTACTTACACCTTTGGATACATCACCTATAATGAGAGTTTCTGGATGATCTGGCTTGAATCTCAATGATTCAAATCTTTGGGCCATACCTTTCACAAGGCTCTTCTCAGTTCCTGCATCTTCGGAACTTTTATCAGTTCTTGCCTCTTGGGTAGGATCTTTCTCAGAACTCTTCTTAGTCTTTTTAGGTGCATCTTCATCATCACTGTCGCTAGATCTGTGACTATTCAACTCATCAAAGGTAACATTAATACTTTCTTCAACAATCATAGATCTTTTATTGAAAATTCTATATCCCTTACTCTTAGTAGCATATCCGAGAAATATCCCGTCATCTGCTTTGGAGTCGAACTTTTCCAAGTTATCCTTGGTGTTCAGGATGAAACAGCGACAACCAAACACTTTAAAATAAGAAATGTTTGGAATTCTTCCAAACCAAAGCTCATATGGTGTTTTCTTCGAGATTGGTCGAATTAACACCCTATTTAAAATATGACAGGCTGTACTAACAGCTTCTGCCCAAAAATATTTAGGAAGATTATGCTGATTAAGCATGACTCTAGCCATTTCGCTTAGAGTTCGGTTCTTCCGCTCCACAACACCATTCTGTTGGGGAGTTCTAGGACAAGAAAATTCGTGGTAATATCCACTATCATCACAAAACTTTTTAAAATCAGAATTTTTGAATTCGCCACCATGATCACTTCGGATACGAGTAATCATGAAGCCTTTTTCGTTTTGTACCTTTTTACAAAATATCTGAAATTCAAAAATAGTATCACTTTTGTTTGATAAAAAGTAAACCCAAGTAAATCGAGAGAAATCATCAACAATAACAAAAGCATAGAGTTTACCGCCAAGACTAGCGACTCTACTAGGACCAAATAAATCCATATGAATCAACTGCAAAGGTCTCGAAGTACTTACAGCGTTGATGGATTTAAACGTAGACCTATGTGCTTTGTTCTTTTCACAGTCAGCACATACCATATCTCTCTTGAATGGAATCTCAGGGAGTCCTTTTACCAACTTCTTTGTATTCAGACGTGAGATAGTGTCCATGTTTGCATGTCCTAGTCTCATGTGCCATAGCTAGCTTTCATCTTGATTGGCTACTAGGCACCTTCCTGTATTATTAGTATTCTCCAAAAAGAAAACATAAATGTTGTCTTCTCTAATCCCTTTATATACGGGATCACCAGATGACATATCATATATGGTACATTTATCTTTCACAAAATTGATACCATAACCATTATCTGCGAAATGACTTATGCTCAATAGGTTATGTTTCAATTCAGTTACTAGACAAACATCCTTTATTATTGGATAAGGAGAAATACCTACAGTACCATTACCTATAATATCACCTCTCAAGTTATTTCCGAATGAGACGTATCCTTCTTTCTTCATCGATAGCGTAGCGAATAAGGATGCATCACCAGTCATATGTCACGAACATCCGCTATCAAGGATCCATTTGCTTCTAGCATGAGAGGGTTGAGGATCCACCTATAAAACAAGTAGATGAATCCTTTGGTACCCATTTTCTGAAGGGTCCATACTGATTAGTTTTAGGTCTCCAGACTAAAGTGTGATTGTCAACAAGCTTTCTTGCTAAACAATACTGTGATATGTGTCCGTGTGTACCACAATAAGTGCAAGTCAATTTGGAACCAGATGTGGTTGAAACTGTGTTCACATGCTTGTTTGGTTTCTTGGAGAACCTATAAGTGAAAGCATGATGATACTCGTGTTTCTTCTGTGCTTTCTTGTTTTTAGTCCTCTTAGGTGTATGCTTTGCATTAGGACTAAAATTAGGCTGTGTCACAGGCATTTCCTGTTTGCCTAACTTGATTTCTAACTTTTTAGAAATCGCAATAGACTCTTCATATTTAGCAGTCATAACTGAGAGTCTCTGTTCTGTTACTAAGTGCATCTTCTTCTCTGTGTCATACAACTTTTGCACCTTACCATAATCTCTTTCTTTCTTTTGAATAGTGAGGATAGCCTCATGATAGTCTACCTTGAGTTTGGCTATCTCTTCCGTGTTACCGGTAGTAGATGTCTCTTTAATATCTTGAATAAGATTGGACAATCTAGCTAACTCGGTTGTGTATGCCTTAATCTCTTTTCGAGATTGCTTATATTTGTCAAGCATATTTTTATGTTCTTCAAGTAAATCGCTAAAGGCATTTTCTAACCCATCGAAAGTAAATTCATCATATAGAGGGTTTGAAGATACCTTATCAAATGCCATAAGACAGACATTTGCATTGCCGCAGGGTCTATCCTCTTCTTCAGAATCACTGGCATCACTTTCATGCCAGATACTTGTGTTGGCATAATTTCGACCAGTTGTAGCTTTTCTGCTTGATCTTGATCTGTCATATGGACTGCTCTTTTTGGTGGTTGGACAGTCCTTCTTCATGTGCCCTGACTTCTTACATCCAAAGCATATGGTTTCATCTTTATTGCTTTCTTGGACATCTTTCTTCTTTCTGCTTGTAAACTTTAGGTACTTCCTGAAGTTCTTCACAAGTAGGGCTTGTTCATCACCACTTGATGATTCTTCATCGGAATCGTTGTATGTAGATTTTCTTGCTTGAGCTTTGAAGGCAATTGTTTTCTCCTTTGGTGTTGCTTCTTCAAAATCTTGCAAGTCGAGTTCATGGGTCATGAGCTTGCCCATCAAAGTTTCCAACGACATTGTGGTGAGGTCGTTTCCTTCAATAATTGTTGTAGCTTTTGGATTCCAGTTCTTTGTTAGAGCCCACAGCACCTTTCTAATCTTCTCGTGATTGCTGTAATCCTTACCAAGAGATTGCAAAGGATTAGTTATATCAAGGAAATGAGTAAACATCTATGTAATTGACTCACCGGGTTTCATCTTAAAAGATTCATATTCCTGAGTCAGTCTACTAATTTTGGATTCTTTTACTTGGGAAGTCCCTTCATGGGTTACCTCAAGGAGTTTCCAAATTTCGTGAGACGTCTTGCAGGTTGAAACTCTGTTGAACTCGATTTTGTCAATTGTACAGAATAGTGCATTGATGGCTCGAGCATCAAGGCTAGCCTTTGCTTTTTCAGCATCGGTGTACTTGTCATACGGCTTTTCCATAAGAATACCTTCAACCACTGTGGGTGGTGGTTTCTTATACCCATCAATGACTATTGATCAAAGATCAAAATCTAGAGATTTTAGAAAGAAAGTCATTCGTGTTTTCCAGTATGTGTAATTTGTTCCATCAAATAGGGGAGGTCAATTTGTGGATTGCCCTTCACCGTTGAATATAGATTTCACGGCTGCCATATATATACTCTCTAGGGTATGTTATATAAGAATATAACCAGCTCTGATACCAATTGTAGGATCGTTGAGCACCTCTAGCGGGGGGTGAATAGAGTGCGTGTGTGCAGCGGAATATAATCACCAATTAAAAAATTAAACAATGGCAGATATGTAAGAGACAGTAAATAAAGATAGAGAACTCAAACTCAGTGACATAGCGATGTATACTGGTATCCCTCTGAGAGGACTAATCCAGTCTCTAGTACTCTTGCTCGATGTTAATCCACTATGGCACAATCTTTAACTGAGAGCTTGCAATCTCTTACAACACCGTGCTTGGTGACAAGCGCACGACCATCTTCCCAACACCGTGCTTGGTGACGAGCGCACGACCAGTTCCACAACAGAAAAGTTGTTGAAACTTGAACGACCTCTTTACAACTCTTGAGTAACCAAAAGACTCTAAATCAACTCAGATAGTACTGGCTTTTGGCTAAGAGATGTGTAGGTGAGATTTGAAAATCTTAGATCGTTTTGAAAACACTTGAGTAGTAGAGAAGAGAAGATGAAGAATGAATTGATGATTTGAAACGAAAAGTTCTTCTCTATTTATAGGTGTTTTCACCAACCGAACTCGGGCAGAACTCGGACAGAGTTCGGGTGCAAATATCTCGCAAAGAGACGTTGCTCGCTGATTTGGAGGCAACAGAAGTTTGAATACAAACTTGACCGAACTCGGTCAGAGTTCGGACCGAACTCGGGCCGAACTCGGCTATGAGTTCTATCAGGAGATATTTGAAATTCTTTTGCAAAAACAGTTTTCAAACATGTTTTTGGTTATTTGTAAAATCATTTGAAAAGACTATTTTCGAAATATGTTTTTTTGAAATATTTGTAAACGAAAATACGAATGGTAAAAGTAGGCTTTTGAAATAAGGACAGTTTTAACCCTAAGCCAGTATTACCAAAATTGATTTTACAAAGTAATTCCTAGACTCAATTAAAATATAAAATACAGAATAAAAATGAGAACTGAGTCTTCAGAAGATTTGATGATGTTGACGCTTTGATTGATGTGGTACATCGTCCGTTGAATATGATTTCATGAATCCTGAAATGATTAGCAGCATTTTCTATATTTTGTGTATTGACTAAAGTGTATGTTGATTATCGAAATCGGGTGTGACCATGGAATGGGCCAACAATAAGTTGGAACCAACACAAAGAAAGTAAATTTGTTCTTCTCTTTGCAATTGTAGTTGCTACAATGAGAGAGAACGTCTACAAAAACAAAGTTCTAGAACTAAAAAACACAAAAAAAAACTCCTTGCTAGGGTAATGAAGATTACTACCGCTACTCAAAGCAAGATTCGTCCGATCTGCTCCTAGGAACCAACAAGTTCATGGAAAGAACTTCTGGAATTACACTCTAAGTCACTTCGAGATGAACTTGGACGTGAAAAGCTCACTAAAGCCTCATGTCGCGTATAAGATTTCGCACATAGGATCTTATGCACGCAGGGTGGCTGGCTACTCTCTCTTGGGTTTTTTACTTGGATGATTAAACTTTGGAAGAGAGAGAGCCCTTATATATCTTGGGGAGGTTCTTACCTATCCCTATGCGCGCCCATACCCCATTCCATCGGCCTGTTATATTAGTTTGCACATTCAATGCCTGATTAATTTGATAGTGCCATACCTATATGCGGCTCACGCAATTTGCAATAGTTTGCTCTGACAACAACATGTCTGTGATATGCGTACGTAACCGCAAAGTCCAAAGAGACGCCAAGTGCTCATGCGCAAAGAGGCATGCATAAATAGCCTCTCGCACACAGCCTCCCGCATACAGCCTTGCGTACAATGCCTTACGTAGGCAGTCATGCGCATAATGTCATGCGCATAAAATATCGCACATAATATGACATGTGCATAATGTCGTACATGTAATGCCACATGTTCATATAATGCTGCACATATTATATCACGTGCATAAAATGCTATGTGCATGAGCTCCAGTCCAAAGTCCTCAAGAAATCAAGTGACAAAACAAGATTGTTTCCATGGAGTCTTGATCCTTGCCTTCTTGGATAATTACCCCATAAGCTACATGGCTAGCTACCACACCCTAATTGCACAAGACAATACAAAGATGATGTATTATATTAAGATACACACTTAGGATTCTATGCAATGTGGGACTACACTAGTGTTGGCTCGCCAAAGAACCCTAACACGGAATTGGGGCACACTTTTGTGCTCATCCGACATACCAACATGTAGTTGGATCGGGACTGATTGAGTGCAGGGAAAGGTTAAGACTAAAGTAGCTTGATTTCGACGACGATGGTCAAAATTATTTTAGACTCTGAGAAAGGTTGTAAGTCATATTTAAAGTTGTAAGTTGTAAATACCTAATGGTATGAGGACGGCATAATCGACGATATGTCAGAAAGTTCAGATCATTCCAACAGAATTACTAACATGTCGCTGGGTCAGGGGTGATCGAGTAAAAGGAATAAGGTTGAGACTAAAGTAGCTTATTTTAAACGGTCAAAATTGTTTCTGACTTTGAGAAAGATTGTGAGTCATATTTAAGGAACTCCTCCAGTCTAGTGCTGATTTTGGTGGAGGCTTGGAGCATAAAAAGTCGAGAGATTTATTAAGTGGTCATTAGGAGAGCCTTTAAAAGTAGGAATGAAAGTGCTTGATGGCAATCTCCTGATGAGAATGATTCATATTACAGCTTTGAGTTTGTAATCCATTTAATAAAATTATTCCTCTACTTTTTCCATAGAATAGATGAAATTTAACCGAACCTCGATAAATATTGTTATTATTGGTTCCTTATTTTAGTCGGCATAAAGTTAATTGTTTTATATTGTTTCTGCTAGTACACGACCCCAGTAATAGGTCCATTTTTTTACCCCTCAAAATTATGGTTTTTGTTTACCCCCCAATCACATGGTGACATGTGGCAACTAAAACTACTTTGAGAGTGGTTTTGTACACTCCCAAGATAGATTTGACTTAAGATTTACCACATGTCACCATATGATTAGGGGGTGAACAAAATACCATGATTTTGGGAGGTGAACAAAAATGGACTCCCAGTAATAGTTTACTTGTTACCCAGCTTGTCATTACTTGCTTCAGGTGATGCTTAGGGAATGGTCTCTAGATTCAATACTTGTGATGTATATTTTTTTTTAACTTAATTGTATTGGTATAGGGATGAAATTATTTTTAAGTGTGTGTGGCACATATGAACGTACTGATTTCTTGGGTTGTTAATCATCTTTATGTGCATTAGCATTGTGCGAAGATCTTTGAAAATTTTCTGAAAATAATAATGATCTGCCGGCTTAGTTGAAGCTTGTCGAATCCATGACTTTTTCGGTTATATATATTATCAAAAGATTTTTTCCCTTTTTCCTTTGGCTTCATTAACTTATCCTGCTAACCTTCTTCCCATGCCAATCATTTTAGAAAATACTGATTAAAATTGACTCAGTAGGCTCTTAATGTAAAATTTGACATTCTCTAACTTTGACTGCGTAAACCAATTAATGCATAGCAAGAGTTATCTCAAAAAAAATTAAGGGATAGCAGAAAAATTGTAAAGAGTGAGTTAAAGTCATTTACATCAGTTCTTCAAAGCCTTGAAATAAAGATGCATAAGAAAATTTTAGAGAGGAAAATCCCTTTGCACCGTATATTCGAAGATTCACTCACATACAAGGGTTTTGTTAACATGTGCAAGGACATACGATAACATCAATAAATGTGATTTTACATGGATACTCCTACTAACACATTGATAAATATACATTTTAATTTACTGGTGGAAGTCAGGCGGATACCAATTTTTTTACCTTTTTTTAATATTTTTTATATGAGTTTGTCCACTTCTAGCCCACCCAAATTTATGGCAGCCACCCCAGCTACAGTTTCTGGATCCGTCCCTGGTGGAAGTACCCATGTAAAATATAAATTTATCGATGTGTTATATGTTTTCTTAGGACACATGTACCTAATCTTATACACAAATACCAAAATATAAGTACCTCTCTCCCAACATCTTTCTACCACTGTGGTGTTTCGTATATGCACTGCGTACATGCACTTGAATTTCCGTAAATACGCATCGAATCCAGTTATGGTCTGAATAAATATTGATCTACATAGATAAAATCCTATATGTCATTTTTATGGAATGATTTAAAGAATTATTGATTTAGAATATTGTAATTGTCAGTTACTTATTATTGTACTTAAAAAAATTGTGTTTCCGGTTTTCAATGATAAATCATCATTTTTGCATCGTTACCTAATGAAAAATTGGTTTTAATTTGTTTATCATTAATAATAATATTTTTGGAATTATTTACTTGTCGTGATACTTCTTTAGATGGTATATACATCTGTCGGAAAAGACAAGTCCGTTTTAGTTATGACACTTTCTGTTTTGTCGGAAATACTCATATCGGTTAACTATCGTTGTTCTTTATCCTCGTATCTTTTATCACTAAATACAACCATGTTTTGTTATATAGATACCACACTTTAATCCTACATCTTCTGGGTTAAAGGAGGAAGTCTTGATTTGCTCCTATAAATATACCAAGTTTTCTCATGTTTTAAATATATCAAGAACTTAAAAGTTATAAATTGTATGATATCAAAGCTATAAAAATTTGGAAAGAACCCTAACTCAAAATAAAAAATATTTCACCGCTCCCTTTAGCCTTGCCGAAGGCTATAGTAGTGGTCTCATTATAAGCGAGCTTTCTATCCTTGTAGTAGGCTGCATCTTTAGCTATGTGAGGGTTTGTGTTGGCTTTAGCTCCTGAAAGAGTTAGCTCTGCCGGGTGTTACTCTAAATATAGCCTTACAATAGGCTGATCCCGAAGGATTAGTTTAGCCAGAGGATTTATTTGTCGCCGAAAACTATAGTAGCTTCACGGACAGCTGTCATTGCAAGCAACTTGTCCTTTACCGTCCCTCCTTTGATTAATTAGCGACTTTTTACCATTGATGTCCTCTCAATATCGTGTCCTTGATTATCAAGTGACTTCTTATCGTTGTTGACTCTCCGTTGATTAGCGAGCCACTTGTTGTCATTGTTGTCCTCTCCAAATCAGAACCAAACATAGAGCGATAATATTTGTCATCGCTACCCAAATTGTTATTACTTCCATGGCCAGTGAAGATGGTGTTAAGTCGCTCATTCCTCTGATTATAGCACAATCAGATATAAAAAATTTAACATTGGTATGTTGCTTGATGAGAAGAACTACAATTTGTAGCATCCCTACATTCAAACCTATATCGTTAGAAGGCAGAAGACGGGATATCTTCGTGGGTCTATCAAAACTCCAAACGAGAATGATCCAAAGTACGATTATTGGTTCTCTGAATATTAGAAAATTAATAGTTGGTTGTTGTTAGCAGTAAAGTCTAGATTATGAAGCAGTACATTCAGTACGATTATTGGTTCTCTGAATATTAGAAAATTAATAGTTGGTTGTTGTTAGCAGTAAAGTCTAGATTATGAAGCAGTACATTCGCCTCCCTACATGAAAATAAATGTAGGACTCTCTTAAAATGACATATTTTGATAAAAAATAATAAAGTTTGGATATAACCTTATGTCAAAAAGTATTTTGTCTTCGACAGAATGGTCAACTTTTGACTACATACTTTGGAGAACTAACTTAAATATTTCAGGAGTTGGACCACTTTAACATTATGGCTATGGAGGGTGAAAAAGATATCAAAGTTCACCAAAAATCGATCGAGAGAAGAGGGTGTATCTCTTTTTGACGGTTTGGATGATAATTTTGATCAAATCTGTGGAGAAGTATTGCGTAAGGACCCTTTATTTGGCCTATAGACATCATATGCAGTGGACATTAAAGATGCCATGAAAATAGAAGGGAAAAAACTGAATATGCGACAATGGTGACAAAAGGCATGTGGCCTACAGAATCGGTTTGACAGATCAAATCCAAAAAATTGACAAGGCCATAATCTGCTCAGCCAGAGCAGCCAAAATCGATCATCACAACCTGAGATGGTTCATACTAACTACTAGGTAAATGTTCACATTTTAGCCTTATATAACATTACAAGAGCCGAAGTTTAGAGTTGATTGGCTATCTTAACAACTAGGATAGGTCTCATGATCCATACTGCAACAAAAGTCCGGCCTTAGTAGCTTAAGCCAAGAATGAATCTGAGAAGGCATCAACATTATTTACGCAAAAAAAAAAAAAAAATATATATATATATATATATATATATATATATATATATATATATATATATATATATATATATGGAACGAAATCGTAAAGCAGAATACTCTAGAGGGGGGTGAATAGAGTAGGCAGCGGAAATATTGCTAAATAAAACTTGTTAGCAGTTAGATCACAAAAATAATAAAATAATAACTGTAAAGAAAAGAGTGATCAGAAGACAAACGTAAACACAGAGATTTATAATGGTTTCCCTCTTGTGAGGACTAGTCCAGTCGGAAGAACTCTAGCTTCCAGTTGAATCCACTATTGGAAAATCCTGTAAGTTTTTATACGAAGTCCTTGCAACTTCTACAGACGCGAGCTTTGATACGAAGAAATTGACCAACTTCAGTTTTGAAGAGTCTTTCTTCAATCAAGCCTCTGATTATAATTTCTCTAAAATCTTCTAGACCGCACCATACCGGCAAATTGACTAGAGAATTGTAACTGGCTTGGGATTTGAAAATGGAAGCTTTTTAAAAACTCTTTGGAAGAAATTTAAGCTTTAGAAGAGAGAAGATGAAAGTGAATGAGTGTTTTTAAAATGATCAGAATTCCTCTCTATTTATAGTTTTTCCAAAGACCAAACTTTGACAGAATTCGGGCAGAATTCGGACAGAACTCTTTCTAACAAACCGCTACTGAAGGAAGACCAAGTTCAAAAATCCAACGTTCATATAACGTTCAACTTGGCCGAACTCTGGCCGAGTTCTATCAGGGTTTGGTCAGATTTATTTTGTGAAAATTATTTTTTGGCTTTTTGAAAAATCCTTCAGAAGCTTTTTGCAAAAGCAGATATTTTTCAAAAACATAGGTCATTTTAAAAAGGTAGGTCAATTTTGAAAAACGATTTCGGATGGCCTATTTGCCAGTATAACTTGGTATACAATGTATTCCTAGACTCAATAAAAATAAAAATTACATTGCGTAAGAAAATACTGTCTTGAGTGGCAAACAGAGCTTTGGACTTGAACTGATTAGATATCCAATCTTGATCAGTATCCAAAACTTCTTTAGTAAACATCTGAATTGATTCTTATATCAAGACAGAGTTTGACCAATTATTAAAATCAGGTTTCACCATGACCAATGGGCCAACAATCTCCCCTATTTTGATAATTGACAAACCTTGACCGATATAACATCTTTTGTCTTTATCAATTCAAAAATAGTACTAAATAATTGTTCATAACCTGTATTCATTAAGAATTTAGATCTTATTTCTCCCCCGTTGTCACTTAGCAAAACAATTGCAAAAGAGAAAGCTCTCCCACAATAAATACATAAGTTACAATCAGTAAAGAAACACAAAAAATGAATAAAACATTCAACACATGCATGGTATAAACATCACAGAAAAAATAAGATAAACAGATAATATTTGTCACAGGCATGTTATATGGAAGCATAAAAAAGATAATTCTATAAGAAGAATATGCTAAAAAATAATAAAAACATGTCGATCAAAAGTCACAAATCATATCCAAATAAGAGTGTTGATACTATCTTGGTATGTCGGAGCATTTCCAAGTAAACAAAAGACAAAGTTATCAGTCACAAAAGTATAACAACTCAAAAATCATCCTCATCCTCATCGTCATCTACTGTAGTACCAGCATGTCCAGATGGACCAGCTCTAGAAGTGCCAGCTCCAGAGGTGTGTGGAGTAGCACCAGAAGGACGATACCAATCGTAAGCGTTTCCTAGCTGGAACAGAGAGTGGACTGCCTCATCATCAATGCGATAACCAGATACAGAAGGGTCTCTAGGAAGAGAGCTAGCAGAATGACCCATCTGTGCAAATCTGAGATCGACAAAAGAGTTGGCAATAGCCTGGAACCGAGTCACGTCAAGAAACTCATGTTCCCTAGAAGTGTCAACAAAGAATGTCTACAGATCCGATAGGTGCAGATGAATACCCTCAAAGGTCATAGGATAAGACTAAGGAGGACCAGGTACAGTAGGAGCAGGTACAGTAGGAGCAGGTACAGGAGGTGGAGGAGCAGTGGCAATGTTGCGACGAGAAAGCTTGAGGAAATTGGGCTCAGGGTCTAGAGCACAAGTAGATAAGTCAATGTAAAAATGCTGAAAGATACGTGGAATAAGCATCGCATAAGAGAGGTTGCGGTCTCGTCCGTGACACCTACCCATCATCTGAATGATAGTCTTAGGGGAAGAAAAAGGAATCCCCTTAAGAATGTGATATAAAGCAGAAAGTTCTAGTGCAGTGACATCATCTTTTGAAGTGGATTTTGGAAGTAGAGTGGAATAGATGATGCGATGTAACTCGTAGTTAAATAATTCAAGTTATTGGCCTTGAACTTTCCAGGAAGAGCACGTGCGGGCGCACAAAGCTCATTCTTGAAACTAACAAGAGTCGTGCCCTCGGGGAAATTGAAGTCAGTGATGTCATCGTGCGGGGCACCTTCATTTGGAAGACCAAGGATTTCCGCTAGCAATTCATCATTGAACTCGATATCTATCCCTCCAACACAAGTCCTTGCCGTAAAAGTGTCTAATACGAAGTTACAATAGAACAATCTAATGGCATTAGTGGCTATAGGAAATTGTAAAGCAAAAAAATTGTGTAACCCTAATGCCTCAAAGTAGGGACGGTGATCAGGAAATACAATCCACTTAATCTGAGATCCCATACATATAATGCGTATAGCAAAGTCAGCATACCAAAGTAATGCTTGGTCATGAGTTTTGAAGTAAAAGTCATCTGACACACCGTCATCCGATTGGACCGAGGAAAAGCGGGAATCCGTGTTCGAATCAGAAGACGATGCCTCTTCACTGGCATGGGTCATCTTCCTCTTGAAAGGATTGAATTCCTTAGGCATTCTTTCCCAAAACTAGAAACCCTAAAATTTAAAATTGGAGGAGAGAAGGAATTATACCTTCTGAGAATCAAGTATGTTGTAGAGGACACGATTCTCCGCACGAATCCAAAATTTGGATGAAAATCTCCACGTAGATTGGAAGAAAGGAGGTGGAGAAAAAAAAAACTAGGGTTTGGGGACTTCGGGCGACTGCTGCTGCTGTTAGATGTGGTTTGGAAGAAATGAAGAAGATGGGGGCCTCGGGTTCTGACTTAAAAACATATACCAGCAGCCGAACTCTTGTCGAATTCGGACCGAACTCGGGCCGAATTCGCCTATGGTTCTCCTAGTTTTTTTATTAAAATTTTTTTGTGGGCCACATCTTTTTCATCAACTCATTTCAAATATTTAATTCAAAGTTTAATAATTTTAAATTTCAAATAATATAATTAATATTGTTTTATAAATTAATATTCTTTATTCAGCATCTGTTTCAGATTAGCTGTAGGAGTACTATCCCAGCTAACAGAGGTTTACCGGAGAACTCTTAAATATCGCCTCGCTTCGACCTTAGTCATGGTGACAGACAGACTCTTTTTAGGCTTGTCTCGAAAACAGTTATTGAGTATTGAATAAATTAATAAATAAAACAAAATTAATTAATATTATTGATATCTAAAATTCCTAATTCTTGACGTAAATAATTTAAATGATCTTCTGCTAGAGGTTTTGTGAGTATGTCAGCCAATTGATTCTGTGTGTCTATGTATACAAGGTCAATATCTCCATTTTGTTGATGATCTCTAAGAAAGTGATGTCGAATCTCGATATGCTTAGTACGAGAATGACATACTTGATTCTTAGTCAAATTAATAGAACTAGTGTTATCACAGAAAATAGGTATGTGTGTGTAATGCAATCCATAGTCTTCTAAAGTTTGCTTTATCCACAAAATTTGTGCACAACAACGTCCTGCGGCGATATATTCAGCCTCGGTTGTTGATAACGCGATAGAATTTTACTTTTTACAAAACCAAGAGACTAGAGCTTTTCCTAGAAAATAACATGTGCCGTTGGTAGCTTTTTTATCTACTTTGCATCCGACAAAATCAACATCAGAATAACCGGTTAGGTCAAATGACGTAGTTTTGGGATACCATAAGCCGACAGAAGCGGTGCCATTAAGGTATCGAAAGATACGCTTAACTGCGTACATATGTGATTCCTTAGGATTGGCTTAAAAACGTGCACACAAGCAAACACTAAACGTAATGTCTGGTCGAATAGCAGTTAAGTACAATAAGCTACCGATCAAAGCTCGATACTTACGTATGTCGACGGATGTAACTTGTTCATAAATATCAAGCTTGGTTGAAGTCACCATTGGAGTGCTAAGAGGTTTGATTGCTTCTAGGTCGAACTTTTTTAATAGATCCTTTGTGTACTTTCCTTGATTTATGAACGTCTTATTGTTGGTTTGTTTGATTTGCAGTCCGAGAAAGAATTTTAGCTCTCCCATCATGTTCATCTCAAACTTATTCTGTATACACTTTGAAAATTCTTGACAAAGAGATTCATCAGTAGATCCAAAAATAATATCATCTATATAGACTTGAATCAAAAGAATATTGCCATTCAAAGATTTTATAAACAATGTAGTGTCAACCTTTCCCTTTAAAAAATCGTTGTCAAGTAGAAAAGAGCTTAGACGATCGTACCAAGCACGAGGGGCTTGTTTTAAACCATATAAGGCTTTCTTCAACTTGAAAACATAATCCGGATTTTTAAAATCTGTAAAACCTGGAGGTTAAGCTACATAAACTTCTTCTTTTATAAAACCATTCAAAAATGTGCTTTTAACATCCATTTGAAATAACTTAAAATTATGAAAACATACAAATGCACATAACATGCGAATGGATTCTAATCTCGTGACTGGGGCATAAGTCTCATCGTAGTCGATACCTTCTTTTTGATTGTATTCTTGAGCTATGAGTCGAGCCTTATTACGAGTCACTAAACCATTCTCGTTCAGTTTGTTTCGGAATACCCAACGGGTGCCAATGACCGAATGATCAATGGGCTTGGGAACAAGTTCCCAAACTTGATTCCGTTCGAATTGGTTTAATTCCTCTTACATAGCATCTAACCAAAAATTATCACTACATGCTTCTTCAATGTTTTTGGGTTCAAGCTATGAAATAAAAGCAACACAAGAAGCTATATTTTTATTAGAGGAACGAGTACTTACACCCTTGGTAATCTCACCAATTACCAAGTCCTTTGGGTGATCTGCCAAGAATCTCATCTCTTTTGGCATAACCTCAGGATTGATGGTTCCGACTTCTTTGCTTGAAGTCTCATCTGGGGCTTGGTGTGAAGGTTCTGTATCTTTGTGTAAAGGTTTTGCAGTAGTTGTACTTGGTGTAATTACGTCTTCATTGTCGTCATTGTCTGAATGTTGATTTAGTTCATCAAACTTGACATTAATTGATTATTCGATGATCATGGTTCTCTTGTTGAAGACTCTGTACCCTTTGCTCTTTGCTATATAACCTAAAAATATACCTTCATCGGCATTTTCATCAAATTTACTCAAATTGTCTTTAGTATGAAGAATAAAGCATTTACAACCAAAAATCTTAAAATATGAAATAGTGGGTGTTCTATCAAACCATAGTTCATAGGGAGTCTTCTTCGATATAGGTCGAATTAGAACCCTATTAAGAATATAGCATGATGTATTGACAGCTACAGCCCAAAAGTATCTAGGTAGACTAAACTGGTTCAACATTACTCTAGCCATTTCAGATAGAGTCCTGTTCTTACGTTCCACAGCTCCATTTTGTTGTGGAGTCCTAGGGCAAGAGAATTCATACAAATAACCATGTGTGTCATAGAATTATTTGAACTCTGCATTCTCAAATTTGCCGCAATGATCACTATGAATGCGAGTAATCATGAAACCATTTTCATTCTGTACTTTCTTGCAAAAGGTGACGAATTCTGACAAAGCATCATTCTTGCGTGCAAGAAAATATACCAATGTGTATTAAGAGAAATCATCTACAATGACAAATGCATATAACTTACCACCTAGACTAGCAATTCTACTTGGTCCAAATAAGTCCATATGCAATAATTGTAGAGGTCTAATGGTACTTACAGCGTTCTTGGATTTAAAGGCGGATATAGCTTTGTTCTTTTCACATTTGCTATATATCGTATCCTTGTTGAAAGATATGTCTGGTAAGCCGCGTACCAACTTCTTTTTAGATAGTTTTGAAATTGTATCCATATTTGTATGATCGAGTCTCATATGCCATAGTTGACTTTCAATGCTCTTGGCCATCAAGCATCTACCTGCTTTGTTAGCATCTTCTAATAGATATAAAACATATATATTGTCTTCCCTGATACCTTTAAAGATAGTACTACCAGTTGAACTATCAACTATAGTATATTTGTCTTTAACGAAGTTAATGCCATAACCGTGATCAGCTAAATGGCTTATGCTGAGCAGATTATATTTTAACTTGGTAACTAGACAGACATCTTTAATCACAGGATAGGGAGCCTTACCAATGTCACCGATACCGATTATGTACCCTCTTAAATTGTTACCGAAGGAGACTTATCCTTCTTTATTCTTCTTCGACAGCGTTGCAAATAATGAAGCATCACCGGTCATGTGCCGTGAGCAACCGCTGTCGAGGATCCATTTGCTTCTAGCATGTGAAGGGCGTTCCACCTACAAAACAATTTGCAGATGAAACTCTTGGTACCAATTTCTTGTAGGGTCCTGACTGATTAGTTTTTGGTATCCATACATAAATATTTATATCTACTAACTTTTTGATTCTATATGCAGAGGATATATGACCAATGAGGCGACAATAATGATATTTTGCATGTTGAGTGTTGAAAGTTGTGTGAGGTGCATGATTGGTAGGTTTTGGATTTCTAGTATAAAAGAATGCATGCCTATTAGTCTTCTTGGGCATAGGTTTGGTATGGTTTGGTCTGACAGTATTTGGTTTAGGTGTGTTCTGATGATTCAGTAATTGACACGTGTTAGAATAGGAAGCAGCAACTTCAGGCCATTTTTCTAAACTAATTTCCAACTTTTTGGAGGTGCCATATAATCTAGTATAGTCAGATGTAAGTATTTCTATTCTGACTTGTGCATACTGGAGACTCTTTCTCTCCTTAGTTAGGTCTTCCTTAAGCTGGATGATAGTTTGGTCTTTTTCTTCGGATAACTTGATAGTCTCGTGTAACAACAGCTTAATAGATGAAAGCTCACCAGACTCAATAGAAGAGTCATTATTTCTAACATCAGCTAATTGGTCGGTAAGTCTTCCTATCTCATCTTTGTACTCTTTGAGTACCTTCTTAGAGGTTTCATATTTACTATGCAGTTTTCTGTAGTCATTTAACAGGTCACTGAAAGCCTCTCCTAGTTGCTCAAAGGTGAAATCATCAGAAGGATCAAACAGAGGATTAGTGATTACTTGATCGCAAGCCATCAAGCATACATTTGCGGCGTCATCTGATTGTTCGTCTTCTGAATTGTTGGCTTCGCTTTCATGCCATATGCTTGTATTGGCATACTTCCTTGATGTAGATCTCTTCAGGTAACCTTTGTCATATTTGCTGCTTTTTTTTTGTTGAAGATGATGTTGTTGGACAATCTTTCTTTATATGTCATTTCTTCTTACATCCGTAGCCAATAGGATCTTTCTCTTTGTTGTTGCTATTGCTATCTTTTGTTCTTCTGTTGAATCTCATGAACTTCTTGAATTTTCTTGTCGAAAGAGCTTGATCTTCAGAGTCAGAGTCGATGTCGTCAGAATCATCTTCGACAGTTCTTCTATATTGAGCCTTGAGAGCGATCGACTTTTCTGACTTCTCCTTTGGTGTAGCATCTTCAAAGTCTTGAAGTTCTAACTCGTGAGTGAGTAGCTTACCCATGAGTGTTTCCAGAGACATTGTTGAGAGGTCGTTTCCTTCAATGATTGTTGTAGCCTTTAGAATCCAGTTCATTGTGAGAGCTCGTAGAAGTTTGCAAATCTTTTCATGGTTACTGTATTCCTTGCCTAATGAAGACAAAAGATTTACAATATCCAAGAATCTCGTAAACATCTGAATGACTTATTCACTTGGCTTCATTTTGAACGCCTCGTACTTCTGAGTAAGTCTGCTGATCTTTGACTCCTTGACTTGTGTTGTTCCTTCGTGGGTTACTTCGAGAAGTTTCCACACTTCATTTGATGTTGTGCAAGTCGATACCCTGTTGAATTCAGTTATGTCTAAAGCACAAAAAAGCGTTAATAGCACGTGCGTCAAGACTGGCCTTTTTCTTTTAATCCTTCGTATATTTATCATGGGATTTTTCAACTAAAACTCCATCAACATTAATATGATGAGGCTTTTTGTAGCCATCAATAACTATAGACCATAAGTCAAAATCAAAAAATTTTAAGAAGAAACTCATCCATATTTTCCAATAAGTGTAGTTTGTGTCAACAAACAGTGGAGGTTTGTTTGTGGCTTGGCCTTCACTTGTGAATTTCACAGTTGCCATGTGTAATGCTGTGATCTATATAAAAATTGAATATAACTGAATATAGCTGCAGTTTTACCTTGCTTTACCTATATAACCCACTCTGATACCAATTGTAGGAACGAAATTGTAAAGCAGAATACTCTAGAGGGGGTATATAGAGTAGGCAGCAAAAATATTGCTAAATAAAACTTGTTAGCAGTTAGATCACAGAAATAATAAAATAATAACTGTAAAAAAAAGAGTGATCAGAAGGCAAACGCAAACACAGAGATTTATATTGGTTTCCCTCTTATGAGGACTAGTCCAGTCGGAAGAACTCTAGCTTCCAGTTGAATCCACTATTGGAAAATCTCGCAAGTTTTCATTCGAAGTCCTTGCAACTTCTACAGACGTGAGCTTTGATACGAAGAACTCGATCAACTTCAGTTTTGAAGAGTCTTTCTTCAATCAAGCCTCCGATTACAATTTTTCTAAAATCTTATAGACCGCTCCGTACCGACAAATTGACTAGAGAATTGTAACTGGCTTAGGATTTGAAAATGAAAGCTTTTAAAAACTCTTTGGAAGAAACATAAGCTTTAGAAGAGAGAAGATGAAAGTGAATGAGTGTTTTTAAAATGATCAGAATTCCTCTTTATTTATAGTTTTTCCAAAGACAGAACTCTGACAGAATTCAGGCAGAATTCGGACAGAACTCTTTCTAACAAACCGCAACTAAAGGAAGACCAAGTTCAAAATCCAACGTTCACATAACGTTCAACTTGGCCGAACTCTGGCCGAGTTCTGTCAGGGTTTGGTCAGGTTTATTTTATAAAAATTATTTTTTTGGCTTTTTGAAAAATCCTTCAGAAGCTTTTTGCAAAAGCAGATATTTTTCAAAAACATAGGTCATTTTAAAAAGGTAGATCAGTTTTAAAAAACGATTTCGGATAGCCTATTTGCCCGTACGACTTGGTGTACAATATATTCCTAGACTCAATAAAAATAAAAATTATATTGCGTAAGGAAATACAGTCTTAAGTGGCAAACAGAGCTTTGGTCTTGAACTGATTAGATATCCAATCTTGATCAGTGTCCAAAACATCTTTAGTAAACATCTGAATTGATTTGTATATCGAGACAGAGTTTGATCAATTATTAAAATCAGGTTTGACCATGACCAATGGGACAACAATATATATATATATATATATATATATATATATATATATATATATATATATATATTTTATATATATATATATATATATATATATATTTATATATATATATATATATATATATAACCCTCCATTTTATTCAGAAAAGGCTCAAAATGTCGAAGCCTGTACAAGTATACCTTAGGCCAAAATGCCGACGCCTATACAAGTATACCACTCAAAACACAAAACCAAACATGTAGTCAAAACTAGGGTAGACTCCCAAAAACTAATCTGTCCATGCGAGCGGGCATTCCGATTCTTACGACACTGCCTGATTACCTCCCGGATTAGCTTGTCCGCGTTGTACTGGTGGCCTTCATACCTCGCCTTGTTCCAATTCTTCCATAAGACCCACGTGGCTGCAACTGCAACGATCCGGTGGCCGTGAGAGACGAAAGCCTACCCTGCTAATAGATCGTTAAAGCTCCTGCCCACTTGATTCTGTCTATAATGTTGTGATAGCACGGTCCATACTTGGACAGTAGATCCCCTTATCTGAAGATATGGTCAACGATTTCCGATTGGCGCGCTATACAACAATTGCAGGCGTAGGCTAAGCTGAATCCTAAAGAGTGCACGATGTCGTCGGTCGGAAGTTTCTTTCTGATGGCTCTCTAAATGAGGATAGACCACTTCTTGGGAATGCACGTCTGTCAGAAGGTGGCACTGATCGGAGAAGGCGTCCCCAGACCGCGGGCCATCTGCCTAGCCGAACAAATAGAGAACTCGCCAGCTGGACTAGCTGACCATCGAAGCTTGTCTTCTTCTGAACTTATCATTGGTCCGTGTCGGCGAACGCACTCCTCCGCCTCCTCTCCGGCCCATTCTCGGATCTTGCCCCAATCCCAGTCGTTCCTGTTCACATCCCATAGGTCCCTAATCCTGCAGTACGCCGGAGCTTCGGGGAGGCGGTGAAGTAGGGTCTCTCCTGTCCAGCGTTCTTGGAAGGTGGAGGATTATCCATCACCCAGGTGCAGACGAATAATTGGTTCGGCTATATTATGCCCATTGATGATTCGCTGCCATGTCGTAGAGGATCTGCTGTTGGCGGTCACCTGTGATAGGTGAATGTGCTTGAAGTATCTTGCCTTCATGAATCTTGTCCATAAATTGCTACTCGCTCGAAGCTTCCACCACAACTTCATCGAGAAGGCGTCTGTAATGTGAGAGAGTTTTACAAATCCTAAACCCCCATCCTCCGTGGGTTTGGCCATGGTATCCCAGCTCGCCCAACTGTACTTGATGTGCCCACCGCTGTGTCCCCAAAAGAAGTTGTTGAACATGTGCTCGATCGAGGTCAGCACCTTCTTGGGAGGAGAGCAAGCGGCAAGGGTGTATATGGGGATGGATGTGAGCACGTAATTTATGAGGATCGTCTTGTCCCCCCGGGGATAGGGTGGTATTGTGCCACCCCTCCAGTCTCTTCTTGACTTTGTTGATGAGGTCTTCGAAGATGCCGACATTAGATCTGCCATACACGAGGGGGCATCCGAGGTATTGAAAGGAAGGGTGATTGATGGAGAACGAGGTGATGTCGGAGAGACAGGTCAGGTTCTCTCTCTTGATGTTGTGGTGGGCGTAGATGACACTCTTTCCGGGATTGACCTTCTGGCCAGAGCAGACCGCGTATCTTTGTAAGGTGTTATGAACTACTTCTACCGACCCCACATCCCCGGAGGTAAAAATGAGGATGTCATCTGCATAGGCGAGGTGGGTGATTATCGAGCATCCGCTGGCAGTATGAAAGTGGTGGAAGTTTGGGGTTCTGGTCATCTTGTTCAGATTTCTACTTAATGCATCCGCAGTGATGATGAATATGGTAGATGATAAAGGGCCTCCTTTACTGACACCGCGGCTAGATTTGAAGAATCCGTCGGCTTGGCCGTTAATAACCGTGGAGAACCAGGAGTTGCTGATCGATCTCCAGATGATGTTGCTCAAGGATTTCGAAAAGCCAAACTCCCTGAGGACCCAAATCATGAATTGCCAATCCACCCTGTCATAAGCTTTTTCCATGTCAAGTTTGATTACAATGTTGCCACCTATAGCAAGAAGTTTCATGCAGGTGATTAACTCTTGAGCCAGCATGATGTTATCCTGGATGTTTTTTACCTCTGACGAAGCCACTTTTTTCTACGGAGATGATCTTGGGGAGCAAGTCTGACATACGGGACGCGATAATCTTGGAGATGATCTTGTTGGTGAATGTGCATAGACTAATGGGCCGAAAGTCACAGAAGGTTTCAAGGTTATCCTTCTTCGGGATGAGAATAAGGTTGGTAGATGATATCGCCTTAGGGTAGGTAGCTCCTTGGAACAAGGCCTTAGCCGCTTCATGGATGTCTTTCTTAATAATGTCCCAACACTCTCTGAAGAATACCCCGGAGAATTCGTCTGGGCCAGGCACGCTGTGGGCATCCAGGGCCCAGACTGCGTCTTTCACTTCCTGTTCGGATGGAGGTAGGTCCAGCTGGAAGTTATCCGCGTCGTTGATGAGGTGAAGGATTTTGGCCAGAAACATGTTGTCTTTGTGAACCCGCTCTTTGGTGAACAGCTGGGAGTAAAATTGGGCAGCCGCCTCTTGGATGTCTCGTTGGTTGCTGATGATGTTACCCGATTCATCTTTTATCTGATGGAGGGTGAGTTTCTGTTTGCGGCCGTTGACGCATGCATGGAAGTAGGCCGTGTTTTGGTCCCCCTCACTATCCCATTTGAGCCTCGCTTTCTGTTTCTAAAATTCAGTTTCGACTTTCAATCGGAATTTGAGGATGGCTTTAGTGAGATTTAGGTCTATCCTGGCTTGAGGCGACCTGTTATTGATGAACAAGGTCTCGGCTCTAGTGACGTCATCTTCCGCGACGCAGACTTCCTGAAAAATGTCTCCGTATGCCAGTTTACTCAATGTCGTCAAAGCTTTTCTGGTAGACTTAAGCTTGTAAGCCACCCTAATAAGCGGGTCAGGAGAGTCCGCAAGGTTCCAGGCTTCCTCCACCACGTGTTTGAATTGCGGGTGTTCACTCCAGAAGTCGAGGAATCGAAAGTTCTTTTTAATATGATTGGAAGTATTCTTCATCTCCAGCAGGATAGACGCGTGGTCAGATTCAGTAGCATTAAGATGAGACAGGCCGGATGTTCTCCCCATACCTTGCCAAAGGTTGTTCGTGAGAGCCCTATCAAGCCGAGAGTATTGGTGCCAGTCACCTTCTTACATGTTGCACCAAGTAAACTCGTTGCCGGTGAATTGGAGTGTAGCCAGGTTGGCGTTGAAAATAAAGTTGTTGAAGTCTTGCATGGCTGTATGGGGGGAGGCCTGTCGTCGGATTTCTTCTCTCTACATGTGATGGCGTTGAAGTCCCCAATACAAAGCCAGGGTTGGTTGTTGTGGTTGATGTGGACATCGAGGAGGTCGTTCCAGAGTTGTTTTTGCTCTGCCACATCACAGCTGCCGTGGACCGCTGATATGATGGCACGTTTGGGGAGAAAGGGGTGTTCTATCCAGCACGTTAAGGCTTGTCTGGAATCCTGGATGATGCCGATCTTTACGTCCTTCGAGCATAGGATCCAAATGTCGTAGTTGCCATCCACGGCGGAGGTGAATCCTAGCTGTAGCTGGACGGACTTTATTTTCTTGTGGGAGATCTTTGGTTCAATGACAATCAAGATGTCGATATTGTGAAGTTTCCTGAGACTAGTTAACCGTCTCATGGTTAGTTTGTTAGCCAGGCCCCGAACATTCCAGGATAGGATGTTATGCATTAATGTGGTTGGTGGAGCAATTTTTTATCCGCTTGGTTGCGGATCTGGTACGTATGTTCGATGACTCTGATGCTTCTTTTTTCTCTGTGTTTTTCTTATTGATGGAAGCCCTCGGGGCTGTCTGGGTGGTTGCGTTGGATTTTGCGACTGTGATCTGATGGATGATGATCCTTTTGCACGCTGAGTCCGTGCTGGCCTCCTCGGGTGGTATGGTGAGGCGTGTTCCGGTTCTACTTCTCCTCCGTCGAGATCTTCGACTGCTAGAAGGGGGAATCCGGAGGCCATGTCCTGTTGTCCTCTGATGACTTGTCCTGGCCCTAGGATCGCTAGGGCTTCAACTATGGTGGTCTCCTCTGTCTGGGGGTGTTCGGCCGAGGGTTCGGTTGGGGGTGCTTCCGTGTCTTGGAGAGAAGCCGCGACATCGGCCGTTGGGAGGGCCGTCTTCGAGCTTGTTCGATTAGGTTCGGCCGCCTCCTTGAAGACTTCGAGTGCAAGCTCGTTGACCTCCTGGTCTAGGGCCAAGAACTGGTTGGAGAGGAAGACGAAGGAGTAGGGTAGGTTTTGATCCTGAATAGGGCTTGCTGGAGAGCCTTCACCATCACTAAACCCGACGTGGGAGTTCTACCGCAATAACAGGTGCTTCGGCTGATCTTCCCTGATTAGTTGGTTCTTCTTGTTAGATTCAGGTCCTTTATCTTTCCGATCTGAGGTCCTCTTTAATTCGGGGTGAAGACGGTGGCACTGTTCTGCTAGGTGTCCCCGGAGATGGCAGTGTTTGCAGTAAATGATGTGGTTGTCTTAGACAATACGCTGGGTGTGGGACCGATCGCCTAGCTCAATGATAATGTGGTTGGGGGGTTCAATAGAGAGATCAAGTTCTACACAAATTTTGGCGTAGTAGGCTTTTATGAGGTTGCTGGTTTCTGCCGCTGTTGCCACATACTTCCCAAAAGAGTTGGCGATCCGTCTCATGGCCGTAGGGACAAAGCAGATAAGGGGAAGGTTGGGGAGGATCACCCAGGCGGCAACCGTAGTGGAGTCCTTTTTGGTTTTAAAGTCCGTAGACCAGCGGATGATCTTCATAAGATAGGAGTCCACCCGGCAGGTCCCTTTGGACCACACGGACCTGTGGTCTAGCTTAGAGGAGAGGTGCAGCAGTAAGTGCCTGGGGTCCATAGGGGCAACTCGATAAGCAGCAGACAGCCACCAGCTGGCTATAACCTCCTTAACCCGGTCAAGCTTCGAGTATCCGTTGGAGAATTTGAGGACAAAAGTATGGAAAAAGGAGGAAGAGAGAGAGAGGAGAGCTCCTTGGACGAGAACGGAACTGTCAGAATCAGGGACTCCTCATTATACTCAATATCGGGCAGAGGAACGTTGGTGAGAAAGAAACCCTTCGAGACGGCACGGTCCAGCCTAAGCATGTCAGCAAAGGAGGGCGCTGGGGCTCCGGGAGCGGAGAGGGGCGGGACCCCGTAAGGAAAGGGCTGCGGGCAAGACGGCTGCGGGGCCACCGAAATACTGGCAGTAGGAGCAGGTGGGAGGACACAAGCTAGCGAGCGAATCTCAGGGGTCCGGACAGGGGGATCTGACGCCGAAAGAGAAGGCGCCGACGATGAGAGGTCGACCAGGACCAAGCGAGTCGGAATTGCAACCTCTCCCGGTCCTGCAAGTCCGGGAATGGCAGGGGAATGAAGGGGGCCGTGGGTCCAACGGTAGACGGCGGATAAGCTGCGGCCTCCGCGGGCGCATAGCCAAACGGGTATCCAGCAAGGAGGGGGACAGGGGTTCCATGGGGAGTGTGGTATGCGCCTGGGGAGAGGACCCATGCGCCCACAGCAGCTGATGAAAGGAGGGGGCAGGGGCTTCTGGATGGGCGGCCGGGGTTCCGGAAGCCGGGTGCCACGCGCCTACACTAGAAGGCCATGCGCCCTGACGATGTGGATGCTATGCGCCTCCTGCTGCAGGATGGGGCCAAGCGCCTAAACTGAACGAAGGATGATCCCATGCGCCCCCGGAGGGGGGGGGGGCGGCCCAAGCGTCCGCAAAGAACGGATGCCATGCGCCCAATAGATGGTGGTGGGGGGGCCATGCGCCCGAAGGGACGTAGGGCCATGCATCCCCTACTGCACCTCCCCCATGGAGCGCATGGCTCGGGGCGAGGCCAGAGATCGGGATTTCAAATTTTGAAATCTCCGAACGGGAAATCGAAGAGCCTGGACTAAGCTCCATCCCAGAAGCCGGAGCGCCCGAGGCGACCGCGGCCACAGGGATGGAGGGAGGTCCTCCGGAGGGAGCCCGCGGGGGACAGAGGCAGG
The DNA here is from genome assembly GCA_029216955.1 of Iris pallida. NCBI lineage: Eukaryota > Viridiplantae > Streptophyta > Magnoliopsida > Asparagales > Iridaceae > Iris > Iris pallida. The sequence goes on along the minus strand of JANAVB010007200.1, from coordinate 11,030,907 downwards.
GCATCTCGTCGGGCCGCTAGGGGCGGAGCTGACGTGGACATCGGCAGGAACGGTGAAGGTGTATGAAGGGGGACGGGGGGAGGGGGAAGGAGAGGTGGGTCGGACGAGGATGGAGGAGCGGAGGGAAGGGTGGGCCTAAGGATGGTCGGCTGGGGAGGAGCAACGGTGGGGATGGGGGCGGAGGGATGCCCGGCGCAGTCCCGATGGAAGGAAATGGACGCCGGAGAAGAGCTGCTGGGGGCAGCCGGGGGAGGGAAGGCTATGGTGGCAAGAGAAAGGCGGGGGGGGGGGAGCGGCGCCTGCTGCCGGCTAGCAGCGGAGGGAGCCTGATTCGTGAGCAGGGGAACGGGGGAAGAAGGTGATCGCCATCTCAGAATTTATGCTACTGGTATATGTATAACACACACAAATACCCATTGCATGCGGCCCAAGTGGTCGGGAGTTCGAGCCCAGTGGAGGCGAGTTCGATCGCCACAATTACCCATTGCTTCAATATATATATATATATATATATATATATATATATATATATATATATATATATATATATATATATATATAGGGAGCGGATCAAAAGCCCCCCTTAGAAAACCTCCTAAAAACCCCCTCACTCTAATTCGTAATATTAATGTTAATATTAATGTTAATGTTAATATTAATGTTAATTTTAATATTAATTTTTTATATTTTTTATATTAATGTTAATGTTAATGTTAATATTAATGTTAATGTTAATGTTAATGTTAATGTTAATGTTAATGTTAATGTTAATGTTAATATTAATTTTAATGTTAAGTTTAATGTTAATTTTAGTATTTAATGTTAATATTAACATTAACATTAATATTGACATTAATATTAACATTAATATTAACATTAAATTATGAATTAGAGTGAGGGGGGTTTTTAGGGGATTTTCTAAGGGGGCTTTTCATCCGCTTCCATATATATATATATATATATATATATATATATATATATATATATATATATATATATATATATATATATATATATATATATATATAACACAAACACATACAAAATTTTATAGATATATAAAATTGGCTATGGTGCTACCAGACATACAACTAGTGATTCTAGACATGTTCAGTCATTAAGCCCCTCTATACAAATTATTGTCGATGCTAATGATATTGTCCTTGTTGTTCCCTCATAAACTATAATTTACTTTCAGTGTCTCAAGTAACGCTTACCTTACGTACATTGCCTTGTCATTTTTTTATGGACATCCATATAATGAAGATGATTGGTTTTGGTATTAGCCGTTTACTACCTGGATCTGACGTCAAGTAGTACCATTTTATGACTAAAGCTCTTGTTGTAGAAGTTTCTCAGAAGGAAATAAATGAATGGTCCTAAGCGTGGCTGTGGCATCGTCGACTTAGACATGTATCCTTTGGTGATCTACACAAGTTATTTCCTAGTCTACTTGTCAAGACTGGTATCTCACAATTTTGATGTGATATTTGTGAACTGGCTAAATGTCATCATACTTCTTTCAGTTCAGTTATGTTTTAAATAGTACATTCAAATGTTTGAGGTCCATATACGATTGCCACTTTGGAGGGGCTTACTGGTTTGCTCTTTTATTAACGATTGAACACGCATGAAACAGATTTACTTGATGAAGTAATGAGGTTAATTCAGCATTTAAGAAATTCCATCAAATGATGGAAGTATAATAAAAAAATATATATATAAGTTATTCGAATTCGTAGTGGTAATGGGGGTGAATATGTTAACTCTAAACTCCATGCATTCCTTGATAAACTTGGTATTATTCATCATACTACTTGTCCGTATACTCCTCGACAAAATAGAGTTTTCGAATGGAAGAATTATCAATTTCTTGAAGTAGTTCATGCCTTCCTCCTTGTGGCTATCCATCTTGGATATCTTCTTCGCTAGTTGGCAACACTTTTTCTCGCAGAAAAGCTCATGTGAGGTTTTCTTACAAAATCTCGCAATTTTGTGAGACATCAAAGATTCTATTTTGAAAAGCTATAAATACAAGTTTTCTTTCGAAAGAAGTGTAAGTGTTTCTTTCTTTCTTGTTCAACGAACCTGGAAGGGAAAACAATTATGACACAAAATGACATAAACACATATATGCCGAGAACTTGATGGATTCTCAACCAAATTGGGTTTTATGAAGCAATCCATGCTCATACTGACGATCGAGTACTAACCTATGCACATGAGTGAACACCCAATCCATAAAGTCTAAGGAGAAACTAATATTGAAATTATAAAAGTGAGACCGAAACAATAAATTCAATGGAAACACAAAGTGGCAATCCCCGAGAGCAAGGTATACTTACCTATATACAGGCATTGACCTATATACAGACGTTACGACCGATGCGAGCCCTAGCACCGAGTCCACCTTCAGGTTGGCTTGAAAGCACAAACCTCGCATTCACACTCTCGATTCACTTTGGTGAAGAGGAGGGAAGGAGACAGAGACAAACAAAAAAAGTGAATTTATGAGGAATAAATGAATTAATTAATTAATGAACTAAAGGATTCATGGCTTATATATATCCTCAGGGGATTAATCATGGTGTTTGGATTGAAATCTGACGACTACGATCAATAAAATCCCAAGATGCTACTATTGTTTTCATGTCAAGAGAGAACCTACCATGTCAAAAAAAACTAGGATTTATCTCTAATATCCCATCTATTTGTGGGTCCTACAACGGGTCTATGGCAATGCCAATAGTCTATACAAGTCTTGGGTAGTCTTTAGTTTAGCTCGTTACTCTTGAAAAACTAGGAAATCATTATTAACTACATAGGTTGTTAATAACTTTTAAAATCCCGAGTATTTCATGAGATAGCTCATGCGATCCTTGATGCACACAAAATAAGAAAATTTATGAAAACCAATAAATTAATTAACACCATAAGTTCAATTCAACCATCGAGGCACAATATCGATGGTCGTGAGGACTTGCCTAGTAAAAAACTACAATCCTTGATGATGTTACAAAAATCATGAAAATCAAAAAATCTTAGTATATTAGATATTATCTAGAATACGTTATACAAAAAATCTAATACATCATCATACTTATTCATATAAAATATTGATACAGTGAGGTGAGGTGAGCCTCGCAGTTTAGCAATCTACTACCAACGTGGGTGCTATACATGGCATTCAACTAAGGACGTGGTTCCCTGACATTCGTTCAATCGGTTAGTAGCAACGATCCAGATCCACTAGCACTTAGCGGCATGGAAGAAACATCTCACGACGCCTTAAAATCATAATGTATGTTCGACGCAGAAGAAACATCAATGCGCATTGGCATGGAAGCGACAATATACTCAACTCCATTGGGAGAAATTGTGCATTTACCTCTACGAAAGTAGTTGTGTGTCTAGTTCCGAGAAAGTACTTAGCTCTACGAAAGTAATCACCTCTGAGGAAGGAATCATCTCAGCGGATGGAGTCACCTCCATAAAAATTGGCTCTATGCAAGGAGTCATCTCCATAAAAGTAGTCAAGTCCGTGAAAGGATCAGCTCCACATAAGTAAGTAGTTGTTTTGGCCCATGTTGCCATGATCAACCTGATTTCGATAATTTACATATAACTCTGACCTTTATAGGAAAGCAAGAAGACTTCAAGGATGACTACAGAAGATTGCACTTGATCGTCAAGAAGATTTTTTTCTACTTTATTCTATTTTTTTATTTCTTGAGTCTAGATTATATTATGAGCTGGGTCACTGGCATTTAGAAGTCTATCTTGAACCAAAACAAACCTATCCTTTATCCCAAACCAAACCAGCATCCAAAAGCCTAGCAAACTAAGAAAATCCAAAAAACCACTTAGCTGAACTGGGGCTGAGTTCTACCCGAACTCGGTCCCCTTGGATTAATCCTGGTCAGCAACTTATTCCTAGTCTTTTGGATCTCAAATGTTCAAAATTATGAACGTTGCACTAGCCGAGTTCTGTCCGAACTCTGGTTCAAAACTTTCTATAAATAGAGAAGAATTTGACGTTCTAATCACTCAATCCATTCTCCATCTTCTTTATCTATTCTAAGCCTTCCTATTATAAAGAGCTTTCAATCTTCAATTTTCCAAGACAACTCCCATTTTTTTAAGTGTCAGCGGTTATTAATTAGGAGTATTCGAACTGTACAAGCTTGGAGTATAAAACTTTTTCAGACGGTATTGAAGTTTGATCGTGGGCTTCGGACTAAAATACGACAGTATTGAAGTTGGCATGTTCTTCGGAGTAAAGCTTGCGGTGTAATCTCTATTTCAAATAGTAGATTTAATATCGAGCGTGTTTGCCATAAAAAATCAAAGACAGGTATTAAAGAACACTGAAATTGATTGCAAACTCGCTTATACAAAAAAAAAGCCTCGAAAGACATCCTAGGAAACAATCTAAGTATAATTGTTTAGTTTTGATTATGGGGGTGACGGTGGAGGCTCAGAAAAGTGCTATCAACTCTGCCTTACTCCGTGGACTATCTGACGCAGTCTTTAGATCTTGAAGAAATTACTTTATTGAAGGTTGCCAGCCTTTTGCAGGGGTGTAGCACCCTGCTATTTATAATAGGATGTATGTTGAGCCGCATAGATGGCCTGCGGCCACGTGGCTGATTGGCACGCGAAGACCCGCTCTTTGGCTATAATCTGTCGATTTGTTGGGATTTTGTTGCAGCAAATCTGGGTAGTTTAGGACTTGGTCAGATTTCCACGTGTCCTGTCGCGGGGATTATTTTTTAGCTACATAGATCTCTCAGTTTTCGACCATGTGGGGCCGCATGAGACTCATGCGGCTTAGGTCGCAGACTTCCTTAGCCCAGACATAGCTTGAGGATTTAAGCTGCATAGATTCTGTATTTCGGCCGCATAAAGCTCATGTGGCTTGGATCACAGTTACTCTTGGCCGCATGAAGTTCGGAGACTTTGGGGCCACATATGTCTGAGCCGTATAAGGTTCATACGGCTTAGGTGACACTCCTTCTGGCCGTATGAAGGCGTACGAACCTTGCTTTTGGGCGACGTCTCACATTTTATCTTTTTTTTTTGTCGAAGTGTCAGAGTTGTCATTTTTGTCAGTTTTGACATGACTTGTCAGCTTTATCAGACGAACTGATCCTCTTGGCCGTATATCTTTTTTCTGCAGCTGGTTGTCGACGGGCCGCATAAGGCATTGAACCAGTCATGCGGCTTTCCTTTATGCGGACCTGTTTGGCCCAAAGTACCTATGCAGCAAATTGTAATCCGTATGAACCCTATATTTTTCATGCTTCTACAAGACCCCCTTCAAAGTTTTCAAATTACAAATTTGGAATAATTTTGAATAAGAAGCATGAAAATATGTCAAGCCGCAGGGAGTCTTCAAGTCGCAGGAAATTTTTCGAGCTGCAGAGAGATCTTGAGCCGCAGGAAAATCCTGAGCCACAGGCAAACCCGTCAGCCTGCCAGCTGTCACCGCTGCATTTAATATTCTTGATTCGGTTGTGGATCTCTTTTTTCGAGATAAAATTGATGGTTACTAAGGATAAAGTCCCCAAACGTCAATATTACCTTTAATGATCTCGAGAATCGAAGAGATGCTCGACGGTTATTAGGGATAAAGTCCTCAAATGTCGTCCTTATCCTTAATGATCTCGAGAATCGAAGAGTCTTTTTTCAGCAACTCTATAAATAGGAGTCATTCAGAGAGAGAGAGATTTTCCTCTTTCACCTTCTCCTACTTTGACTTCATCATACTTTCTGCTATGGCTCAAAAAGCTTTCAGGTCGACTGGTGCGGCGGCCAAAGGGAAGAGACTTGCTTCTCCGTCGAGAGCGGCAGACGCTCCTTCCATTCATTCCGACGTGCAACCTCCTCTCAAGAGTAAGGATGGTGAGCAGATGATGACTGAAATTTTGAATGGTCATAGCATATATTTTCATGTACGAGCCTGTCATATACTGCCTCTGTTTTAAGCTTGGTCGGTGTATGCCCTATCTCATTTGGACCACATGTGTTCTGTATAATAGTGCCGCATGGACTGAGCCGCATGGCCACTGCTCATTCGAACTTGAACCGCATAAGTGCCTCAAGATTGATCTATATAAATATTTTATGACTGAGCCACATAGGTGCCGCATGAGCACTTTATGATCGGGATGCATGAATACTGTAAGGCTGGGCCGCATGATTGCCTCGTGACTGATCTGTACGAGTATTGGACCGTATGAGTTTTTTATGACTGAGCCGCATAAGCACCGCATGAACATGACTGAGCCGCATAAATGCTGCATGAGTACTTCATGAAGCCGGCCTCATGACTTTGGGCTACATGAGTTCTCTTTTGGCTGGGCCGCATAACTGAGTTCTTTGTTTTCTTGGTGCTAAATCCCCTTTTTCCCATATTTTTGTAGGGATCTGGCTGGCAAACTTCTCCAGGACCGGTGTTGATGATGGAGTGAAAATACAACATTCTGGCGCCTACATCAGACAGCTTAAAACTCTCCATGATTCAAAAGATTTTCCCCCAAACCTTTTTGGCATACACATCAAACAACTCAGGACTCTTTATACTTCGGAAGAGTGAGCCTTTATACCTCGGAGAGTTGGACGGTGCTCAGGCGTCGTTATGAACGTCCTGCCTTTACGGCCCTCCAAGTAGGCGAAACCATCATCAGGGATGATGTTTTGAAGGTATGGTCCTTCGGGGGAGCGGGGCTAAGGCATCCGCAATACGGAGGGAAGGATAGCATGCTATATTTGCCCTCCTCCCGGCAGCTCCTTGGGGATTCAATAGCCTTGTTTGCTTCTCAACAGTAAAATATGACTTCCTTCGAGGGCCACGAAACTGCTTGAAGACGAAGTACTGTCAAACCAAACTATATATTGACAGATTTTCCTTTCTTTGTTTTCTGCTGTCGATGTACTCCTATGAATGTAACTGATCTTGAATAAGTAGAGTATGTTCACTCCCTTTTATTTACGGTATTTTGTGGTGCTTGTACTAGAGGGCCTAATACAACATTTGTGTTAGATGAAGAACATCCCACTGGGGGATTTTTTTGGACCTATTTTCCATTTGTGCATCTGAAAATACGAGCAAATAGATTTAAATGATATTTTGTGGACCTACTACTCTTTGGTGCACCGATGGTGCGAGTAATAGATTTGGATAACTTTTATGGACTTATTACCCTTTTATGTACTGGCGATGCGAGTACTGATAATAAGTGGAGAGAAAACCAACATATTTACTCAGAGGTAATGAGGACATGGTAGGAGTAGGTATAATAGGGGTACACAGAACAACCAGAGGTGCTATCAACGTGGAAGTTCTATGCATTGGGGGATTTATTTGTGATGGATGGAAAAATAACTCAGAGGTAATATGGACGTGGTTGTTTTTCCATTAGAGAATTTTGTGGACCTATTACCCTTTTTGTGCACTGATGGTGCGAGTAATAGACTAGGACAAGTTTTATGGACCTACTACCCTTCTGTGCACTGGTGGTGCGGGTAATAGATTTTGAGGCAAATTCTTGGTGGAGAAAATCTATGGCCAGAAAGTTCATAGATATGACCAAGAGATGAGATATGAATTCATTCGGAGTAGTCAAAGAGTAAGTTCAGTGGTACCTGAGGGTACATAACTCAACAATCTGGGAGATTTGAAGTCAGAGTGTAAGTTCAGCGATACCAGAGGGTATATAACTCACAATCACAATCTGAAGGATAGTTGGAAGGTGTCGTTTAGACATAGTATTTCTTGAGGAACTTGCCGTTGATGGGCATCATGAGTAAGTCTCTATTTTGTTTTGCGAGACGGTACGTGCCATTAGAGAACACGGTCTCGATAATGAACGGCCCCTCCCAATTAGGCTGGAATTTGTCGGGGGTCTTGTGGGTCATGACCATTGGTCTGCGAATGGCCAAGACAAGATCGCCAACTTGGAATATTCTTTGTTTGAATTTTTCGTTGAAAGCCCGAGAGATGCACGCCTGGTAGAACTCTATGCTTTGTTGAGCTTGTAAACGCTTCTCATCTAATGCTTCCAACTCTTGCAGCCATCGGCGGTAGTTATCGTCCGCCGTTAACTGGTAGGTAAGGGCCCCTCGAAGTGAGGGGATCTGAGTCTCCAATGGGAGGACTGCCTCGCTCCCGTAAACCAAGGAGAACGGTGTATTTCCTGTAGCCGTCCGAATTGTCGTGCGATACACCCATAAGCACTCGCCAAGCTTTTTATTCCAGTCGCATTTATTTGCAGACACAAACTTTTTGAGGAGCTTGATTATGGTTTTGTTGAAAGCTTCAGCCAGACCGTTGGCCGATGGGTTATATGCTTTCGAGGCCATGTTCTGAATCCGATTCTTGTCACAAAATCGATAGAAAGCATGGCTTATGAACTGCGGACCATTGTCGTGAATAATCCTCCAGGGCAGTCCAAAACGATAGATGACGTGATGTTTTATGAAGCTAATCACGTTCGATGTCTTAACCTCTGCCAACGGAACAGCTTCCTCCCATTTAGAGAAGTAATCGGTGATTTACAAGTATGAACCGATGCCCTCTAGACGACGACGGGGTGATTGGCCCAATGATGTCCATTCTCCATGCTTCAAATGACCAAGAGGCCACTGTCGGATGGAAGAATTCAGATGGCAGGTGTATGAAATCTGCATAAATCTGGCAAGCCTTGCACTTCTTTGCATAATCAACCGCATCTGCTACCATTGTGGGCCAGTACCCATCCGGTGGAGACGATATTGTAATTTCGGGCCAGGTTGGTGAGTCCTACAAGTGCCGTAATGAGCTTCACGTAAGGCTTCTTTGGCTTCTGCATTTGACAGGCATCTTAATAGTAGCCCATCGTAGGATCGTCGATATAACATTTTTATCTCCATATCGTAGAAGAATCTGTGGGAGCGTCTTCTGATTGAAGTTGCTTCCTTCATATTCTTTGGCAAAATTCCATAGACTGCAGAGTCGATAAGCGGGCGTCTCTAGTCTTGTATGCCGTTGGTTATCTGGGCAGAGTAACTCATACCCAGTTGAAGATTATTCCTGGGGCAGACCAGTTCATGGCCTATTATGTCGACTAGATGATGAGTGTCATTTGGAAGCGCCAAGGAAGCGGCGAGACCCGCTAGGGCATCAGCTTCGATATTTTGGAGCCTAGGAACGTGCTCTATAAAGAACCCCTCCAAGGTTGTAATGATGGCAATTGTTGTCTGATAATAGGGAATTAGGTCCTCGTTGCGAACCTCGTATGAACCTTGGATCTGGTTAACAACCAACTGTGAGTCACCATATGCTTCCAGGTACCGATCCTCACTTCTTTTGCAAGTTGGAGCCCGATGACTAGAGTGTTATATTCGGCTACGTTTTTCGAACAGGGTTCTGTAAGAGAATACGTCCGATTGACTACTAGTCCTGAGGGAGAAATTAATACCACCCCGACTCTAGTGACGATATCACCTTGTGGCCCCATTCTTGAAGCACCGTCGAAGAACATTTTCCAAATAGCGTCGTACGAAGTCATGTTCGAGGCGACGACTTCATCAGGAATTTTTTCATAAATTCTGGCTGTTTCTGAGCCTGGATGGGCTGCTAAGAAGTCAGCCAGGGCTTGACCTTTGATAGGCTTCTGCGGAACAAAAACCATGTCGTATAGGGATAATAGAAGAATAAAACGTTGTCTTTTCTTTATTGACGCAAGGTACCACAAATCGAGTACGCCTGAGAGATCCTGCACTGAGGATCTCCGAGTACAAAAAATAATTCTAGAAATGGGACGATGGAGATCGAGCGGCAGTTGCACCTTTACTCCGTTGATACTCCGATTATAAAAGTGGAAGAAAATATAAAAAAATTGCTAACTCTCGGCTCACTGGCAATAAGTGCAGCAATTTGGCTCTTGAAAATGCTCTCCGTTCTGTGTTTTGAAGGGGGATAAGGCCCCCCTTTTATAGTCGTTCTTGAGCTGGAATGATGTTATGTGCCCACATAAGGAAACACATTGGTTTTTATGTGGGCGTATAGTCCTGCTTTGGGTGCATAGGACGTAGGCACATACAGGCTGCGAGATCGTGGGTTGATCGTGGTATTGACGTGGCCGCATGCTTCGGTACACGACTGCTCGTGGAGACTAACAAGGCCGTGCGCTTCGGAGCACGTTTTGATCATGGCTTTGACAGAGTCAGTCTTGGGCGCATAGCCATGTCTTAGGCTATGCGCCCTCCTTTTGGAGGAGTTAGTCTTGGGCGCATGAAACTTCACTAGCTGGGCGCATGGAGTTCCACTGACTGGGCGCTTGGAGTTCCACTGACTGGGCGCATGGAGCTTCACTGATTGGGCGTATGGAACTTCACTGATTGGGCCCATGGAGCTTCACTGGCTTGGGTGCATGGAGTTCCACTGGCTTGGGCGCATGGGGCTTCATTTGCTGAAAATTTTTCATGCTTCTACAGGACCTCCTTCAAAGTTTTCGAGACTTGAACAAGTTCGAAATACTTTGAAAGAAACATGGATTGTCTTCTCGAGATGCAATGGGCGCATAGCACGGCTCTCTCCTTGGGCACATAATGTTTGGCCAGCCTGTCAGAGAGATACGACTGTTGAGATCTTCCTCGAAATCCGAACTGTCAGATTCATCGGAGTAGAATTTGAAGCGGTCCATCCTTCATACGTCGTCCACGAAAACAAGTGACAGTCGTATAGTATGCAGGACGCTGATTCTTTACGTGGGCGTATAGGCCGTTGTGGGTGTATACAATACATTAGGCGCATGGGCGCATAAAGCTAGTGGGCGCATAGGAAGTGGCCCGTGCCTATAAATAGGCCCTGGAGGAGAGAGAAAGCTCATTATTCCCTTCTCTTTGAATTTTTTAGAAAACTCTTCATCTTCTTTCTTCGAGAACCATGTCTCCCAAGGTTGCCAAGAGATCCGCGAAGGGCTAGGGGCTGCGCCGAGTGGCTCTCCTCCCGCGGTAGCATCCTCGGCTGTCCAGGACCCGATTCTGGCTGAGGGCATGCTTCAAAAAACAAAGTCTTGAGCATTCATTTGTGACGCTCGGACTTCTCCTCTACCTGGACGCCTGTGCCTAAGGCAAAAAACTTCTGTGAGCATCATTATGCGCCCACAGAAGTCATACGCCAACACCGTGGTGTGCTATGTGCCCACGTTGTTGCCATGTTATGCGCCCTCAAGCTGTGGCATGTTATGTGCCCACGTATTGTTCGTGTGTTATGTGCCCACATGTTTTGGGCGCATATCCCTTTGGGCGCATAAAGGCCCTTCAGAACTTAGCTTTTTTCCTACAGTTTTCTGAGTCTGACTTTCTTTCTGTCCTTGCAATAAACATGTTTGTCCCAAAGCTAGGCGGTATCCCTTTCGGTTCTGCTTGCCACGTTCTCGGCACGAGCCTTATAACCAACATGGTCAGCGATGTTCAGGCTAAGATCAGCCATGACCAACCTACGGAACGGGCGATCGCCATAATTTGAGCAGAAGAAAACCTTTCTGAAGCAAATGATGAATGACGAGAAGCTCGGAGGATCGTGCTGTTGGAAGAAGTCGTACTTCCTATTTGGTGACAGCGTAGGATTTGAGGACGACGTGATGATATGTTTGGAAGAGTCTTTGGTAGTTATGTTGAATGACCAAAGAATAGGGCTGCCATCAATGAAGCGCCAGTACCCTCTGTCGGTGTTTGCTGATCTGGCTGTACAGAGGCAAATGAAATAGGACCTGACTCCTGAACTGCCTGGTGTTGTTTCTGGCAGAATCCAGTTCAACTCTGGTAACCGAAAGAAGGACACGTTCAAGTGTGTCAAGGGTTCCACTTCTTATTCTTTGAGGGGGCTCCAACCGGGTGTTACACTGAACAATGTCCTAATTGATCATCATCCCTATGCTGCTGAGACTCTTTCCAATTTGATGCTGTCGAAGAAGGAGTCATATCCGAAAAGAAAGATGCGGATGGAAGGCTGGAGACATCTCGTTCCGTTCTGGAGCGACCTTACTGGATGGGTGCTCTCGACTTATAAGGCCACCCTAAAAGCTGTCGACCTTCTTTATGCCATCAGGGCCACTCAGTATGGCATCAAGGTTAACTGGCCGATGTTCGTCTCTTTGACAGAGCTATACAACTATCATACGTGCACCTTCTTCACTCTGAGTGGAGAGATGGGTTTGGCTCTTCATGAGATGCAGGCGGTATCCAAACTTTCCTGGAGGGCAGAGCCATATGCAGAATATGTCCCTTATGACGCAGAGATCTTGGACTTGGAGAAGGAGATCTCTGATATGATGAATGTGTACAAAGAGTTACTTTGTCACTTTTTCATTTGTCACCAGACTACGAAGAAGGGTAAGACCGAGGGGTCCATCCCGCATACGAGGTCTTAGACCAACTATGTTTTCACCAGAGAAGGGGGAATGACCCAGTCTCCTTCTCGTCACCTAAGCCCTTGACAATTACTGAGATAGATCGGCTGATGATAGATCACGAAGCTGTGGATACCGAAGATAGGGATGATCCTGAGGGAAATTTTCAGATTTATCATTTCTTCAGACAAGCCGAGTTCAAGATGTCAGAAAAGACGGTGCTTTTCGCTTTCCTGATGATATGGCTTCGTGACTGCGTAGTACCTGGCGGCTCAGGATCTATTGAGAGAATCAGCCGGGGGATGATACTTCCGGCTGTAAGGCTGGCCTTTGGACACCGTCTTACATTGCTTCCTGCGATGGTCTGTGCTGTCCAACGGGGTTTGTATCATTTTTTTTGTGCACGCAATAATATCCGGAGGCAGAAAGGACTTTTCTAGGACTGAGTTACCCTTCCACTATCTGATGGGGTAGCTAGTACTGCATTGTCCTAAATTGATGAACGCCGGACTGATGGCAGATTCTTTGGCGGAAGATGCCTTCATTTTGAGGTTTAGAGACGCGGATTGGACTGTTACAGGGGTGCCTGTTTGCAGGAGGGCTTTGAGTTTTCTGTAGAATTATGAATTCTTCAGAGTATCGCCTATATCTGGTAGTGGTCGTACGGGGGACACCCTAGTAGATGAGGGAGCACTCACTACTAGCCATCCTATCGGGGAATTTCGTTGGCTTCAATCTATTAGGCCTTCCCATCTGGTATACAGGAACAGGAACCACACTTTCCTGGAACCTTACTTGCCAAGCCGCTTTGCACGACAATTTGGCTACAGCCAGCTTCCCTTGGGCAATCCCAGTCCTCATCTCCAGTCGATAGGAAGTCTGGTCGACGGAGCGCGTGCGTGGGGCTATTACAATGCTGGATGTACAGGGGCAGTTTTTACCCTGCCCGAGGATAAACCCAACACTCATATGCTCTTTGCTGCTACTAAGTTCTATGTCCATGTCAATACCTTTCTTTCTGGGTATGACCGTGAGCATAGTTTTGTATCAGGGACCAAGCTTGCCCCTACCCTTACTGATGTTGGACGAGCACTTGTAATAGGGAGTAGCAGGAAGGAAGCCGTCGCGCCCGCAATTGAACCAGTTATAGCACCGCAACAGAAAATTATTGTTGAAGAGCCTATCATTGCAGTGCCTCGGAGATGGGACACTGAAGAACCTCTTCCTATCGTTCCACATAAGAGGAAGGCTCCCACCGAGCTGGTGTCACGGCCAAAAAGGATAAAGGTGGTTATTTTCCGGAGAAAGAAGGTTGCGGACGTGTGTGCTGGCTCGCCTCCTTCCAGAAGGTTTTCTCTGCAGACGGCGTTGTAGGCTGTTGCCATTCGGAAGGTAGACCCTTTCCTAGACTCCATAGCCGTTCTGGTCAAGCCTTCGGAAGCTTTCTCACCTTTGCGTTTTTCCTTTACACAGGACCCCAAAGTTGTAGCTGAGGCAGGTGCCTCCTCATCTGAGGAAGTGGATGTGACGATAGAGTTTCCTGCTCGTCCTCGACTGATAGATGAGGACGGGGTTTTTGGCTGTAAGATTTGGACGACGGGGTGATCAGGGCGAAGGCCCAGACCCTGACGGCGATCAGAAGATCAGTTTCTCCTACGGCATATCTGTGGTGGATATGCCTGCGATAGGAACTGCGATGAAAGAGCTGGAGGAGAACCAAGTCCAATCGGCTCATCCTCCTGCGGGTATGTTGCCTTTGCGCCTCTTTTCGGATGAGATTTTTCGACTTCGATTTTGCATGCTCCTTGTGAGGCTGACCACAACTGTATGTTCCCTTGTAGACAAGGGGGAAGAACCTCTCGCGGAGAAAGTCCCTGCCATTGGGGAAGGGGCAGAAGTTATTCCCGGCTCCTCCAAATTTGCTGGTATGGAGGGAGCTGCTAGTGAGCCGGTATCGGCCACAGAAAGAGAGGTTGAGTAACCTAATGAGGGGGATGTTGCTTAATCTGCTCCTGTTCCGGCTGAGCTTGTGGAGGATATCAGGCCAGATGTCACTCAAGGCCTTGATATTGTTCCTCTTGAGCAGTTCGGGCCTGCTCTTGGTTTCCCTGAAATTAAGGCTGATGGCGCAGTCCAGGCTGGAGTTGAGCAAGCCGCCTCTTTGGTTACTGATGTATATATTGTTTTCCCTGTCAGGTTCGTCTTCTTGTCAGGCATCCCTTCCTGAAGTGGAAGAAACTCTCCAAGCCTCCTCTCCAACAACCTCCACTGAAGATGAGAAGATGGCCCAGGAAGTTATCAGAGCTTTCTACTCTGTACTAAGATTGAAGCTTCCTGGAGTCTTGAATCGGAATGTCACCTTCGGCCCTGTGAGGGCTATTGCCGAATGTCAAGTAGCGTCCCTCGAGAGCATGGCTGGCTATGAGGAGCGGGCCAACACTCTGAGGAAGGGGCTAAATGACCTGGAGGGTCTGGTGGCCAGGTTCCGGGATGCCAAACAGTGGAGCCCGACGTCGCTGTTCCGCACAGAGGACGAGGCTTTGATGGCGGCTCTTGCGAAGGAGAAGGCTACCTTCCATGCAAGGAATGACGCCCTTGTTCGAGAGATCAACGAGCTGGCTGACCAGTATGGCCAGTTCAATGCTGCAAGCGAGGCACGTGTTGCCTCAAAGAAGAGGCTGCATGCGCAAATCACTGAGAAGTACAATCATATTACGCAGATCAAGAATGAGATCGCCCAGCTGGAAGCCGACCTGAGGGCGGCGACATCTGAACAGGATGATTATTTATCCCAGGCTGCCATGACTACCACCACTTCTGCCCGTTTAGAAGAACAGCTGGCAAATTTAGAGGGGGAGCATGAGAGTCTGATCCTGTTTGAAGATGAAGCCGCTCGTCAAGAAGAGGCACGGCACCGAGCTACTGTGAGATCTGAGGCTGAGATTGCGGCTCTAAGGGACAGCATAAATCGCCTGTGTATCCCATAGATTTTGTAACTCTTTTTCTCCTTTTTTTCTTTTGCCGTCACGGCTATTGCAACTTTTTTCCCGTCTTTTGATAGACGTTTAAGTACAAAATAAAGAATCTTTTCAGAAGTGAATATGGTTTTGTGAAATATCGATGCTAGAGATAATGTGGACGTAGTAAGGATATTTTGGTGGGTATTCCGCTAGGGAATTGTGATGTGGACCTATTATCCATGTTATATTCAAGTTATTTGAATATAGATAATAAGTTGAATGAAACTGCTAGTAGAGGTAATATGGACGTAATAGCAGAGGATGTTCTATATCTAACCAGAGGTAATTTGGATGTGAAAAAATATATATCGTTAGGAGGGTGGATAATTTAGAGGTAATAGGGACGTGATTATCCTTGATGAATGCTTTGCTCAGAGGTTATGTGGACGTGGCAAAACATTTAATCATTCCACTGGGGAAATAATTATCAGAAAATAATTCAGAGGTAATAGGGACGTGACTTATTTTTGTCAAACCGAGTTTGGACGGAGTCAAAAAGGGAAATGATTCCACTGGGGAAATAATTAGAGGACCTATTATCCAGGGTGTATTCAAGACTCTTAAAATTCGGATAATATTTAGATAGGTTTTTGAATCATATAAACATCGTACTGTACATTTACATGAGTGAACACATGTGAACATTATGTAAAAGAGGTTACACATAGTTTTCTTCAGGAAATTGACGTTGATAGGCAACATGAGCAAGTTACCATCAGGCTTGGTTAGCCGGTACGCACCGTTAGAATACACTGATTCTATGATAATAGGACCTTCCCATTTAGGCTAGAATTTTCCTTTTGTTTTGTACGTCATGACCATTGGTCTTCTCACTGCTAAGACCAGATCGCCGACTTGGAAGATCCTTTCCTTCACTTTTTATTGAAGGCCCTGGAAAGGCGTGCTTGGTATAGCTCAATGCGCTGCTGGGCTAACAAACATTTTTTGTCTAGCGCTTCGAGCTCCTGGAGTCGCAGACGGTAGCTTTCTTCGGTAGTCAGCTCGCTGGCTAGGGCTACTCGAAGAGAAGGAATCTGGATTTCTAGGGGAAGAACTGCTTCACTTCCATAAACCAGAGAGAATGGCGTACTGCCTGTTGGAGTCCAGACCGTTGTACGATAGGCCTATAGACATTCACCGAGCTTTTCGTTCCAATCGCGCTTGTTTGAAGACACGAACTTCTTGAGAAATTTTGTGATGGTTTTGTTTAAGGCTTCTGCTAGCCCGTTAGCCGCTGGATTGTAGGCAGTAGAGGCTACATTCTGGATTCGGTTCCTATCACAGAACCGATAGAATGTATGGCTTGTGAACTGTGGACCATTATCATGGATGATCCTGCGAGGTAGGCCGAAGTGGTAGATGACGTAATGTTTGATAAAACTGATCACGTTTGACTTTTTCACTTCGGTGAGCGATATAGCTTCCGTCTATTTGGAGAAGTAATGGTTATAGCTAGGATGAACCGATGTCCTTTAGAGGATGATGGGCTGATTGGTCCTATGACGTCCATGCCCCAGGCTTCAAACGGCCAAGATGCTGCCATCGGATATAGAAACTTCGAAGGTTGATGAATGAAATCGGCGTGGAACTGGCAAGCTCTACACTTCTTTGCATATTTAACAGCATCTGCTATCATTGTGAGCCAGTAATAACCCATTCGTTTGAGGCGATCTTGTAATTTGGGGCCTGGTTGATGTGCACCACAAACTCTATCGTGAGCCTCCCGGAGTGCATGTTTGGCTTCTGTGTCTGATAAGCATCGTAACAGTAGCCCATCGTAAGAGCGTCGGTACAATATCTTGGTAGTTGTGTCGTAGTAAAATCTGAGGGATCGCCTTTGGATGGATTCTGCTTCCTTCGGGTCCTCGGGAAGGATTCCATAGACAGCGTAGTCTATGAAGGGTAATCTCCAGTCTTTAGCATCGACGCTTGTTTTCATTGCGTAACTGTGATGAATATGCAAGGCATCTTTCACACATAATAGTTCTTGACCAGACACTATGATCGACTGCTGAGTATTGGTAGGAACGGTCAAGGAAGCAACGAGATCGGCTAGAGCATCTGCTTCTATATTCTGTAGTCGAGGCACGTGCTCGATGAAGAATCCAGCGAAAGTAGACGCCAACTCGATTGTTGCTCTGTGGTAGGGGATGAGATCTTCATGGCGAACTTCATAATCCCCTCGGACCTGACTAACTATTAACTTGGAATCGCCGTAAGCTTCTAGATAGTCAACTCCCAGTTGCTTCGCCAGTTGTAAGCCGATTAATAGAGCATTATATTCGGCCACGTTGTTGGTGCATGGTTCCACGAGAGAATATGCACGGTGTATAACCAGATGATCAGGTGATACGAGCACGACACCTACTGCAGCCACGATATTTTCTTTAGGTCCTGTTCTTGATGCGCCGTCAAAGAACATTCGCCAAATAGGGATTTCTTCAATTGCAGTGTTAGATTCCACCACTTCGTCGGGGATTTCGTCGTAGAGTTTGGACGATTTCGGCACCAGATGAGCTGCTAGGAAATCAGCTAATGCTTGGCCTTTTACTGCCTTCTGAGGAACGAAGATCATATCATATGGAGTCAACAGCATTGCCCATGTAGCTAAACGGGAATTAAAAGAGCCCGGTTTTTTCATGAGTATTCTGAGAGGGTTGACTTTAGATATAATGTGGATAGTCTGCCCAGACACATAGTGGCGTGTCTTCTGGATGGCTAATACTAATGTTAGACATTCCTTCTCCGCCGGTGTGTATCTGTGCTCGGCACCCACCATTGTGCGGCTAAGGTAGTAGATTGCCTGTTCATGGTCGCCTTCGTTCTTCTGAGCCAATAGGGCACCAAGAGAATGGTCCATAGCGCGGCCATATAGTAAGAAGTGCTTCCCCATTATTGGAGCTATCAATACCGGAGGGATTGTAAGGTACGTCTTGATGTCATCGAATGTGCGTTGGTATTATTCAGTCCAGACGAAAGATACGCCTTTCTTCATGAGCTGAGTGAATGGTTGACACCTTCCAGAGAGGTTCGAAATGAATCGTCTGATGTTGGCTAGCCTTTCTTATAGTCCGCGTAGCTCTTTGAGGTTTCTTAGAGGATGCATGTCGAGGATAGCCTTCACTTTCTTCGGGTGTAACGCCCCAGTCCCAAAATACGTAGGACTAGGAACGTAGACATGCCAGCTATATACATACGAAGTACATGGGCCTCGTATGGATAAATAAGCTGTAAAATATGGTAGAACCATAACTAATCTCATCCACACAAATAAATGAATAAAGATATCACATAATCAACTATGAATTGTCTTGGTACAATATGGTGGGCGGAGACAAATCCACTACCAACAAGGAAAAATACATGAGAAAAGAAATGAGTTTTGGCGAGCGAAGCGAAGACGATCCAAGCGCAATCATCCTCGAAGAAATGGAGATGGTCACGGCTAAAGCTAAAGCACCTGCGAAAGACAAGAGCACACACCTGGAGAGATAACTAGGTCCTCAGAGGGACGTAACAAGACACATAATATCATGCCATATAAACTGAATAAATATTGCTCAAATAATAAGTCCATTGAATTATAACATGGTCCAATACACACCTATTGAACTAGCTTACCATCCCCCCAACCAAATAAGGACAGGAGATGGTAAACTAATTCACGGTGACGTACCTTTCCATGCTATGAACCCAATATGGTATCCGGACCCCAACAAGGTTCAATACCTTCTCATCGAAGTAGTAAGTCACACCTACAACCAAATAAGGACAAGATGTGATAAACTAATCCGCGACAAGTTATTGTTCCAAGCCACGGTCAGATACAAGTACTCAAGCCAAAAGTCATTGTACCTAACGGATAAAGATGCCTAACCATTCTAAGTAAAATGTAGTTAAGAACAATCCTTACTACGCATGGGCCCTGGCTAAATAGGATCGGCATGGTCCTCCCTTGGGGCACCAGAGGCCCAATCAGTAAGAGCATAATGTTCCGCAGAACGCCAGTGGCCGTCAGTAATCATGGGTCAACAACCCCGTATCTCCAGCGGAGCTTCCGGGTCACAAGTGAAAGTGCATCGAAGCCCATACACTAAGGAATTGTCCTCCCCGCCCAATGCCTACTATGTTGTATCCACAACAGAAATCTCTATAACCGCTAAGTCAAACTAGGATACAATTTCTATTTGCGGTTATTCCTATCGCACGTCTTATACGCACCAGTGGCCAGCCAGTCACGCATGTCCGTGTTCTACATGTGACACACAACTTCGTGTTACAACGTGTCAAGGCCAATGAATGCAACACACAAGGTGGTCCCTTAAATCTAGGATTAATGTGTAAGAAAAATAATACATAGCAGAAAATATAAATGAACAGTAAGTTCTAACATGTTATGCCATATATTATAGTTTATTTTGTATAAAGAAAATAATAAATAATGCATGAAATATGTGCTAAAATAAATAAACAGCAAATGGCAAGGTGTCTTGCCTGGTAGTACGCCTGGTGTGCTGCAATGATCAATGTGGCACGAACTAAGACTTCGGTACAACAACTATACAAGGTGAGCTCGGGTGGTGGCACAGACAGTTCCATTGGGTCCAGAAGGGTCAAATTAGTTAGGATAGACATATGGGAGTACATAATTGGTGAGAAAACGGGGGTAATAGGGCTGGTCATGGACAAAAGGATAATCAGAGGAATTTAGATAAATAATATATATATATATACGATTTTGGAAAACTATTTATAATATTGAAATATAATTTATTAGTCAAAATATGCTTTAAAATAAATATCAGAAAAGTCGTTTAAAGGCAAAACTGTAAGTTTTGTCAACATAATATTCTACGCTGAAACCCATATCTTATAAATCAAAATATTTTAAGTGAAATAAAATACTATAAGAAAATTTATTTAAGGTTAAGAAACATATTTTGTAAAAATAACATCTTGATAAAAATCTATACTTTTATTGACTATTCACACTTAAAAATATTTATAACTATTTAAAACTAAAATTTTCTTGTAGAAAATATTACAACCATATAATAAATTAAAACTCTAAACACGATTTGAAATTATATGCAGGACAAAGCCCAATACTATATATTTATCACAATATAGTTTTTGAAAATATTTAATATATAGTTCTGTATAATATCATTAAGAGCAAATAGCGATAATAAAAAAATATTACTAAATAATAAACCCCATAAAATATTACCTAGTGATAATATTAAGATTATTGCACAATTGCTTCTTTTGTAAAAAATATAATAATAATAATAATAATAATAATAATAATAATAATAATAATAATAATAAATAAAATAAAATAATGATCAGGTGCTAGCTGTACTAATAATAATAATAATAATAACAATATTATTATTATTAAAATAGTAAAGGAATAAAAATCCAACAGAAACAATCAAAAAATAAAAACAATAAAACAAATAATAATCAAATTAAAAGTTAACATACTGCTGTCTCCTCGTTTGAGGAGAAAACCTCAAAAAAAACTTTTATTAAGAAAGGGGAAGAGGGAGAGAGTGGAGTCAGTAAAAAAAGAGAGCAGTAGACGAGAGAGGGGAGTGAGAGAAGCGGGAGCGAGAGAGTGAGGGAAGAAGATGGAGCAGAGAGGCTGAGGGAAGCGGGGCTTCGGCCATGGCGGTCACGCTCGTCGGTCTACAGACGGCGCATGGTGTCGGCTATGCGGACCTACGGTGGCGGCGCTCGGGTTCAAGTCGCGGAGGAGGGACTGCGACGGCAGGAGGCGTGGCACACGGTAGCGGAGTCGTGCGTAGCCACGACGAGGGCACGGTTGCGTAGGCGGCTCTCCGTACGGGGGGGCGGCCAGATCTAGGCGAAAGGAGTGGTCCGTTGATGAGCACCAACGAGATTCGGAGGGTTCGCGGCGCCGGTGGCGGAGGTAGGATTTTTCTACGCCTTTGGTTTCTTTTGGGTGATAATGGTGATGGGGGCTGTTTGTCGGAGTTGCATGGTGGTCTTGGTTGAGGGGTTACGATGATGGTGGTGATGGTGATCTGGGTTGATGATGGGGCGGGTAGCGGACGTTGACCGGATGGCAGTGGTGGCTTGTATTTCTTTCGGGGCTTTTGTCGATGGCGGTTGTTTGTATGGTGGTGGAGGTAGCGTGCCGCGATGGTGGCCGCAGTGGTCGGTACGAATGGGGATTTTGGGTGGTGGTTGATCGGGTCAGACAGGGGATAGCCTGGTGGTATGTAGACGGAGGTGTTGGCGGTGGGTTACTGGTAGTTACGGCAAGGGTGGCCGGTGGAGATGGGATGGTGTTGGCGGAGCTCGGGTTGGGTTTAGGGATTTAGGTTGCTGTCCTTGTGTCGGACACAATAGTCGAGATGGTGGTGGTGAACTTGGTGGCAGGACAGGGGTCAATGAAAATTTAGAGCTAGGGTTAGGGTTAGAGAATTAGGGATCAAAAATTAGGGTTTAGGGATTCGATGATGTCGGGGTGTGTCTGACACGGGGAAGGAGATAAATTGTATATGTAACAATGGAATAAGATATGGACACTGACACGGTGCACGCACATTTGTGGAGGAGAAAATTGTGGAGTTGGATTCTATGGATGAGTACCTCTCCTTTTATAGGAGGTGGGAATTCCCAGTTGGATAATGATTAGGATTTATTTAAACCCAATTTAGATAATTCAATTATTAAATTTAAATCAATACAATCAATCTAAATCCAAATTAAATTCCAATTTAAATCTAGGTAATCTAAACTTAATTAAATATAAATTCTATCTTTAAATTTAAGCTATTTAAATCAAATCCGTAAAAATCCAATCAAAGATTTAAATTGCCACAAAAATTTTGAAATATAATATTTCTAAAAATACATATAATATTAATTTCAAAAATTACATTATTATTTAAAATAAACTAGTAAATAATTATGAAATATATATGTATGCACAAAAAATATTATTTATTATTAATAACTGTTTTTACGAAAGACTTTAAATAAAATAAATAAAATAATGTACTTGGAAATGTTGGTATGATAGCTAAAATAAATATTACATATATTATTTTGAAACTATAAAAATAAGAAAAGTGCTTCTCTAAAAAATATGTACGCTCGCACATATTTGCACTCGTCGAGCAATTACGAAAATAAAATTTCGCGCGCGACGTACAATGCAACTACGCGACGTACGATTATAAATAAAAATTTAAATCAGTACCAAATTTAATAAAAAAATATAGTAGAAATTTAGGGATTTTACATCCTACCCAACTTAAATGAATTTCGTCCTCGAAATTAAAAAGTAGTAGGGGTTGAGAAGGCACAAAAGGGTAGCGATGAGGAAAAATCAATTCACAACGTTCAACACAAGATGCATTAGGAAATCATGATTTAGAGAAATACGAAATAATCGTGGAGATGGCAAATTAAGGCAAGAGTGAAAATGATCAAGGGTTAAAGTTTAATCAAGATCACCTGCAATAAGGAATTGTATGGTATCATGAGAGAATAATTTAGAGACCTAGAAGATATGATTTCTTAAGAGTAGGATGATGGCACGATTAAAAGAATAAATTAAGTTCGCACCTAAATTAAGCGATTAGAGGTCATGATAGGGCCAAGAAAAGGATGAGTAGTTTAAGTTGAAGATATAGCAACATCGAGTGATAATGGTCATAATCGATAGGAAGGCTAGAGAAAGTTCTAGCATAACGCCTTCGTCCTTCTAAAATAGGTGAAGGCAAACGCAATAAGGGGTTCAACGACGATATTATCGAGTACGAATACATGGTTCAAAGACGACCAAAAAATTTTAAAGGAATTGTCAAGGCAGTTGTGGATGGGATTCTAGAGGGCAAGTTTAGCTATGTCCCCATCCATGTAGAACGATAGATAAAAGCGAACCAAAGTACACTAGGTTGATCAGACCATCATGCACCGGTTCTGATTAGACAATATGTTAGTGG
This sequence comes from Iris pallida, assembly GCA_029216955.1. Taxonomy (NCBI): domain Eukaryota; kingdom Viridiplantae; phylum Streptophyta; class Magnoliopsida; order Asparagales; family Iridaceae; genus Iris; species Iris pallida. Next base: position 11,007,504 of record JANAVB010007200.1, on the reverse strand, counting down.
GTGAGACCCAAATAATATATGTCTTGAACAAGCTCGATAAAAGAATAAGCTTGCAAAAACTAGGCTACATTAGCATCATTAGTAAAAATATAGGCACGTGAGATTAAGATTGAAATAAAGAACCAATATGAATAGCCTAAGTGTCATAAAAATCTAAGTCTTGTTTATTTCTATACGATCAGTCTATGGTTTATTGTCCAAGGCTTGGTTGACCAAATGGGTTAAATCCCTCTAGTCCCTATAGTCTAGTTAATCCTATTTGTATTCTATTTAATGGTCAAGGGTGTGTCAGGTCGTGGGGTATTCTACCCAACTTAAAAAATTAAGCTAAGGATGTTTGGAACATCTAACTAGTAGGGTCAATCTCTAGCAAGCACGAAGGAAAGATAAGAATAATGATAGAAGGAATCAAGCAAGATGCAGTAGATGAGTCGAACGATAGTTCGAATATGAAATTGAGAAAGGAGGTCAAGTACGTGGATGAGATCCTAAACTTCTAATCCTATACGCAGGCTTGCTTCGTACGGTAAATTAACTAAACAATTTATCTCGACCTGCATGGGCCACCACAAAAACATATAACGCCCCAGTCCCAAAATATGTAAGACTAGTAACGTAGACATGGCAGCTGTATACATACAAAGTATATGGGCCTCGTATGGATACATAAGCTGTAAAATGCGGTAGAACCATAACTATTCTCATCCACACAAATAAATGAATAAAAGATATCATATAATCAACTATGAATTGTCTTGGTACAATATGTTGGGCGGAGACAAATCCACTACTAACAAGGAAAAATACATGAGAAAAGAAATGAGTTTTGGCGAGCGAAGCAAAGACGATCCAAGCGCGATCATCCTCGAAGAAATGGAGATGGTCACGGCTATAGCTAAAGCACCTGCGAAAGACAAGAGCACACACCTGGAGAGATAACCAGGTCCTCAGAGGGACGTAACAAGACACATAATATCATGCCATATAAACTGAATAAATATTGCTCAAATAATAAGTCTATTAAATTATAACATGGTCCAATACACACCTATTGAACTAGCTTACCATCCCTCCCAACCAAACAAGGACAGGAGATGGTAAACTAATTCACGGTGATGTACCTTTCCATGCTATGAACCCAATATGGTATCCGGACCCCAACAAGGTTCAATACCTTCTCATCGAAGTAGTAAGTCACACCTACAACCAAACAAGGACAAGATGTGATGAACTAATCCGCGACAAGTTATTGTTCCAAGCCACGGTCAGATACAAGTACTCAAACCAAAAGTCCTCGTACCTAACGGATAAAGGTGCCTATCCATTCTAAGTAAAATGTAGTTAAGAACAATCTTTACTACGCATGGGCCCTGGCTAAATAGGATCGGCATGGTCCCCCCTTGGTGTCACGACCCGCACCCATTTTTTTTAAACGGATACGAGATGTGTCCAAGCCAGCCTATGCCGCAGTGTCGGCGGTGGAACGCTGTCACGGCCATGAAGATCAAATCACAAATAATGCTTATTCACATAATTAATTTAACTTACAATATTCACAAGTTTTATATTTGCTGAAAAATATAAACTTGTACAAATATTTGAATGACTACAACTCCACTATCTAGCTACTCTCTAGGCCTTTGTCTACAAGTACCCCCGTATCTCCCATGCTAAGTGAATCCACAGCTAACCTGAAAAATATTGGTTTCCAATCAGGAGTGGAACGAGTACAATTCACTGAATGCAGTTCCAATATATGAAAATGACTATATAACAGGGGTTAAACTTTAGACATATGATTCATAAAATGAAATAAAAAAAGACAATAAAACTGAATAATAAAAACAGAAAATGAAATACAATAAAATACTTACCAACTGACCGACTAAAGTACCTTTGATATGTGATCGATCTCGAGACAATTATGTGATACGGTCTACACGGTCTAAAGTTACATGGTCTACAGTTACACGGTCTACAGTTACACGGTCTACAGAAAATATTATAATAAATAAACACTGTCTACAAAATAATAATCACGAACTACACAGTTTAAATACAATAATAATCACGTTCTATACGGACTAAAGTTACACTGTCTACAAGAAATAAATGCAATAATAAATACGGTTTATACGGTCTACACTGTCTAAGGTCAGATCACACATCGTTGGTACTTCACCTCCCGACACAACAAGGAACAAAATCAACAGAAAACTGAAATCACATATCTATCAACTAAACACTGATATATAGTAAAGATCAATACTGAAAACAAACAATAAATTTTACTCGCCTGTGGTCCTTTGCTGGTGAAACCGATAGTCTGAACTACTCAATATGCCACAATAGTCAAAACCCGTACAACAGTCCCCGAAAGCTGAAATAAATATTACAAATGTTCTCAGAATAGTCAAATTAGCTAGGATTGCCTATCCTTAAGTCAAATTCTGGACACAGGGGTAAAACAGTAATTTCGGGTCAAAATGGTATCCGCCGTTGGACCTGCTTTACACCGAAAAGCGTGCCTAAGTCAACGGTCTCTAAAGTCATCAAACTACATGTTTACGGATCCAGTTTTCCGATAAGAACCCAACCATATGTCCAGAGTTGGATTCCGGCGGGCCATGCATAAAATCGCCCGTTGAATCGGATCGTAGGGCCCGCAAAACGGCGATCCAATCAACTATCTCGGAATCGGACCAAACTTGGCATGCAGGACCAAAAAAATGATACGGTCCTACTGGAACAAGTTTCGTCTCGATCTGACGAACGTGCACAAAGTAATTGAGAAATTTGCACAGAGGCCGATACGGTAAATTTTGACGGATACGCATCAAATTCGTCGCACACACGCGACCAATTTGAATTCCGTCAAAGCCCACATGACCACGAAGCTGTTACGCACCTTTTGATGCTTTCGGTTCGCGACCAAGTCACCCGGTTTGGCGGGACGCACGTGGTATCGGAGCATTTTTCTAGAATTTTTAATATCTAAAACAGATTTTCCTCCATCTTTAACATTGAATAACTTCCTACATAATAGCTGAAAATAAAAACTACCAGTTGCGTTTTAATCTCGTTTAGGTTGTCTACAACTGTGTCAAGTTAGATTCTCGAAAACTCTAATATATAGGTTGTAAACTGGCTTCCAAGTTGGGGTTCGAGAGGGGTTTCTGTTCAGTCGTCAAACAAGTTTTTGCCCGACTTCGTACCGATTTATCGGACTGGTCGCACGTCTATTTCCAATCCTACTTGCTGGGTTATCGAGAGGTTCATGTTGTCTCTCTATCGAAGTTGCTAGTTCGATTTTCTATCGAACAGAAAGGAAGATTCAAGGGTTAGAAGGGGAGTACCTTGACTGTGATATGGACAGAGCAATGCTCTGTTTCCTGCCGATTTATGGCGCTGCGGCCCACTCCGACGTTCGTACGACGGTGCCTTGGGTCAGGGGGTTCGCTGGGCCTCTGGGGTCGCGTGGTGATGGTTGCGAGGGTGTGCGGGACGGTTGACGCTGCAGCTGCGCTTGCATCGCACTTGCTACGGCTGCTGTTGTCGCCGTTTTTTGTGCGATGATTCGCCGTACTGCCCCGCATGCCTGGCCGGCCTGTGGCTGCGCACGGTGCGCCCATGGCCGGGAAAGGGGCGCGTCGAAGATTTTAGGGTTTGGGGTTTGATATAACTTCCTTCCCTCTCGGATTTCTCTATTAATAACCCACGCTGGGATGGTTTTGCTTGGCCTAAAGGCTCGGGTTTGGGTTCCCTCGGGTCTGTGGGGAACTCCTGTGCTGGGGGAAAGCCTTCTTTCGTCTCACCAAGTCCTATCCAAACAAGTAGCTACAACGATTTGCTATCTCACCTTTATTTAGGCTTTAGGCTATTAAGACTGACATGTTGGCCAGGGCAGTTAGTTATTTGATTTTCCTTTTTCTTTTTCTATTCCTTTTTATTATTTATTTACTCTATATATATATATATATATATATATATATATATATATATATATATATATATATATATATATATATATATCTTATACACATACACATATACATTTATGTATTTATACATAATTACACCTACACTCTTATACATATATATTTATATACAAACACATACACATATATTATTCTTTTGATAAAGAATAAATTAATAATAACTAATAATAATAAATAGTTTATATTTAATAACCACAATAATAATATTAATATTATATAACCTCAATAAAATAATAACGTAATTCAATAAGCCAATAATGAATTATTTATAAAATCTAAAAATCACCATTTAAATAAAATAAATAATAATAAAATATTTCAATATTTCCGGGAAGGGGAGCTATAAATCTACCCACCTTAAAAATAATTTCATCTTTGAAATTCTAACTCATAAACAAGCCAAAATTCAAACATAAAAATTAAAAAGAATAACTCTACTATTACCACAATATCCTCGAATTTTAATTTCTCAGAAATATTTATATCCTCCTCCTAGCCATTTCGTAACTACGAATCATCGAGGACTTCTACCCACCTTTGGTCACACTACTCCCTCAATGGTATGTCCCTAAAACTTTATAATCTTCCAATTACTTGCTAAAATGGACATCTACTGCTTTTGGCCTCTATAATCCTCTCCTATCTATTAAATAACCTAAAATCTAACAACAACAAATTTACACAAGTAGCTAAGAAATATTGATAAACTCTAGTAAGCATGACTATTCGTTGCTCCGAAGTAGGGAGGACAGGAAGATAAGGCAGAATAATCGGGAGCAACTGTGAAGTTTCAAGAGCAGTAGAGAGTATCCAATATTACAGATAGAAAGTGAGTTTGAGAACCACTGCCTTATTTGCTAGATTGGGCTACTCTAGTTCAGTCACTTGCTACGTCGAAGAGCCCTTCGTTACTTAGAGTGTCCTGGAATCCGTACAATAGAGAAGTCTCGTCCTCAAAATTCTAATTCAACAAGGTTCCATAATGGAACGGAATTTGAGAAATCAAGATTGGTCTTAATGGGTTCTCTATTTAGGCATCAGTCGTTGGTTGGATGAACATTGAGTTTCAATCTATATGGACTAGACAAGATTCCAATGATAAAACTATTCTTACTAGATTAGGGTATCCTAGAATAGGTTTCTACCCAAGGGATTGAGCTAGTTGCTAGTCAGGTTGGTTAGCTAGGTCCCTAAAGCTCAAAATGTGTCTTCAGTGACTTTGTGTTTAAGGAGCACATGAGACCTCAATTGGGTGGCACACTAGTGGCATGTGCATAGTGGACTTCGAGTAGATCACAACCATATATTGGGTCGAAGGAATTAAGTCGAAGTTGAGGCTCTAATGGGAGTCGGAAAGCATACGGTTACTATGGTAAGGGTTATAGCTAGTCCTTTTGACATAAAAGTTGTACCATAAAAATAGAGTATAAGGGGACGTGTTTGAGCGAGACATGATATACCTAGGTGAAGGTGAACTCGTCTAGATCTTACATATAAAATTTGTTGGGAGGTAATAGCTGGTCTCGTGCTCCGAATATTAATGACACGGCCGGGGACACAAAATGATCTAAATGGAAAGTGGGAGTCTATTGGGTACTATTTATTATCCTAATGGGATCATTCTAATCAATCGAAAATCCTCGTATATCCTAAAATTTTAGAAGGCTTGCAGGCTACCCACCTTAGAAGCTAGGACATGGTTTTAGGAATAATGAGGTCAGAAGAATTTCAAAGTTCGGATACTGTACCCCAACTCTTTTTGATAAAGAATGAGGCACGACGTAACGGGATACGGTTGATATAAGTCAAGTCAAGGGTCGTTCCTCAATAATTGGAAAATAAGTGCGTGTGCAATAACATATGGTCCATAAAATAGAATGACCTACTCATCCACAGTATACATGAGTTGTCGACGGGGTAACCAACTCTAAGGCACATCATATGAAAAGATTTCTAACAACTGAGTCGTGAATTTCTATTGGGGTCAAACCTGTCGTACTAGTGTCACAAGGGTTCTAGTTGAAGCAAGCTTCAAACAAATGATTAGAGGCTCACAATATTTGGTCTCTGGAGAATAGGTAGTCTCCTAGGTTGGCATTTGGTCAAGGGAAAAGATCCTAATCATTCTCGGACTCCAATGACCAGAAGATCAAGATAGTAAGTTTAGTGTCGCAGAGAGGACGAGTAACTTAAGGCAAAGTTCTAGTCACCGGGCTGGCCGATGGTAGTTACCCTTGTGTATACAACTATTATAGCCATGGGGATACTCTATATCTATCTATCAATTTCGAGATTTCGTCCTTCCAATCACTGAAAGACAAAAACGATAAAGAGTTCAAGAATGATGTCACTGAATACAATTATATGATTCAAAGGCGAATGTATAATTCAAGAAGAATTGTCAAAGCAGACACAGATGAGATCCTAGAGACATCTACATCTCAATCCACGTAGGGTAATTAGATGAAGGGCGAACCAAATGCATCATGGTTGATCAGACCGTAATACAATGATTCTGATTAGATAATATGTTAGCGGGCGTCCCCAATAAACATGTGTCTTGAATCAAGCTCGACAAAAGAGTAAGCTTGCAAAAACTAGGCTGTAATAGCAGCATTGGTCAAGAGAGTCAAAATATAAGTAGGCGAGATTTTTGGAAAGGAGGCACAAGTAGTTCGAGTTTTGAGAGAGAAAAAATCAAATCCTTAACTGGTGTTCTTGCCTATACAGTCAACCTATTATCTTCTTATCCATAAGGCTTTAGTCGACTAATGGGTTATGGACTTCTGAATTCTATATTCTAGGTAAACCTGTTAGTGTCAGTCAATTACCTTGTTAATAGATCACAAGAACCACATAAGGCTAAGTTGAGAGGCATGCTACCACTTACAGGGCTTCCACTAGTATTGGCATTGGGTCTTAAGGGACATACAGGGCATCTCATATCCTCTATAGTATCCTAATCTTGTGATCACGTCTAAAATTATTTTACCGAGAATTATGCCTCGCCCATATACTCTGGCTGTGGTAAACCCTTGGTTCCGTGATTCAGAGGTGATATGCTATCAGGTACTCTACCTTATACTTACACAATGGCGTCTAAGATCTAAAGAGGTAAACGAGAACATAGTTTTAGCAATGTTCCATAACCTATGATCCTCGAAATAATTTCAATTCTATTGGTTGTGTCTCGCCAGTGCGCTGCTGGCTGCAGTGAACCCACACTATCCATTCTCAAACAATTGGCGACAGTGCACTGCTGTCTAGTTATCGCAGTCATTTAATTACTCTAACTATATTCCTAAGGACTTCAAGGGGCTGCTAGAGTTTCAAACTAGTTGACCAAAAATATAAAGTGTAGGTATTTGTCCTATCTGTCACAACACTTAAAATAAAAGATTTAACATGGAGGAAATAACTAAAGACGAAAGAAATACAAACATTCTAGTTCTATTTCATATGCATTTCAATGGTTGAGGGAAAATCTCAAATCGAACTACCTCGAGATTCGTATATGAACAGCAGAATTAGAAATTATAAACCAGTTCCTTACAACAAATAGAATTTAAAAATAGGCAATTCTAACTCATGAAGTGATGTTTATATCTAATAGAGTAAAGGAAATTGAACATGTTATCAAGATTATAGCCTTAATTCTATGTAAGCCTAATTTACCAGGTGAATAGTACATCCACATGGAATCATATCGTCATACCAAAAGTAAGAGTGTACCTATAAAGATCTAGCAAGCTATCTAATTTAATAATTCCTTATCTAAATTGCATGGCCTATCTGACAACCTTAACTACCCAACGGTCAATTTGGACAAGGGACTCCTAGTCCTAGTCATTCTCTTAAATTATTTTAATCCTAATTGTGAATGAGCATTTCCTAGGCGCAGGCTCGCAATGGTACGACTAACTTAAGTACCATCACGAGTTCGTAATCTTTTGCAAAAATGACCTGTATGGGCCACCACAAAAACTTGTCACGACCCGTACCCCTTTTTTTTTAAATGGATACGAGACGTGTCCAAGCCAGCCTACGCTGCAGTGTCGGAGGTAGAACGCCGTCACGGCCATGAAGATCAAATCACAAATAATGCTCATTCACATAATTAATTTAACTTACAATATTCATAAGTTTTACATTTGCTGAAAAATATAAACTTTTACAAATATTTGAATGACTACAACTCTACTATCTAGCTAGTCTTTAGGCCTTTGTCTGCAAGTACCCCCGTATCTCCTATGATAAGTGAATCCACAGCTAACCTGAAAAATATTGGTTTCCAGTCAGGAATGGAACGAGTACAATTCACTGAATGCAGTTCCAATATATGAAAATGACTATATAACAGGGGTTAGCCTTTAGACATATGATTCATAAAATAAAATAAAAAAAGACAATAAAACTGAATAATAAGAACAGAAAATGAAATGCAATAAAATACTCACCAACTAATCGACTGAAGTACCTTTGATATATGATCGGTCTCGGGATAATTATGGGACATGGTCTACACGGTCTAAAGTTACACGGTCTACACTTACACGGTCTACAAAAAATATTTTAATAAAGAAACACTGTCTGCAAAATAATAATCATGAACTACACAGTTTAGATGCAATAATATTCACGATCTACACGGTCTAAAGTTACACGGTTTACAAGAAATAAATGCAATAATAAACACGGTCTACATGGTTTACACGGTCTAAGGTCAGATCACACATCGTTGGCACTTCACCTCCCGACACAACAAGGAACAAAATCAATAGAAAATTGAAATCACATATCTATCGATTTAATACTGATGTATAGGAAAGATCAATACTGAAAACAAACAATAAACTGTACTCGCCTGTGGTCCTTTGCTGGTGAAACCGATAGTCTGAACTACTCAATATGCCACAATAGTCAAAACCCATACAACAGTCCTCGAAAGCTGAAATAAACATTACCAATATTCTCAGAATAGTCAAATTAGATAGGATTGCCTGTCCTTAAGTCCAATTCTGGACACAAGGGCAAAACGGTAATTTCGGGTCAAAACGGTGTCCGCCGTTGGACCCACTTTGCACCGAAAAGTGTGCCAGAGTCAACGGTCTCTAAAGTCATCAAACTATATGTCTACGAATCCAGTTTTTCGATACGAACCCAACCATATGTCTAGAGTTGGATTCCGGCGGACCGTGCACAAAATCGCCCGTTGAATCGGACCGTGGGGCCCACAAAACGGTGATCCAATCAACTGTCGCAGAATCGGACCAACATGGCATGTAGGACCAGAAAAACGATACGGTCCTGCTGGCGCAAGTTTTGTCTCGATCTGACGAGCGTGCACAAAGTAATTAAGAAATTTGCACAGAGGCCGATATGGTGAATTTCGATGAATACGCATCAAATTCGTCGCGCACACGCGACCAATTTGAATTCCGTCAAAGTCCACACGACCACGAAGCCGTTACGCACCTTTCGATGCTTTCAGTTCACGACCAAGTCGCCCGATTTGGTGGGACGCACGTGATATCGGAGCGTTTTTCTAGAATTTTTAATATTTAAAACAGATTTTCCTCCATCTTTAACATTGAATAACTTCCTGCATAATAGCTGAAAATAAGAACTACCAGTTGCGTTTTAATCTCGTTTAGGTTGTCTACAACTGTGTCAAGTTAGATTCTCGAAAACCCTAATATATAGGTTGTAAACTTGCTTCCAAGTTGGGGTTCGAGAGGGGTTTCTGTTCAGTCGTCAAACAAGTTTTTGCCCGACTTCGTGCCGATTTATCGGACTGGTCGCACGTCTATTTCCAATCCTACTTGCTGGGTTATCGAGAGGTCCATGTTGTCTCTCTATCGAAGTTGCTAGTTCGATTTCTTATCGAACAGAAAAGAAGATTCAAGGGTTAGAAGGGGAGTACCTTGACTGTGATATGGACAGAGCAATGCTTTGTTTCCTACCGATTTATGGCGCAGCGGCCCACTCCGGCGGCCGTGCGGCGGTGCCTTGGGTCAGGGGGTTCGTCGGGCTACTGGGGTCGCGTGGTGATGGTTACGGGAGTGTGCGAGACGGTTGACGCTGCAGCTGCACTTGCATCGCGCTTGCTACGGCTGCTGTTATCACCGTTCTTCGCGCGATGATTCGCCGTGTTACCCCGCACGCCTGGCCGTCATGTGGCCACGCACGGCGCGCCCAGTACTGGGGAAGGGGTGCGTCGAAGATTTTAGGGTTTGGGGTTTGATATAACTTCCTTCCCTCTCGGATTTCTTTATTAATAACCCACGCTGGGATGGTTTTGCTTGGCCTAAAGGCTCGGGTTCCCTCGGGTCTGTGGGGAACTCCTGTGCTGGGGGAAAGCCTTCTTTCCTCACCAAATCCCATCCAAACAAGTAGCTGCAACGATTTGCTATCTCACCATTATTTAGGCTTTAGGCTATTAAGACTGACATGTAGGCCAGGCAGTTAGTTATTTGGTTTTCCTTTTTCTTTTTCTTTTTCTATTCCTTTTTATTATTTATTTACTCTATATATATATATCTATCTTATACACATACACATATACATTTATGTATTTATACATAATTACACCTACACTCATATACATATATATTTATATACAAACACATACACATATATTATTTTTTTGATAAAGAATAAATTAATAATAACTAATAATATTAAATAGTTTATATTTAATAACCACAATAATAATATTAATATTATATAACCTCAATAAAATAATAACGTAATTCAATAAGCCAATAATTAATTATTTATAAAATCTAAAAATTACCATTTAAATACAATAAATAAAATAAAATATTTCAATATTTCTGGGAAGGGGAGCTACACTTGGGGCACCAGAGGCCCAATCAGTAAGAGGATAACGTTCCGCAGAACGCCAGTGGCCGTCAGTAATCATGGGTCATCAACCCCGTATCTTCAGCGGAGCTTCCGGGTCACAAGAAAAAGTGCATCGAAGCTCATATGCTAAGGAATTGTCCTTTTCGCCCAATGCCTACTATGTTGTATCCACAACAGAAATCTCTATAACCGCTAAGTCAAACTAGGATGCAATTTCTATTAGCGGTTATTCCTATCGCATGGCTTATACGCACTGGTGGCCAGCCAGTCACGCATGTCCGTGTTCTACATGCGACACACAACTTCGTGTTACAACGTGTCAAGGCCAATAAATTCAACACACAAGGTAGTCCCTTAAATCTAGGTTTAATATGTAAGAAAAATAATACATAGCAGAAAATATAAATGAACAGTAAGTTCTAACAGGTTATGCCATGTGTCACAGTTTATTTTGCATAAAGAAAATAATAAATAATGCATGAAATATGAGCTAAAATAAATAAACAGCAAATGGCAAGGTGTCTTGCCTGGTAGTACGCCTGGTGTGCTGCAATGATCAACGTGGTACGAACTACAATTTCGGTACAACAACTATACAAGATGACCTCGGATGGTGGCACAGACAGTTCCATTGGGTCCAGAAGTGTCAAATTAGTTAGGGTAGACATATGGGAGTACAGAATTGGTAAGAAAATGGGGGTAATAGGGCTGGTCATGGACAAAAGGATAATCAGAGGAATTTAGATAAATAATATATATATATACGATTTTGGAAAACTATTTATAATATTGAAATATAATTTATTAGTCAAGATATGCTTTCAAATAAATATCTGAAAAGTCGTTTAAAGGCAAAACTGTAAGTTTTGTCAACATAATATTCTACGCTGAAACCCATATCTTATAAACCAAAATATTTTAAGTGAAATAAAATACTATTAGAAAATTTATTTAAGGTTAAGAAACATATTTTGTAAAAATAACATCTTGATAAAAATCTATACTTTTATTGACTATTCACACTTAAGATTATTTATAACTATTTAAAACTAAAATTTTCTTGTAGAAAATATTACAACCATATAATAAATTAAAACTCTAAACACGATTTGAAATTATATGCAGGACAAAACCCAATACTATATATTTATCACAATATATTTTTTGAAAATATTTAATATATAGTTCTATATAATATCATTAAGAGCAAATAGCGATAATAATAAAAAAATATTACTAAATAATAAACCCCATAAAATATTACCTAGTGATAATATTAAGATTATTGCACAATTGCTTCTTTTGTAAAAAATATTAATAATAATAATAAATAAAATAAAATAATAATCAGGTGCTAGCTGTACTAATAATTATTATAATAATAATAATAATAATAATAATAATAACAATAATAATATTATTAAAATAGTAAAGGAATAAAAATCCAACAGAAATAATCAAAAAATAAAAATAATAAAACAAATAATAATCAAATTAAAAGTTAACATATTGCTGTCTCCTCGTTTGAGAAGAAAACCTCAAAAAAACTTTTTTTAAGAAAGGGGAAGAGGGAGAGAGTGGAGTCAGTAAAAAAAAGAGCAGTGGACGAGAGAGGGGAGTGAGAGAAGCGGGAGCGAGAAAGTGAGGGAAGAAGAGGGAGCGGAGAGGCTGAGGGAAGCGGGGCTTCGGCCATGGCGGTCGCGCTCGCCGGTCTACAGACGGGGCTTGGTGTCGGCTGTGCGGACCTACGGTGGCGGTGCTCGGGTTCAAGTCACGGAGGCATGACACACGGCGACGGAGTCGTGCGTAGCCACGACGAGGGCACGGTTGCATGGGCGGCTCTCCGTGCGGGGGGCGGCCAGATCTAGGCAAAAGGAGTGGTCCGTTGACGAGCGCCGACGAGATTCGGAGGGTTCGCGGTGCCGGTGGCGGAGGTAGGATTTTTCTACGCCTTTGGTTTCTTTTGGGTGATGATGGTGATAGGGGTTTTTTGTCGAAGTTGCATGGTGGTCTTGGTTGAGGGGTTACGATGATGGTGGTGATGGTGATCTGGGTTGATGATGGGGCGGGTGGCCGACATTGACCGGGTGGCAGTGGTGGCTTGTGTTTCTTTTGGGGCTTTTTTCGATGGCAGTTGTTTGTATGGTGGTGGAGGTAGAGCACCGCGACGGTGGCCGCAGTGGTCGGGGCGAATGGAGATTTGGGTGGTGGTTGATCGGGTTGGACAGGGGATAGCCTGGTGGTATGTAGACGGAGGTGTTGGCGGTAGGTTGCTGGTGGTTACGGCAAGGGTGGCCGATGGAGATAGGATGGTGTTGGCGGAGCTCGGGTTGGGTTTAGGGATTTAGGTTGTTGTCCTTGTGTCGGACACGATAGTCGAGATGGTGGCGGTGAACTTGGTGGCAGGACAGGGGTCAATGAAAATTTAGAGCTAGGTTTAGGGTCAGAGAATTAGGGATCAAAAATTAGGGTTTAGGGATTCGATGATGTCGGGGTGTGTCCGACACGGGGAAGGAGACAAATTGTATATGTAATAATGGAATAAGATATGGACACTGACACGGTGCACGCACATTTTTGGTGGAGAAAATTGTTGAGTTGGATTCTATGGATGAGTACCTCTTCTTTTATTGGAGGTAAAAATTTCCAGTTGGATAATGATTAGGATTTATTTAAACCCAATTTAGATAATTCAATTATTAAATTTAAATCAATACAATCAATATAAATCCAAATTAAATTCCAATTTAAATCTAGGTAATCTAAACTTAATTAAATATAAATTCTATCTTTAAATTTAAGCTATTTAAATCAAATCTATAAAAATCCAATCAAAGATCTAAATTTCCACAAAATTTTCAAAATATAATTTCTAAAAATATATATAATATTAATTTCAAAAATTACATTATTATTTAAAATAAACTAGTAAATAATTACGAAACATATATGTATGCACAAAAAATATTATTTATTATTAATAACTATTTTTACGAAAGACTTTAAATAAAATAAATAAAATAATGGACTTGGAAATGTTGGTATGATAGCTAAAATAAATATTACATATATTATTTTGAAACTATAAAAATAAGAAAAATGCTTCTATAAAAATATGTACGCTCGCACATATTTGCACTCGTCGAGCAATTACGAAAATAAAATTTTGCGCGCGACGTACAATACAATTACGCGACGTACGATTATAAAAAAATTTAAATCAGTACCAAATTTAATAAAAAAATATAGTAGAAATTTAGGGATTTTACACCGGGTCAAGATGTATACCCTTTGAAGTGATGACGAAACCAAAGCACTTGTCACTGGAGACTCCCAGAAAAGACTTGGTTGGATTCATCTTGAGTTGGTGTGCACGCATTAGTTCGAACACCGTTCTCAAGTCTTGGAGGTGGTTGCCCTTGAGACAAATTTTGACTGCGATATCGTCTACGTAGCACTCCACAGTTTTGCGCAAATGATCACAAAAAATTGTATTAATGCCTCGCTGGTATGTCGCCCCTGCATTCTTCAATCCGAAGGGCATCACCGTATAGCAGTATACTCCCAATGGTGTTCGAAAAGATGTGTGCTTCTCGTCGTCGAGGAACATCTTGATCTGGTTGTAGCCTGAGAACCCATCCATGAAGGACATCCGCTCGAAGCCGCAAGTATTGTCAATCATTACGTCGGTGATCGGTAAAGGGAACTTGTCCTTCGGGCATGCAGAGTTCAAATCATGGTAGTCGATACAGAATCGAACTTTACCGTTCTTTTTTATGACTGGAATGATGTTGGCAACCCAATCTGGATGTTGTTCCTCACGGATGAATCCACTGGCAATGAGCTTCTTGACTTCATTCTCGATGGCTTCCATGATGTCTGGTCGGAATCGTCGTTGTTGCTGCTTCACTGGCTTAGATTTAGACAAAATGTTCAAGTGGTGCATGGCGACTGTAGGGTCCAAGCCTGGCATGTCTTCATAGCTCCATGTAAAGATGTCGATGTATTCTCTTATAAGCTATATAAGAGATTGGCGTTCATCGCCAGATAGACTTTTGCTGATGAAGATTGGTTTGAAAGATGCTTCATCTCCAATATTGACTTGGATGACTCCGTCTTCGGTAGGTGGTTTTCGTTGTTTGAAGCGTAGCTTCCACCTAGTATCCATCTTTTGAGCCCATTGTTCAAGCTCAATTGATTGGACATCATCTGTAATTTGAACGGCGGAAACCATGTTGACGGACAGAGTCGCTTTGAATATGTCACCGACGCTGGAGTCTGAGTCCCAGAGGGAGAAATCAGAAGAACGATCTGCTTCATCATCTGATCTTTCGGGAGTTGTTGGAGGAGTGACATACCCCAAACCAATACCGCTTCGTTGATAGTAGTTCTCGGGTTTGCCTGGAGGAGCGAAGTGTCGTATTGGCAACCGTCGTCCTCGGCCGTAATTTAGTCCGTTTTTGCTTTTGATGTCATATCCCATGTTATAGATGATGTTCTTGGCCTGCCAACTATACCGGAAAAGATGTATTTTTCCAGAGTCATAGTCAGCTTCTGTGTTGTGCTTGGGAGAAGTAGAGTCTGGAAAGAACTTTCTCTCGCCAATTATACGACCGGAGATGATTAGTTCTTCATCCTTCTTTCTGGCTGGGACGATGAAGTAGAGGATATCTTCAGGGTAAACTTTTTCCTACAGGTGAGGCGTCATGACCGGCATGCAGAGGTGTGGTCCTATGCCATTTTCTAGGGCGTATATCGTATCCATGTAGTGGTTTACAGATTGATAGACATCGGAATAATTCAAAGATAAACATTTACTAAGAAAATACGCAAGTTCTTCTTCAGGGATAACATCATCCGCTAAAGGTACATTATTATGAGTATTAATATACTCATTGAGAGGATCATCATCTGGAAGAGGAGCCACAGTCTTGGCTGAGTTCACCACGTTGGGTAATTCTTCAGGATTGGGAGGACGGGTATCAGCAGGTTCCTCCCGAGGTGTCTTGCTCAGAGTGATGGTCAATGGTTTGACCTTGTCAGGGTTCTTCTTTTTTACCTAAATTATGAGAGGCTTCGGAGTACTTTTTGGAGTAGTACGTCCTTTGACTCGGATAATCAGGGGACCATCATTGGAGGATGGACTTGCTTCAGCTTCATTGTCAGCTTCATTTCCATCGTCCTTGGGGGGTTAAGATTGGTAAAGTATCGAATCTCCATATTAAGCTTCGATGCCCTTAAAAGGATCGACATCGGCGAACTCCGTCTTCACGACACCGTTGTTGTTGACGTATTTGAAGCACTGGTGAAGTGTGGAAGGAACGATCATGTTCTCGTGTATCCATGGACGTCCCAACAAGACGTTTTAGGATACATTGGCATCGATCACATAGCAGGAAACCTCCGTTCGGAGATCACCGATCTGGCACTTGAGACGGATCTTACCCAGCGGATGGCTTCGACCAGCATTGAAAGCCATGATAGTTATGTTGGTTGCCGATAGCTTGTGCAGAGGGATTCCCAAAATTTGAAGCAGAATTCTAGGAATGATGCTGAGGAAGGATCCTAGATCGATGTGCATACGGTCCACCTTGATCGCCCCGATATACCCTATATAGTACAGGGGTCTACCATGATGATTATTTTTGAGTAGCATGTCCTTCTATGAGAAGGTGATGTTGGGCACTACTTCCATAGTACTGTGGCAGTGGGGACAGGAGACATGATCTTCAGCGGGGGCTTTGACTTCAGCGAGGTAAGAGTCAGCATGTAGTAATGCCTCACTTAAAGCCTTTCGTATTTCTTTGGAGAGTCGCAATAGATCGAACAGAGACAACCTGGCAGGTGTATTGGCTAGCAGAGCCAGTATGTCAAAGTTGTAGGGCCGATCCACGCCTTCGGGAGCTGCCGCCTTCAGAGACTTGTCAAACCGTGTCTCCTTCTGCTTAGCTTTGTCCATAGTTGGAGGTTTAGACGGGCCGACTTCTAAGCTTGTGGGGGCAGTAGGAGCTTGAGGAGGTACTGCTTCTTCTTGTGCGGGATCGTACGTCCGAAGATAAGTCATCCCCGAACGTATCTCGCCAGATAGAACCTCGTAGATGGGAGAGGATACCATATGACATGACTTGTACTTCTTACCCCTTTTTGCTTTGGGAGGTACTACCCTCTGCTTCACTTCTTGTACAAGGTCCGGATGGACCCACATGTTCTCACCACGTTCAGTCGTGAGCGGGACCAATATTGAGCTCCGAGCTGGCGGTAGGTTGACGACTTCCATTATTTCCTTGGGAATTGGGACCACGCTGTCTGAGATTTCTGTGGAAGAAAAGTCACCAAACTGAAGAGAGATCATGTTAGAAGATACGACCTTGTCTTCAGCTTCGAGGTTGATCACTTGGCTGTCGATAAGCTGTTGTATCTTCTTCTTCAGGACGATGCAGTCCTTGGTGGAGTGATGCACGTACTGATGATAGAGACAGTACTTGGGATCGTTGAGTTGGCTCGCCTCTACAGGACGTCGTGGTGGAGGCAATGTCAGCTTATTACCCTTCGTCAATGTGTAAAAGATGGTAATGACATCGTCTTCGTCAAAGAAGAAGGTCTCCTTAGGCTTGTCGGAGGCGCCCTGAGAATTGGAAGCTCCTTTGGATGTATCGACCTTCAGGACTTCTTTCTCTTTACCCCCACGAACAGGGATAGTTTGAGGATGCTTGCCCTTATCTTCGGATTTGGTGTTTTCAACCCCAGTAGTTCCAAGTTAGGAACGTCGTTTTCAGCAGCATCAGTGGCCCCAATAAAAGCGGTCCATGTATCATACTTATGTATACCCAGACAAAACTTTACTGTAGAGAGGAAGTTATGTCGACAAGTATCCATAAGTTCTGAATCTGGTATGCCGAAGGGCATTTTCAGTGCTAGCCGCCTGAAGCGTTCGATGAAGGCGATGACAGACTCAGTCTTCCTTTGCTTGGTCTCGATGAGAGTGGATATACTAACATACATGCCGCTCTCGTAAAACCTATTGAGGAACAATCTCTCCAAGTCTTTGAATGAATTGATACATCCGTCAGGTAGACTGCAAAATCATTCGAAAGCTACCCCCTGTAAGATGCTAATAAACAGCTTCGACAAGAACGGATCATCTCTGGACAAGTACAGAGTCTGCGTGTTGAAGTACGTGCTGACGAGGAGAAGTCAACCCGTCAAATGAATTTAGCGTCAGCGGCTTATAGTTAGGAGGACAAATAGCGTTCTCCCACTCAGGGGGATACGGTTGAGATATCTCCATCTTCTGAAGCTCATCTTTGTGTGAGGTAGTGTCGAGATGAGCGACCAAGGAATCAATTGCATCCTGTTGATTGAGCAGGTATTGGAAAACGGCTGCTGAACGGTTGTCAGGCATTGTTGGTGAAGGACCACCCCTAGCATTTGCAAGATTTGGAGGAGGCACAACGGAATGATACTCCTTTTACGGTGAATGAGGGTTGTTGCTGTGAGCCGGACTAGCGTGGGCCGAGACATTTTTGTTGAGGTGGAGAAACAGCCCCAGCAGCTTGAACCGCCATGATACTGGTAAGCATATCGGTAAACTTGGCGAATGTTGTTTCAAGACCCTCTAGCCTTTTGCTGGTCAGATCACTGGCTTCTTCAGGTATTTCTTCGTCCGTCATGTATGTAGATAACATGCAAAGAAGAACAGAAGAAACAGTACAACTGGTGCTGAGATAGTCGCCATCAGATTCAGAGGGATCGCCGTCCTCTGGAAGGCTACCCCCAGTGTGAGGGTCATCCGCTTTAGACTCTGAGAGAATACTACCCCCATAAGCTTGGGATTCTTCGTCGTCCGTACGGAACCTTACCTTTGACCGAGTACCCATATAAACTCCTTCAGATGTGATAGCCTGCTGGCCATCTGTTGGTAGACTTCTTCTTCTTTTTCTTGCGGAACTGAGAGAGAAAGTTAGGTTCGTAGTCCACCGTCTTTGAGTGGGGCTTCCGTAAGGGGGACCCCATAAAGCCATGTTGGATGAAACACACAGTGGCTTCTCATCGTCAGAGAAGTGCAGCAGTCGAAACACGAATTTTCTCTGAGGCACTCTTGTTTCTTTAGAGCAACAACAGTTGATAACAATACTGGTGCACGGATGTGCACTATGAATTGTTATGTCCTTCCTCGCTTTACGCTTATGATTTATCATGTCACGCAAGTCAGCAGAAGAGAGTTTTGCCTTACAACCCATGTTGCATGCATCGACGAGCTTTGCATGCGGGTTCGTAAGGAGAGTAGGTGCATCCAGACTTAGTTCACGTGCAAGGGCAATGTAAAACCCCTAAATTTCTACTATTTTTTTATTAAATTTGGTACTGATTTAAAATTTTGTATTGTACGTCGCGTAGTCGTATTGTACGTCGTGCACGAAATATTATTTTTCGTAATTGCTCGACGAGTGCGAATATGTGCGAGCGTACATATTTTTTTAGAAAAATATTTTTTTCTTATTTTTATAGTTTCAAAATAATATATGTAATATTTAATTTAGCTATCAAAATTTTCTAAAATTATGATTTTATTTATGAAAAACTTTTTATTTAGAATAAATAATATTCTTAGTGCATACATATATTTCATGGTTTATTTTAAATAAAAATATAATTTTCATGATCTATTAATATTAATATTTTGTTATTCAAAAAGATATTTAAAAATATTAATGTAATTTTTGAAATTATTATTATTAGTATTTTTGGAAAATATATTTTGAAATTATTGTGGAGATTTAAATCTTGATTTGAATTTATGGATTTATTTAAATAGTTAATATTTGAAATTTAATTTATCCCATTTGATTTTGAACTAAAATTTTAATTTGATTTAAATTGGATTTGTATTTGGATTTGGATTTGATTTATTTTTAAAAAAAAGGGGATTTAAATCAAATCCTAATCCTATCCAAATGGGAATTCCCATATCCTATATATATGCAGGTACTCCTCCATTATTCCTTCATAATTCATCCTCCATAAATTCCATAACCCAAATAGTGCATCGTGTCCGTGTCTCCATCTTTTCCACTATTTTCCTTTCATTACAAATTACATTGTTATCTTCTTTGTGTCCACACACGGACACATGTTCTCATCTTTCCAGGACACCAAACCCTAAACCTAAAACTCAATTTCTAGCAAACCCAAACCCTAATCCGATTCTAATCCTGGCCGACTGTCCCTGCCCGTCCTCTCCTCGCCTCTACCTCGATACCTGCTGCCCCGACCAAACCCATAGTTTCTACCGCCTCCGCCCGACTCCGTTCCCTGCGACCACATCATCACCTCCGAGTCCACAGCAACCCAAGCCAACCCAAAACCGTCACAGCACCGCCACTGCCCCCACCACTCGGACAACCCCCGTCATCGCCGCATTATTGTCGCCACCTCCGCTACCCTCATCGCCAACCCCGCTGGAACCCAGCCACCCACAAACACCTCCCCGTCGAACACCCGACACCACGACCTCCACCACCACTGCCTCAGCCAACTGCCACCACGGCCATCTCCGTCACCAGCAAAACCACCATCATCATCACCCCTACCGCGGCCACCGGCCGGAGGCCAACCGTTTTCCCCAAAACTACCACCGAGCAAAAACAGAAAAGTATAAAGAAAAATAAGAACCCTAACCTAGCTGTCGTGCCCGACGCCGGAGTACACTCCCTTTCCAGATCCGACCTCGGCCGCTGTGTGGCCACCTTTCCGTTACTGGATCTCTTCGATTAGCGTCAACTGCCGCACGTCCATATCTGGTCCGTGCGGTGACCCTCCATGACTAAGGACCGTGACGCCGTCGTCTCTCGACCCTCGCGTGGTGGCCGAAAATGTTCGCATATCGCGTGCCCGGCACCGCCGATCGACGACGAGCCCGCTCTGGTCCCCACCCTCGCTGAGCCGTACTGGCCTCGTCGAACCGCCGTACTCCCCAAATCTCTGCGGGCCGAGCCCGAAACCCCCAAACTCCAGCTCTCTCCGAACATCCTTCCGCCGAGTGCCCAGCCGCCGGCGAGCGCGCCACTCCGCCGCACCTGCCCGGCCATCAGCGCCGCACGCGCCCACCGTTCCTTTCCTCCGCCACCCTTCTTCCCTTCTCCCTCTCTTCACTTTCCTCTCTCTCCCGCTCTCTCATCTCACTTTCCTCTCTCTCTCTCTCTCTCTCTCTCTCTCCTCACCTTTCTCTTTCTTTTTAATTCGAGTGGAGCAGCAGTCAACCGACTGCTGCATGTTATTTTTTTTATTACCTGTTATTATTTCGTTTTTATTTCGTTTGTTTGTTTTTGTTAAATTGTTTTGGGAAGGCAGCTTCCTTACTGTATTTACTGTTTTATCAATATATATGTATACTACTTCTATGACTATTAATTTATTTATTATTAGTAAAATTTGAGTATTGTTATTTAATACATATTATTTTCCTAAAAAGGTTAATTGTAATAAAATATGGTTTTGGGCATGGCCAATGCGTATTTTCAAAATTTGGATTGAAACCTAAAATATATTATTCTACTATTTTATGGTATTTTAAAATGAAGCTGTTGTCATCTAAAAATATTATCATGGTATTTTGTAAATATATAGTTTTGGCCTTTCCCTACAACTACTTTCAAAATGGGTCTAGAAGTCCTAGAATCTGGTTTTATTTTTGTGTGATATTAGTTAAACTATAGTTTGAAAAACTTAGGGTTTGAAAGATATCTTAGATTTTCAAGGTAATTGTTTAACTACTATAAATATAGTTTCTAAGGAATTTAGTATTTTTCTCTTTTCCTTCAATAATTTAGACTGAAACTAGTTTTCAAATATTATAAATAGTTTCTCTAAATTATATATAAATTATTTATCTAAATTATCTTCGACTATCATTCCGTCCGTAACTATGCCCATTATTCCTATCCTTCTGCCAATTCGGTCCTTCCACCTATCGACCCTAACCAATTTGACTATTTCGGACTCAATGACATAATCCGTGCCACCATCAGAGGTCACCTTGTGTAGTTATCACATCGAAGTCGCAGTTCGTGCCACATTTGATTATTGCAGTACACCAGGCGTACTACCAGGCAAGATACCTTGCCCTTTGTTGTTTAATTATTCTAGCTCATATTTCATGCATTATTTATTTTTTTTATGCAAAATAAACTGTGATACATGGCATAACCTGTTAGAACTTACTGTTCATTTATATTTCCTGCTATGTATTATTTTCCTTACACATTAAACCTAGATTTAAGGGACCACCTTGTGTGTTGCATTCATGGCCTTGACACGTTGTACCACGAAGTTGTGTGTCGCATGTAGAACACGAAAGTGCGTAATTGGCTGGCCACCAGTACGTATAAGCCGTGCGATAGGAATAACCGCTAATAGAGATTGCATGCTTAGTTTGACTTAGAGGTTATAGAGGTTACTGTTGTGGATACAACATAGTAGGCATTGGGCGGGGATGACAATTCCTTAGCGTATGGGCTTCGATGCACTTTCCCTTGTGACCCGGACTCTCCGCTGGAGATATGGGGTTGATGACCCATGATTACTGACGGCCACTGACGATTCTGTGGAACGTCATGCTCTTACTGATGGGGCCTCTGGTGCCCAAGGGGGACTACGCCGATCCTATTTAGCCAGGGCCCATGCGTAGGAAGGATTGTTCTTAACTACATTTCACTTAGAATGGATAGGCACCTTTATCCGTTAGGTACGAGTACTTTTGGTTTGGGTACGTGTATCTGACCATGGCTTGGAATAATAACTTGTCGCGAATTAGTTCGTCACATCTTGTCCTTATTTGGTTATAGGTGTGACTTACTACTTCGATGAGAAGGTATTGAACCTTGTTGGGGTCCGGATACCATATTAGATTAATAGCATGGAAAGATACGTCACCGTAAATTAGTTTACCATCTCCTGTCCTTGTTTGGTTGGGGGGATGGTAAGCTCGTTCAATAGGTGTGTATTGGACCATGTTATAAGTTCAATTGACTTATTTATTTGAGCAATATTTATTCAGTTTATATGGCATGATATTATGTGTCTTGTTACGTCCCTCTGAGGACCTGGTTATCTCTCCAGGTGTGTGCTATTGTCTTCCGCAGGTGTTCTAGCTCTAGCCGCGTTCATCGCCATTTCTTCGAGGATGATTGCATTTGGATCGTCTTCGCTTCGCTCGCCAAAATCTTTCTTTTGTTATGTATTTATTTTCATAGTTGGTAGTGGATTTGTCTCCGCCCAACTACATGTACCAAATAACAATTTCATAGTTGATTATATGAGATCTTCTATTCATTTATTTTGTGTGGATGAGATTGGTTAGGGTTCTACTGTATTTTACAGCTTATGTATCCATACGAGGCCTATGTACTTCGTATGAATACAGCTGGCATGTCTACGTTCCTAGTCCTACGTATTTTGGGACTGGGGCGTTACAGGCAACCCCCACACCAAAGTTCTGTGATGTCCTTGAAGACAGCCCCGTACTATACGCGTTGGGGCCTGCCTTTTTGTTGTGGGCGCATAGGCCTTGGAGACTGGCCTTGGGCGCATGCTCCTTGATAGCATGTCTGAGCCTCCTTGAAGTAGGCGCATAGTATGGATCCAGAGAGCCTGGGCGCATAGCCTTGGGCGCATGGCTTTGGATACCCAGCCTGCTGAAGACAGAAGTGTTCTGGTTGGGGCTATGCGCCCAAACACTCCCTTGGACGCATAGCTTTGGGCGCATGCTTGGTGGAGCAGCGCTGTTTTCTCCCAGTTTTGCCTCCTTCGTTTGTGAGCCTCGACGGGTTTGGTCAAAGTGTCGCACACCCCGATTCTTGGCATCATAGTATTTTCCTTTGCCAAGTCTCGGGTGTTCAACACCCTATTGTTGGTTGTACAGGGAAGAAGTCACTGGACTAGTAGAGCCCGAAACGGTGTGAGCCTTCTCCATTTGGGAAACTTTTATGGTAGAGTCATGCGCCCATATGACAGAGTCTTTCAGTTGCATATCTGCTATGACACTAGAAAGATATGCACAGTGAGCCTTCTGAAGCCAAGTCTTGCGAGACTTATTTGGCTTCGCTGATTTTGAGGGAGTAGAGCCATCCCTCGAGAGCATCTCTTCGAACGTCTGTTGATCGAACTTTATGATCAGCATCTTCTGAGTGCTTCCCACTTTGTCGGTATCGGATTGCGTCACCACCTTCTCGTCAGAGGAAAAGGTACTCTCCAGCAGAGTCACCATTTTTGTGGATACACACAAAAAAGAAGAAGAAAATGCTATCTTTTCTTTATTGACGTAAGGTACCACAAATCGAGTACGCCTGAGAGATCCTGCGCTGAGGATCCCCGAGTACAAAAAAGAATTCTAGGAAATATGACGATGGAGATCGAACGGCAGTTGCTCCTTTACTCCGTTGACACTCCGATTACAAAAGTGGGAGAAAACCTAAGAAAATTGCTAACTCTCGGCTCACTGGCAAGAAGTACAGCAATTTGGCTCTTGAAAATGCTCTCCGTTCTGTGTTTTGAAGAGGGATGAGGCCCCCCTTTTATAGTCGTTCTTGATCTGGAATGATGTTATGCGCCCACATGAGGAAACACGCTAGTTTTTATGTGGGCGCATAGTCCTGCTTTGGGCGCATAGGGCGTTGGCACATACAGGCTACGAGATCATGGGTTGGTCGTGGTGTTGACGTAGCCGCTTGCTTCGATGCACGAATGCTCGTAGAGACTGACGAGGCCGTGCGCTTCGGTGCACGTTTTGATCATGGCTTTGACTGAGTCAGGCTTGGGCGCATAGCCATGTCTCAGGCTATGCGTCCTCCTTTTGGAGGAGCTAGTCTTGGACGCATGAAACTTTTCTGGCTGGGATGTGTAATCCCAGCTGGCGAGCCTTCTTCAATTTTGCCTCTGTATTGGTAGCACTTATGATGAAGGTCGTCCAATCCCTGAACTGATCTTCACCCATTCAGAGGCTAATTACAGGAAGTAGCTTCTTTTGGCAGATTTCAATCAAGGAGCTCTCGGGATTGCCATGGGGCAATCTCATTACGGTTTGGCGGAACCGCTCGATATAGTTTCTTGTTAGCTCCCTTTCTCCCTGAACAGCGTCCATGAGAGATGACATCGTTGCATCATGCCCCACTTCGTAAAATCTTTTTAGGAACATGTGTTTGAAGCCGTCAAAAGAATAAATGCAGTTATCAAAAAGGTTGTGGTACTAGTCGAACGCGATCCCCTCCAATGCTCCGATGAATAATCGCGTGAGGATGGCGTCACAATGCGGTAAATGGTCGGTTGTGACCTCAAAGTAAGTCATGTACCGACTAGCAGAGGTCTTTCTATAATAAGAATCGATATGGAATGGCTTGTACCGTGGTGAAAAAGGCACATTTCTCCATGCGACGGAATATGGCTGGCATATTCTGAGGTCCCAAGAGGAGTCTCAGGCATTGAACATTGCCCGAAGCTCCTAGACTTCCCTCTTTGCCTCCTTGACTTCATCTGCAGTTGAAGGAACGGATGCTGCTAAGGGATCATCACCCAAAGGAGGGGCGATCGTGTTGGAGTCCGCGTTGACTGCGGGTCCCAGGCTTGTTTGTCTGGGCATCCTCGCTGTTTGAGTTGGCAAGGTGGCTTTGATCTCGTCCACGGACTTGACCAAGGATAGGAGCATGGCTTCCAGCACTTCTAGCAGTTGTCGGTCAGAAGGCGCTTCATGATCATCGTCAGCTATAAAGACTTTCCTCGCGTGGGTAGAGGTAGAAGGGATTATGGCAGAGGTACTCTCTGTGTCGTACCCTTGTATAGAAAAATCGTCAAGGAATATCGGAATATCATCTTCCTCTGACTCGGAAGGGGTGCTATCCCCTGTGCAGAAAGTTGCATCGTCTTGGTAAGGGTGGTGGCCCTCAGGGAAATCCAAGTCTGTTGCACAGTTCTGGGGGACCTCTACCCCCTGTATGTGCTCTTGGTACACCGGGTTGTCGCATACATTGAGGGGACTGCTACCTCCAGGTTCATCTACTATCAAGGAAGCCGAAGGCGCACCCCCGGGTGCCGGAAGCTTCTTTTTGGATCGGGTGCCTAAATAGACACCCCATGTGGTTATCGATGGGAGCCCCTCAAATGAGTGTCTCCTTGTAATACTGGCTGAGATGGCCGGGCTGGAAGAGCCTATCTTCTTTCCTCCTTTGCCAGGAGGAACCTTTTGAGTTAAATTACATGAGGCGAAAGGAAACTCCTCGTCCCCTGGAATTTGTACCTGTTTCTTGAGTTATTGTCAGACAGGTGCTGGCTGTTGTAGTCCCTGGAAAACTGACTGTCGATCTTCAGGTGCTTCTAATTTGTCGCAGCAGCAGTTGATGATGACTTGGGTGCAACGACGCCCCGAGAGGGACTCATTGCATATCGACGCTACCGTCTTGCGTTTGTGAGTAATCACGTCACGTAAGTCGGTAGAAAGCTGCTCTACCTTTGTACCAAACTTGTGAACTCGGGTATCCCGAGCGCACGGGTGCTTAGACATCATGTTTGCTCCCTGATCCGTGGCTAGTAAAAGTACTTGCTCTGGATCTTTAGAGGGAGACTTTAAAGACCCACCATGTCCGTTAGCCCTGGGGGACTGGACGCGGGTGGTTCTGTACAACTTTGCGTCAGAAGCCTGTGTAACAGTCAACGGGGCCCGCTGACTGTCAGCAACTTGGACAGTTGGCTGGGTTGGTTGGGCCCGTACTGCCTTAGACTTTTTTGACTTAGCACCCGAAGGCACATAGTAAAAGGAGTCCAGATTGATACATCCCACATCCTCAGTGGGCCACATAGCGTCGGGCCCGTATGAGAGGCGATCGAACACAGAGCTTCTGACAGGGTCGCATGAGACATCATGTCTGAGGCCAGGATTGGCTGTCGCATGGGCTACCTTCTTGTGGCTAGAGCTGGTTGTCGTATGGACCATCTTCCTGCGGCCAGAGTTGGCTGTCGCTTGGACCATCTTTCTGCGGCCAGAGTTGGCTGCCGCATGAGTTGTCTGTCTGCGACCAGAGTCGGCTTTCGCATGGACAGACTGTCGATCTCCTCTATGCGACTTCTTCTTTGTCCGTATGGATTTCCCTTGTGCCCCCAAAAACTCAGCATCGTAGTATTTTCCTCTGTTAGATTTGGGGACAGTGGGGTCCTCTACGGTCGGAAACAAAGCCGCAGGAGAATTCTGGCCACCGTCTTGGGCTGCAGAAGGAGCTTCTTTGAGAACTTGGTCAGGGGCAACAGTTTTGTGCACCGATATCTTGCGAGTCCACTTTGGGTTGGCTCGCTTCTGAGACAGGCTGGCGCTCCCTTCAGAGAGCATTTTTTCGAAGGCTTGTTGGTTGAAATGAACCACAAGCATTTGCTGTGTAGAGCCGATCTTGGATGCGTCAGATTACGTCATCAGCTTCTCATCAAGAGAGAAGGACGTCCCCAAAAGAGTCGCCATCGTGTTTGCCATAAAAAATTAAGGACAGGTATTAAAGAATACTAAAATTGATTATAAACTCGCTTGTACAAAGAAAAGCCTAGAAAGAAATTCTAGGAAACAATCTAAGTACAATTGTTTAGTTTTGATTCTAGGGGGTGACGGTGGAGGCTCGAGAAAGTGCTATCAACTCTGTCTTACTCCGTGGGCTATCTGACGTAGTCTTTAGATCTTGAAGAAATTACTTTCTTGAAGGTTGCCAACCTTTTGCAGGGGTGTGGCACCCTGCTATTTATAATATGATGTATGTTGAGCCGCATAGATGGCATGCGGCCACGTGGCTGATTGGCACGTAAAGACCCGCTCTTTGGCTGCCATCTGTCGATTTGTTAGGATTTTGTTGCAGCAAATCTAGGTAGTTTAGGACTTGGTCAGATTGTCACGTGTCCTGTCGTAGGGATCATTTTTTAGCCGCATAGATCTCTCAGTTTTCGACCATGTGGGGCCGTATGAGACTCATGCAGCTTAGGTCGCAGACTTCTTTAGCCCAGACATAGCTTGAGGATTTAAGCCGCATAGATTCTGTATTTCGGTCGCATAAAGCTCATGCATCTTGGATCACAGTTACTCTTGGCTGCATGAAGTTCGGAGACTTTGGGGCCGCATATGTCGGAGCCGCATGAGGTTCATGCAGCTTAGGTGACACTCCTTCTGGCCGCATGAAGGCGTACGAACCTTGCTTTTGGACGACATCTCACGTCTTATCTTTTTTTATCGAAGTGTCAGAGCTGTCATTTTTGTCAGTTTTGACAGGACTTGTCAGCTTTATCAGACGAACTGCTCCTCTTAGCCGCATATCTTTCTTCTGCAGCTGGTTGTCGACTGGCCGCATAAGACATTGAACCAGTCATGCGGCTTTCCTTTATGCGGACCTGTTTGGCCCAAAGTACCTATGCGACAATTTGTAATCCGCATGAATCCTATATTTTTCATGCTTCTACAGAGCAGAGTTCTCGAGACTGGACTAGTCCTCTCAGAGGGAAACCAGTATAAAATCTATATGTCTTGCATATTGCTTTTATTTCCCTATTTACTTTCTATTTTACTTTACTGTATATTGATATCTGCCTTTATCTACATATTTTTTAATTAGGGATATTACTTATGCTACACTCTATTCACACCCTCTCTAGAGTTGCCATCGATCCTATAATTGGTATCAGAGCATGGTTTCTTAAAGTTGGATTAAAACTCCTTGAGATATGGTATCATTATACACTAGCAATGGTGAAGGCCAGTCTACAAATAGGCCACCCCTATTTGATGGCACAAACTACACGTATTGGAAAACATGTATGAAATTTTACCTCAAGTCACTTGACTTTGATTTATAGTCAATTGTCATTGACGGTTATAAAAAACTACTTCCTATTGTTGTAGATGGAAACTTGGTTGAAAAACTATATGACAAGTATATTGATAATGAAAAGAAGCAAGCAAATCTTGATACAAAAGCTATCAATACTTTATTTTGTTCTGTAGATAGAACATAGTTTAATAGAGTATCAACATGTGTCATGTCTCACGAGTTTTGGAAACTTTTTGTAATAACTCATGAAGAAACTTCACAAGTGAAGGAGTCCAAAATCTCACGACTTACACAAGAGTATGAGGCCTTCAAAATGAAGCCTAATAAGACTATTACCAATATTTTTACTCGATTTCTAGATATTGTTAACCCTCTATCTTCCCTTGGAAAAAATACATCAACTACAAAAAGATTCGAAAGGTACTTCGTGGGCTGACCAAGAACTGGAATCCCAAGGCGACGGCCATTATTAAAGGGAACAATCTCACTATAATGACTCTCGAGATGCTTATAGGAAAGCTTATAACACATAAGCTGGACCTTAAAGATTTCGAAGAGCCAGCACCAAAGGAAAAGACTATTGCATTCAAAGCACATCATAAGACAGCATTCGATGATGAGAGTGAGACCGATAGCTTAGACAACGAGCAAATGGCCCTCATGACGAGAAACTTCAGAAGATTCTTAAAGTATAAGAAGGCTAACAAGAAGAAGAAAGATTCTAGATATGACGAAAAACCAATATTCTACATCTGTAAGAAGATGGGTCATATCAAGAAAGATTGTCCTGTTATAAGAAAGGGGAGTAGAAACGATCAGTCAGGCAAAAGAAGGACTTCAACAAAGAATTATGCAAATACCAACATCTGGTGTAAAAGTGAAGCGAGTGATTTTGAAGAAGAAGAAGAATGACCTCACAACACAACAAATCTATGCTTCATGGCTATGGATGCTAAGGTAATTTCAAATCCTCTTTATGAAGAATTCACTTTTAATGAATTATCTGATGCCTTCACTAATCTACTAGAAGATCAAAAGAAGATGATGGGTATGTACAAAAGTGACAAAAAATAGCTGAAAGCTGTACAATCTGAGTTCTCTAAGCAATCTCAAATACTAGAAGATATTAGAGATAAAAACTCTTCTAGTAACACGGATGAAATTTCTTCTTTAAAATTGAGATTACATGACACTCTTGAAAAGCTTGAGAAAGCAAATCGAGAAAATTTAAAGCTCAATAATCTCTATGAACTAGAGAAAAAAAAGTATTATATTGCTCCTCAGAGAATAGATGTACTCACAGCCAAATGCAATGAAGCCTGTGATGTCTCTAAAAAGTTAGAGATTAAACTGGGAAAATAGGTTATCAAGCCTGTAACTCAAGTGAACACAAATCACAAGGCTAAACACAAACACAACACGACCAACACTACTGGAACTGCTAGGAGTCATGCATTCATGTATAAATTTTCACATAAGAAGTCACACACATCTTCAAAAGCTCACATACATGATCTTCGAACTTCACCTAGCACAAACACTTCAGCTACATGTCATTATTGTGGTATAAGAGGTCATGTATCGCATTGGTGCAAAATTAGAAAGCTTGTAGACATGCATATATATATATATATAAGCTTGTAGACATACATATATATATATATATATATATATATATATATATATATATATATATATATATATATATATATATATATATATATATATATATGTGTGTGTGTGTGTGTGTGTATGTGTATGTGTGTGTGTGTGTGTGTGTGAGTTCTAAAAACTAACACATCCGAACCCTCAAGAAAGTGGATACCAAAGGTTACATCTTCAACTTATGTTGTAGGTGGACCTTCCTCCTCCCACTAGAAGTAAATGCATTCTCGATAGTGGTTGTTCCAGACATATGATGAGCAATAATACTTTATTTGCAACTCTATCGATGAAGAAAGAAGGCTATGTCTACTTTGAAAATAATTTAAAAGGACATATAATCGATAATGACGACATAGATACTCCTCTCTCTCCTATTATTAAAAATATATGTTTAGTAACAGAATTAAAACATAACTTGATGAGTATTGGTCAGTTGACTGATCATGGTTATGGAATTAATTTTCTTAAGGATAAATGTTTTATTTATGATAAATCGTGTGGAATAATTTTCTTTGAAGGATTAAGAGAGGACAACATATATGTTTTATATCTATCAAAAGTACTAACAGTACAGAAAAGTGTCTATACACCTCTCAAGATGAAAGCTGGGTATGGCATATGCGTCTTGGTCATACAAACATGGACACTACTGCAAGATTGTCCACAAAAAAATTGGTAACAGGCTTACCCGATATCACTTTCAAGAAAGATATAGTCTGTGCCGAGTGTGAAAAGAATAAGGCATCCAGATCATCTTTCAAATCAATAAACATTGTAAGTACCTCTAGACCACTTTAATTGTTATATATGGATTTATTTGGACCAAGTAGAGTCGCCAGTCTTGGCGGTAAGCTATATGCTTTCGTGATAGTTGATGACTATTCATGATATACTTGGGTTTACTTTCTTGTAAATAAAAATGAGACCTTTACTGAATTTGTGTTTTTCTGTAAAAAGATACAAAATGAGAAAGGATTCATGATGATTACTCGTATTCGAAGTGATCATGAAAGAAAATTTGATAACCATGACTTTAAAATATTTTGTGATTCAAATGGTTTATCACATGAATTCTCTTGTCCCAGAACTCCTCAACAGAATGGCATTTTAGAGAGAAAGAATAGAACTCTTGGCAATATAGCCAGAGTTATGCTTAACCAGCATAATCTTCCAAATTAGTTTTGGGCTGAAGCTGTTTATATAGCATGCCATATTTTGAACAGAGTTCTTATTAGGCCTATTTCCAAGAAGACTCTGTATGAATTATGGTTCAATAGAACTCCTAATATCAGTTATTTCAAAGTGTTTGCTTGCAGATGTTTTATCTTAAACACTAAGAATAATTTAGGCAAATTTGACGAAAAAAGCTTATGAAAGAATATTTCTTGGATATGCGGCAAAGAGCAAAGGATATAGAGTAT
Source organism: Iris pallida (assembly GCA_029216955.1). Taxonomy (NCBI): domain Eukaryota; kingdom Viridiplantae; phylum Streptophyta; class Magnoliopsida; order Asparagales; family Iridaceae; genus Iris; species Iris pallida. Next base: position 10,975,710 of record JANAVB010007200.1, on the reverse strand, counting down.
TCAACAAAAGGTCACTTGTTGTTGAAGAATCAATAAACATCACCTTCGACGAGCTGAATAGTCAACATGACAATGACAAAGATAATGAAGATGATATAACTCCTTCAAGCAAAACACCTGAAGATACACCAACTACATACCTGGAAAGCCTGTCGAAGCGATTGCGGTTTACACCAAATCATCTAGAAGAACTGATAATAGGTGATATCAAAAGGTGTAAGTACTCGTTCAAGCACTAGAGATATTATTGTAATGTATCATTTATTTCCAAAATAGAACCGAAGAATGTCGTAGAAGCTTTTGATGATGAATTTTAGATTTCTGCAATACAAGAAAAACTAAACCAATTTTAACGGAATCAAGTTTGGGAAATCGTTCCCAGACCTAGTGATCACCCGGTCATTGGTACTAAATGGGTGTTCCGAAATAAGTAAGATGAGAATGGTTTAGTCACACGCAATAAAGCACGTCTAGTAGCTCAAGACTATAATCAAAAAAAGGTATTGACTACGATGAGACATATACTTCAATTGCTAGACTAGAATTCATTTGTATGCTTTGTGCTTTTGTAAGTTTTTCTGGTTTTAAACTTTTTCAAATGGATGTCAAAAGTGTTTTTCTAAATAGTTTTATAAAAGAAGAAGTTTTTGTCAAACAACCTCCTGGTTTTGAAGATTTCAAAAATCTTGATCACGTATTCAAGCTTCGTAAGGCTCTTTACAGACTCAAACAAGCACCTCGTGCATGGTATGAGTGCCTTAGTTCCTTCTTACTTGAACACGGCTTTTCAAAGGAATGGTTGATTCTACTCTTTTTATAAAATCTTTGGATAAAAATATTTTATTAGTGCAGATATATGTAGATGACATTGTCTTTGGATCAAAAAATAAGATGTTATGTAATGATTTGCTAAGTATATGTAGAGTGAATTTGAAATGAGCGTGATGGGAGAATTGACTTTCTTTCTTGGGCTACAAATCAAACAAAGTTCACAGGAGATTTTCATCAATAAAGCCAAGTATACAAAAGACCTGCTGAAGAAGTTTATATGGACAACGTTAAACCAATTGGGACTCCTATGGAAACGTCTACAAAGCTTAATATGGATAAAAGTAGTAAACCAACTGAAGTACGTAAGCACATAGGTATGATTGGTAGTTTACTGTTTCTAACCGCTAGTCGTCCAGACATTATATTTTCAGTATGCTTATGTGCAAGTTATCGGTTTTGTCTTAAGGAATCACATGTGAGCGCCGTTAAACGTATCCTCCGATACCTTAAAGGTACTTTGACAATCGGTCTATGGTATCCAAAAACCGATTCATTTGACCTTATATGTTATTCGGACCCAAATTTTGCTAGGTGCAAGGTCGATCGTAAAAGTACCAGTGGCACATGTCATTTTCTAGGAAGATTCTTAGTCTCCTAGTTTTCTAAAAAACAAAATTCTGTTATATTATCAACAATCGAGGCTGAATATATAACCGCAGGACATTGTTGTGCACAGATTTTGTGGATGAAGTAAACCCTAGAAGACTATTAGTTGTCTTATAACCACATCCCTATTTACTGCGATAATACTAGCTCGATAAATCTCACAAAGAATCCAATTTGTCACTCACACACTAAACACATAAAGATTAGACATCACTTTCTAAGAGACCATGTTTTACAGGGAGATATTAGTTTAGAATTTGTCGACACATAACGTCAATTAGCTGACATCTTCACTAAACCCCTAGCTTAAGGATCATTTTAACTTTATACGAAGAGAATAAAAAAATTTGGACGTTGAAGTTTTATAATTATATATTACTTAATTTGAATATATAAATTGTAGAAAATATTTTGGTTATAAGACGAAAGAGCCCTTCTGACAAAAAGATGTAAAAGTCTAAGCGACACAGTGCCAAGTATTTTCGAACTACCGTTAGTTAAGATCCGGCCCCTACAGCTAACCTGAAATATTTGATACGTTTTGTATGTTTTGATTAATTAATATTAATTATTTTTTATCAACACAAGTATTTCAAATTACTTTGTGTATTAATGTTAAAACCTGTATCACATTAGTTAAATTTTATCCAGACTACCTGAATATCGAAAGCGGACCAGGCTCCGACCGAACTTGGTCCAGGGTAATTAGAACATAAGATAGACAGTTGGGTTCCCCTCTTTTAAACCCCCTTCAAACTTTATCTCCTTAATCACAACAGCAACACATCCACCAAAAACCCTAACCCTAGCCACTCCAATCTCTCTCCTCCAAGCATTCCAAGGTCCAAGAGTTTGGATTTGAAGCAGTCTCGGAGTTCACTTTCATCTCCTCTACTTAATTTTGGTACATCTCAACTCTTTCCTCCACTTTCAAAATTTCTATGGCTCCCAAAATTTATAATTCTTCCATACAGAAGAAGAAGGTTGGAGAAGCATCCTCCTCTAATGTCCAAGAGGAAGGGTCATTTTCACTTTTTAGTCCAGCAATGCCGGACAGTGACTATTTTGATGATTTTATCTTTGTATCTCTTGATGCATCTAATGAGTGGTTCAATGACTTTTACCAACGAAAAATTCGTCCGGGAAATCCACTCAACTTTACTTTTTTCCCGACTACTTGACATGTTTGAACACTTTGGCTATGAAATTTAGTTCAATCTACGTATCCAATTTATTCAAATGTTATTCGCATGTTTTACTGCAATCTCACAGTCACAAACGGCACGATTAAATCTAAGGTCGGTGGGATTGATATTGAATTCGATGCCTGTGATCTGGCAATTATGCTTCATATTTCCAATGATAGGGAAGCATTGGTGGATATAACCAAAGTTTAATTTTTGGCCCACATAACTTTTGACTCTTTCCGTGATTCGTTATGTGCATCCAATCCACGTCCCAAATGTAGTCTTCGACCCAAGCATATAAACGACTACTTTTATGATCTTCATCGGATGATATTTTCGGCTATTCTTCTAAAACAAACTTCTACCGATGAGATTACATACTTGGAACTCTCTGCTATGTACCATCTCCACTTCCATGTGCCTTTCAGTCTACCTAAGACCCTCGTCGCTGCTATGGAATGATGTCGAAAGAAACCATGATGACTTCTCTACGCGATGTATCTTTCTTACATCTTTGATCATTTTGAGGTTATCTTGGATGAATGTCCCCATGATGCTCCACCTGTCCATCTTTATGAGCATCGTAGAGTCGCTCATGTTCCCAAAGTACAGCCTCATCCACCTCCTCCTGTTGACCCATCAGCTAGTAGTTCACATCCTTCCCATCCTCCTACTGGTGTCACTCTTGAGTCTTTTTAGGCCTTGATGATGGATCAGTTTAGGTCCATGGACTTCTGTGCCATACTTCATTTCCAGGCCATGACCAACACCATGAGGGACTTTAGCTACAGTTTTGCTCACAACCCTGACGGCCCTATTCCCATGGTTCGTGACCCCTCGGAGCTCGGTTATCAGATTGATGGTCGAGAGGCTCAGCGCTATTTCGACCCAGCTACTGCTCGTTATGATTTCCTCCGCACTGCTGAGTCCGGTCCTTCTAGGGTAGCTGATGATGAGGATGATGATTGAGGAGTGATACAGAGTCACTAGTCTGTTCTAACTTTATTTTAGCTTATGTATTAGAGATATGCTTCTTTAAAGCATTTTCAGTATTTTAGTTTAGTTTAGCATGTATTAGACCTTGCACTATTTGTATCAGTTTCCTTTTAGCACTTTATGCATTTTCTAGTTATGAGATTCTCTTTATGTTTACTAGTTTATATGCTACTTGTTTATCTGTGCTGAGTACATCTCCAAATTTCTGTCATGTTGATTATATGACAAACGGGGGAGAAATATGATACTTTACGGTACTATTCCATTACATGTTAATGTTGAATACATAATTGCTTTAAAGAAAATTGGTTTGAGATATTTTTTGCTAGATCTCACAACGATCGAGAATGTTCAGAGCTTGATCATTAATTGCGGGGGAGCAAATCAATACGCAAGCTACTTCTGTACCGTACCAACCTACTTCCAATCAAGTTGAACAAATTGCTAAAGTATCAATCATAGTTTTGTCAAATTATTAAAATGGAGGAGATTGTTGGCCCATGTAGCCATGATCAACTTGATTTCGATAATTGACTTAAAACTCCGACCTTGATATGGAAAGCAAGATGACTTCAAGGATGACTACAAAAGATTGTACTTGATAGTCAAGAAATTTTTTTTTACTTATCTGTATTTTTTATTTCTTGATTGTAGATTATATTGCGAGTCGGGATCACTGACATTTAGAAGTCTATCCTGAACCAAAATAAACCTATCCTTTATCCCAAACCAAACTAACATCTAAAGGCCTACACAAACCAAGAAAATCCAGACAACTACTTAGCCGAACTTGGTCTCCTTGGATCACTCCTGGTCAGCAGCTTATTCCTAGTATTTTGGATCTCAAACGTTCAAAATTATGAACGTTGCCCTAGCCGAGTTCTGCCCGAACTCTGGTTCAAAAATTCCTATAAATAGAGAAGAATTTGACATTCTAATCACTCAATCCATTCTTCATCTTCTCTATTTATTCTAAGCCTTCCTATAACAATGAGCTTTCAATCTTTAATTTTCCAAGATAACTCACATTCTTCTAAGTGGTGGTGGTTTCCGATTATGAGTATTCGAATTGTACAAGCTTGGTGTATAAAAGCTTTTTTAGACGGTGTTGAAGTTTGATCGTGGGCTTCAGATTAAAACAGGACGGTGTTGAAGTTGGCGTGTTCTTCGGAGTAAAGCATGCAGCGTAATCTCTATTTCAAATAGTGGATTTAACATCGAGCAGAGTTCTCGAGACTGAACTAGTCCTCTCACAGGAAAACCAGTATAAAATCTCGGTGTCTGTGTATTGCTTTCTTGCCCCTATTTACTTACTGCTTTACTTGACTACATATTGATATATGCCTTTAACTGCATATTTTTTAATTGAGAATATTACTTTCGCAATACTCTATTAATTCACACCCCCTCTAGAGGTGCCATCGATCCTACAAGTTGTACACTCAGTTCCGCGGAAGTATTCGACGCCGCAGAAGTAGGCTACTCCTAATGATACGGCATAGAAGCTTTGCTTGAGTTGTCTATTTGCTCCGAGATTATGATCTATCCTTTATGGTATTTTATTTAGGAGGAATAGTCATCTAAGAATTGAAGATTATACCGATACAGACTGAACAAATTCAATTGAAGATAGGCATTCAACTTTATTGGACATAAACTTTCTAATTTGATAAGTACAAAATAAATTGTGCTTGCAAGATTGGGTGCAGAAGCATAATACAAAAGTACATTGGGATTTACGAGATTTTATATATAGCTTAAGTTTCACTAAAATATTTGTGAGTTAGACATAATCATCCTATGCAGTTATTTTCTGATAATAAAGCTACTTGTGATATTCCACAAAATTTGATTCAGCATAATAGAGCCAAGCATATTGAGATTTATATATTCTTTATTAAGGAGAAAGTGGAGGACAAAGTAATTGATGTACCAACTATCATAGCAAAAGGTCAAGTGACAGATATTCTCACCGAAGTCGTCTCGAGTCAGAAAATTTTCAAGTTCATAGGGGTTGTTTGGATGGCGGTAACTTCCCAAAAGTGTGAAAGTGGCACTTGCAGCATATTAACTTGCAGTGCACTTGCAATATGTATGAATTTTTAAAATGTGTTTGGACAGAGTTCTTTTTGTCACCTGCAAGTGAGGATGATGGCTTACAATGTTTGGATAGAAGTAACTATTGTTTACTCCTTTTGAAAGAAAAAAAAAACAAAGTTGCCAACCACATGTCCAACTTCTCCACCATTGCTTTCCATCTAAAACAACCACATGTCCACATATAAACAAAAAAATTGAAGCAGCTTCACGTGGGTTTTCCTCTCCGCGAAGCAGCAACTTCTTTAATGTCCTCTGTCGACCATCGTTCTCTTCCGACGACTGGGATGATCTCCTCTAGATCTGGGCCGTCTATGTTGTCGCCATCGACCTCATCGTCCATGCCGTCTCCAACTCAACCGAGGCCGTCATCGAGATATGTCGCCAGTGCCACGTCTACGATCGTGCTGCGTGGCATGTCGGGGTGTCGACCGCGATCTAGGGGTTGATGGGCCACTGCTTCTTGATAAGGGAGAAGAACCCTTCCTCCGTCGTTTGGAACGCCTTGAGGAGGTTGTTGGCCTAGACGACGGCCGTAGAGAACTCCCCGAAGGTGTGGTGGCCAGCGTACTTGTACCAGAACAGGCAATTGTGGCATTCGAGCGTATCAGATGTGGTTGTGCTAGCGGCCGAGGGACTCCAGTATAGTCCAGTCGCTATGTCACGCCCAAGTCCCTCGTTCTCGGTTGGTTCTCCACTACTTTCACCATTGTTCCCTCCCTTTTGTAAAGGTAAGTTATATGGGCACATCAAAATTTGATCATGGCTAGCCTATTTTAAACTTTAGTTTATTTACAAGTTTGCCATTGAAGAAAGTGATCATGGCTATCCTACTCTTTGGTATAAAAGTTAATTTTTCTAATTTTCCTCCTCTTCTTTCTCAACTCATCCAAGAAAAAGAAGAAAAACAAGAAAAGAAGAAGAGGAAGAAGAAGAAGAAGAAGAAGAAGAACAAAACAACAAAAATGAGAATTTTGATGGGGTTTAAACCCTAATTTTCTTTCTCAACTCATTCTCACTATCTTCAAGTATAATGGGGTTTAAACCCTAATTTTCTTCCCATTTCGATTTTTTGATTTTTAATTTACGGAAAAGAAGAAAATGAGAAGAAAACACCCAAAAATTAAACCCTAATTTTCTTTTCATTTTCAATTTTGATGGCATCCAAAGGCTTCTCATAATGCACAAACCCTAATATTAGTGGAAACCATAATATTGCTGTTCAAGTAGTGTAAATAAGGACTGCCCAATTTTTTGGCAGTCCTACAAGCTGAATGGACTGCCAGAAAACTGGACAGTCCTAAGTCACAGCATGTGAAACAAAGGACTGCCCATTTTTCTTGCAGTCCTAACTATATGTTGGACTGCCAGAAGAATGGGCAGTCCAACTCACAGCATGTGTAACTTTGGACTGCCCAACTATCTGGCAGTCCAGTCTGTATGTTGGACTGCTAGAAGAATAGGCAGTCCTTTGTTAAGCAGGCTTTGTCTTAGGACTGCCCATTCTTCTAGCAGTCCACCATACAGACTGGACTGCCAGATGGTTGGGCAGTCCATGTTAACACAGATTTTCTCAATTCGTGAATGCTAGGTTTTTATTTAAAAGACTTTAATTTCCATTAAAATACTTACAATTAAAACAAAGAATGAAACGTAATGCACACGAGATCATTTAAACAAAGAATTCTAGGGTTTCGGATGGGAAATTTTTAGAAATAATGGGTAATTTCTAGGGTTTCAGATTTTCTCAAAATTTAATCATGGCTAGCCTATTCTTCGGTGCCATCATTCTTCTTCAAAAGAGGAGGATGGTGGAGGAGAAGAGGATTTTTCTTGTTCTTAGGGTTTTGTAATTTCTTCTTCAAAACTCAATAAGATAGGGGTAAGGGTTTTAGAAGAGAGAGAAGGAATTTTGCAAATGAAGGGAAAATAATGGGTTTTGGGGGGGGAAGGGGAAATTTGGGACAGCCAAGATCAAAAAATTAGGCTAGCCTTGTGAAAAAACAAAAAAAATTGGGCTAGCCATGATCATATTTTGATGTGCCCATATAATTTGCCTTTATAAAGCAAGTAAAAACCAAATTGGGAGGGGATAACAAGTTGCAAGAGTCAGAGAAAACATTTGCATGCCACTTAAGTCTATCAAAACATCCGAATTGGATGCAGTTGCATGTAGAAGTGGCAGTTGGATAGCACTTTCATCCCACCTACCTCTATCCAAACACTCGCTTAGATAAGTTGGACATGTAATATATATGCACCGACTTGAGGAGGAATATTGATTTGTAATCTTGTAATTATCCATTAATTATTATTGTATACTTATTTTAGTCCCACCTCACTTAGACAAAAGAAGTAAATCATGAGTTGCTACTATAAAGTCTTCTCATATTTTAAATATATGAAGAAATTAAAGTTCTTTCTGAATGTCAAAACCAAGAAGAATAAAAACTACTTGTACAAATATGAATCTCTATATACAAGAACAAAACATAGATGTGACACGTAGTCTAATGGCACAATAATATATATCTAGTCCAACTTGTCATGCAGAAAAATTTTCGTTCCACCGAAACAACGTTGTATAGCCTATCAAAGTAGTCTCTGAAATACTCTAGAATTATATGGAGTCCTTGAAAAAATTATTGAATATTCCTCGTGGATATTCTTTTTGAAGATTTTTGGGATATTTTTGAATCTTCATGAGGATTCCTACAATTTCTATGGCTATCATGTAAATTTATATTGTAAATACATAGGTTAGAAAGTTTCAACAATTCTAGATAGTTGCCATAGGACACAATCTTAACCTCTCATCTAGAGCCTTGAGGCGATATAAATCTGGAAGACCTCATTTTCCTTTCCATCCAAGAAATTATAAATTCTCTTTAGTATAGTAAAGTATTCAACATTCTATTCTCTCTTTTAGAGCGATGAAGAAGCTGCTTGTATGGATTGGGTTCCCACAATTTGTCAGATACAAACAAAGAAAAAAAGAAAGAAAAATATTCCTCTTTTGTTCCAAATTTTCTTATTCGTATCTTAGCGATCTAGTAAACATACAGAGAAAGTCTATACAGATATTTAGAAGAAAATTGGTACGATGTACTGAATAATGTGTAGGTAAAAATATTAAGTCCGCGACAAGCTATTAAAGGTTAAAATAAAGCCATGATTCCAACCATGGCTCTTAAAACCCTTTCACAATTGCCTACGTATAGTTGCTAATTGGATCCCTTCTTTTCTCTATCTTACATGGAAAGAAGGGGTCCAATTAGCAACTGCCAACGTATGCAGTTGTAGAAGGTTGTAAAAGAAATAGTTGTAGTCATAGCATTGTGCTGCCCTAAAGGTTAATTATTAATATGTTTTCTTGGGGGACATAGTGACATGCCATGGCAGCTTTGGCTGTCTGTTTGATGATTCTATGTTTGTTGATTCTATGTAGTACTCTATGATTATCTGATATTAAACATATAAATAAGAGGTTCTGTATATTATAATGTCATCCTTTTAGAGATATTAGGATGCAAACCTGCAAAGACGTTGATAGATCAGAGTTTCAAGCTGGCTGCTGAGGCTGGAGAACCAGTTGACCGGGATAGATACCGAAAATTGGTGGACAAGTTGATCTATTTGAGCCACACCGTCTTGATATCTTTTTGCAGTAAGTGTGGTGAGTTGCTACATGCATGACCCACGGAAGGGTCACATGGACGCAGTGTACCAGATTCTGAGATACTTGAAAGGCACCCCCGGAAGGGACTGATATTCAGAAAGAATAATCATGTAACATCGAGGGCTACTGTGATTCTGACTAGGCTAGCTGTGCTGATGATAGGAGATCTACCTCAAGATACTGTATATTTATAGAGGCAACTTGGTCTCTTAGAGGATTAAGAAGCAGTCAGTGGTGGCCAAATCGACAGCTGAAGCGGTACAGAGCTACGAGTTTGGGAGTTGCAGAGCTGCTATAGTTGAAGAATATGCTGGTGTAGGTGAAGTTGGATCAAGGCCAAGATGAAGCTGTGGTGTGACAACGAGTCAGCTATTAGTATCGCCAACAATCCAGTACAGCATGACAGGACCAAACACATCGAGATCGATAGGTTCTTCACCAAGAGAAGTTGGAATATGGACTACTGGAGCTAGGCCACGTTCCAACCAAGGATCAGGTAGCAGACGGACTGACAAAGGGACTTAGCTCTGTGAGTATGATTAGAGGATGTGACAAGATGGGCTTGGTGAATATCTTTCGCCCATCTTGAGGGGGAGTGTTGGTATATTAGAATAAGTATATTGGAATATCCTGATGGTATATTTGGTATGTCAGAATATGCCACAGGATATTCCACAGAGGGTTTAATGAAATGAAGAGGATTGTAAGGCTATATATAGCCATGAGATTATAAATAAAATCATCACAATATTCAACAATATTGTATGGAGTTCTTGAAAAAATTATTTGAATATTCCTCTTGGATATTCTTTTGAAGATTTTTGGGGTATTTTTGAATCTTCATGAGGATTCCACAATTTCTATATGGTTATCATGTAAATTTTATCGTAAATATATAGGTTCTATAAAGTTTCAACAATTCTAATGGTTGCCACACGGCACAATCTTACCCTTAATTTCATGTAGATCCCTTAAGGCGATATAAATCGGAAAGACCTCACTTGTTCCTTACCATCCAAGAAATTGTAAATTCTCTCTAGTGTAGTGAAGTTTTCAACATTATATTCTCTTTTGTTCCACATTTTCTTATTCTTATCTTAGCGATCTAGCAAGCATACAGAGAAAGCCTATACCGATATTGAGAAGAAAATTTGTACGAAGTATTGAATAATGTGTAGGTAACACTACAAAAATTCATCGATTTAGCGACGGCTATATCCGTCAAAAATCCGTCAGTAAATGTAATTACCGACGGATGGTCGACGGATATTGGTTAAAAAAGGTCGTCGGGAAAAGCCTCGTCGCTAACTATAATCCGTCGGCAAGTAGTCGCCAGCGACGAAGTAGCGACGGACTGCCGTCAACCATACTCCTGCAGTTTGCGACGACTCACCGACGGATTACCGTCAAATCACGTATCAAAAGAAGTAATGACGTATCACTTACCGATGGATATATCCGTCGCTATTTGTTCGGTAAATGCGTATCAGAGAGTTTCTGATACGCAAAATCCGTCGCCAATCAGTCGCGAATGGTCGCTAAGTTTTGACGGAGTCGCGACGGAATACCAATGGAATATCCGTCGACCCGGTTCTGTGAATTATTCATACTTCCAGAACATTGGCGACGGATAATCCGTCGTTAGTCCGTCGTGCGTCGTCGCTAGACCGTCGCCAATCGGTCGGCATTATAGCGACGGATTATCCGTCACCACTGTTTTACCGACTACTAGCGACGGCATACCGACGTAATATCCGTCGGCTCAATCCTGTGAATCTTTCATAATTCCAGAACCTTGGCGACGTGTAAAACCCCTAAATTTCTATTATTTTTTAAATAATTTGGTACTGATTATTTTTTAATTTTTTATTATTATTGTACGTCGCATAGTTGTATTGTACGTCGTGTGCGAAATTTTGTTTTTCGTAATTGCTCGACGAGTGCGAATATGTGCGAACGTACATATTTTTGAAATAATAATTTTTTCTATTTTTAAAATAATATATGTAATAATTATTTTAGCTATCGTACCAAATTTCCAAATTCATTAATTTATTTATTTATTTATAAAAAGCCTTTCATTTATACAGTTATTAATAATAAATAAAATTCTTCGTGCATAAATATATTTCATAAATATTTTATTAGTTTATTTTTAAATAAAAATGTAATTTTTGAAATTTATTAATATTAATATTTTAAATCTCGATTTAATTTTATGTATTTAATTTAAATAGTATAAAAGTAGAATTTATAGATTTAAATTGGAATTGAATTTGAATTTAGATTTGATTTTATTGATTTAAATTAATAATTATCTAATTGGGTTTAAATTATTTCTAATCCTTATCCAACTGGAAATTCTTACATCCTATAAAAGGCAGGTACTCATCCATAAATTGCTACCATTCACAAATTTCTCCATAAATATTTCTCCAACCGTGAGTGTATCGTGTCCGTGTCCATGTCCGTGCCCCCATCCACTACTTAATTTCCTTTACAAATACATAAATTCTCTTCGTGTCCGACATGCCGGACACCTCGCCCCGTGTCTCACAGGACACGACGGTAGTCCTCCACCACTAGCAAATCCCAAATCCTATCCCAAATCCTATCCCAATTCATGTCAGCCGCCCGACGTCCCCTATCCGGCCATGTACACCAGCACCAACAGCCACAGCCCTCCTCAACCTAAACTTCTCCTCTGCGACCGTGGCTGCCCCCGTCTCCACCGTCGCTATCACCAGTGCCAAACCAGCCCACCTAGAACCTCCACAACCCCGCCAAGGCCATCGCCACCCACCACGTCCGAACAACCGACCCCCTAAACTACCTCGTCCACCCACAGACCCACAAGTCACGCCTATACTGCCACCACCCTCACCGACAATATCATTCATCTGCCAGGGCCAGGAACACACCCGCTACCACCGTTCCGACTCCATCCTGACCCCTGACTCCATCACTGCCAATGCCACCAATATTGCCATCATGATTCTGACATCCCCAACGAACACCACCGCCACGGCCACCGGCCGAAACCCCACCAGAAAACTCACAACACCCCATCACCATCACCTACAGGAGAAGAAGGATTGGAAACCCTAACCTGACAGGACTCCGTGCTCCGCCGCGTCAGTTCGTCGCACCCCGAGCTCACCCCTTTCTCTCCGCTCCTCGACGAAGTCGCCGCGCCAGCACCGAGTGCGCGCTGACCCACCACGACGACCGTCGTCGACTCCTCAGACCAGCCCTCCGTCGCCCGACCTGGCGTGCCTGCCACACGACTATGGAGGCCGCGCCTCTTCCGTCGCCACCCGTGCGATCTACAACCTCGGCGTCCAGCGCCGCCCATCTCAGTTGTTTCCCCCGCTCCTCGCATACGACCGTCGAACGCCGCCCCCGCGTCGGCGAGCGTGCTGCACCAAGCCGCCAAACTCCCGTGACTCTCCAGCATGCAGCGTCGTCCCTGGCCCACGTCGAGACCGACGCCTCGTCATGAGCGCCGGATCGGCCGATCCCGATGCACCGCTCGCCGCAGTTCCCCTCCAAAGCCCCTCCTTACCGTAGCCGTAGCCGTGGCCGGAGCTCCGCCTTCCGCCGCCAGGCCGAGCGCCACACCGGAGCCCCGCCGGTGAGCGCACTCTTTTCTCTCGCTTCTTCCTCTTCCCATCTCTCTCTTACGGAATGAGAATTTGGGGATGAGGGTTTAAGTCTTGTTTTTGAGTTGTATTATTTATTATCAATTATTATCATTATTATTATTATTATTAGAACTCTTATTATTATTATTAGTTTATTATTATTATTATTATTATTATTATTATTATTAGCATTATTATTAGTGTTAATATAAATGTTATCATTAGTATTGTCATTAGTTTTATTATTAATATTTAGTATATTGCTTTCAAAAATACATATACTTAATTTTCTACAGTACAAATAGTTTTAAATTGGGTTGAAAACCCTAAAACAGGATTGTATTAATTTCGTATGACTTTGGACTTTATAATATTAATGTACCTAATTAAATTATAGTTTGGTAAAAAAAATATTTATATTTCAAAATATTACATTAAAATATTTTGATCCAGCAAATTTAGCTTCCAAAGTATAAAATATTTTTCTAGTATTTTTATATTATCTAAAATATTGTTGAGATATAAGGTTGTACCTAAATTATATATTTACAAACTTAGAGTTTTAGTCTAAACGATTTTTAGATTTCAAGAAATATTTTGTGTAATAATATTATATATATATATATATATATATATATATATATATATATATATAATAAATATATATATATATATATATATAATATATATATATATATATATATATTTTAAATATATGATGTATATATATATATATTATAAATATTAATATATATATATAGATATTTATATAAAATATATATATATATATATATATATATATATATATATATATATATATATATATATATATAGATATATATTTTTTTTTTTTTTTTAAAATATATATGTATTATATATATATATATATATATATATATATATAATATATATATTATATATATAAATATTATATATATATATAGATATTATATATATATTATTATCTATATATATATATAAAATATATATATATATATATATATATATATATATATATATATATATATATATATCAAGATAGTTCCTAAAATGGTTATATATATTTATTATAAAATTTTCTTTTGGTCATCATCATTGATCATGACTAATCACCCTTCCCTATTTTCTCGTGAATTTCAGACCCTTGTACCTCAAACATGGCTTTTAGACAAATTGGACTTGTCAGATCATCGTACCACCAGGCAAGACACCTTGCCTTACTGTTTATTTAAATTGCTCAATATCATGCATGTTTTTATTTATTTTCTAGCAATATAAATTGTTCTTGCAAATTATTATATTTTAGTTGCATTTGGCCTAGAGTTAAGGGACGGCCCTTGGTTTGTGCCACATTCATTGGCCTCGACACATGTGTGCCACGAAGTCGCGAGTCGCATATAGATTCGGACTTGCGTACCGACCGTACATCGGTTCGTACAGGACGAGCGTTAGGATATAATTGCAAATATAATTGCTTAGAAGACTTAGCGGTTATTAAAAATATCGTGGTGTGGATTCAGCACGAGTAGTGCATGGGGAGGGGAAGACAGTTATTAGGCGCAGGGGATTTCATACATTTACTTTTCTCTAGCTGCCATTTGTGACTCAGCCGAGAGCTAGTGCGCCGTGTATTTATTTACTTTTCTCTAGATGCCACTAGTGCCTCGGTTGAAACACAAATGTGCCATGCATTTATTTTCCTCTAACTGCTGTTAGTGACTCACCCGAGAGACTAGTCTGCCGTGCATTTATTTATTTTTTTCTAGATGCCACTAGTACCTCGGTTGAAACGCTAACGCCCCATATTTCTAGTCTCGAGAGCCCTTGTGTGGAACGTTGTCTTCAAAATGCATTTCACATAGAATGGTTAAGGACCTTTATTTGTGTAGTCACATATACTTTTCTGTTGAGCTTTATTTATTCAGTTATTGGCATGATATTATGAGTCTTGTTACGTCCCTCTGACAACCTGGTTATCTCGCCAGGTGTGTGCTCTTGTGTTTCGCAGGTGTTCTAGCTCTAGCCGTGACCATCTCCATTTTTCGAGGATGATTGCACTAGGATCGTCTTCGCTTCGCTCGCCAAACTTATTTCATTTTCATGTATTTCTTTCCTTACATGTTGGTAGTGGATTTGTCTCCATTCAACATATTGTATCAAGACAATTCATTATCATTATACGATATCTTTTATTCTTACATTTTGTGGATGAGATTAGTTAGTTGTAGTTTACTGCAATTTATAGCTTATGTATCCATACGAGGCATATGTACTTCGTATGAATACAGCTGGCATGTCTATGTTCCTAGTCCCACGTATTTTGGGACTGGGACGTTACATATTTTTGTGGTGGCCCATGCAGGTCAAGATAAATTGTTTGGTTACTTTACCGTACCGAGCAAGCCTACGAATAGGATTAGAAATCTAGGATCTCATCCACATACTTGACCTCTTTCTAAGATTTTATCTACCGTTTGACTCATCGACTGCATCTTGCTTGATTCCTTCTATCAAAATTCTTATCTTCTCTTCGTGCTTGCTAGAGATTGACCCTACTAGTTTGATGTCCCAAACACCCTTAGCTTAATTCTTTAAGTTGGGTAGAATACCCCACGACCTGACACACCCTTGACCATTAAGGAAATATAAATAGTATTATCAAGACCATAGAGACTAGAGCAATTTAACCCATTTAGTCAACCAAGCCTTGGTCAATAAACCCATAGAATGATGGTATAGGAATAAACAAGACTTAGATCTTTATGACTCTTAGACTATTCATATTTATTTTTATTTCATCTACCATCGGCAATATGTTCTACTATCTAGACTAATGATGCTAATATAGCCTAGTATTTGTAAGCTAATCCTTTATCGAGCTTGATCAAGGCATACGATATTGAGCGGCCGCTCACTAACATATTGTCTAATCAGAACCAGTGCATGATGGTCTAATCAATCGATTGCACTTTGGTTCACCTTTTTCATATATCAATCTACGTGGATAGGATGTAGTTGAACTTTCCCCTTAGAATTTCATCCATGACTGCCTTGACGATTCCTTTGAAATCTATACGGCCGCATTTGAACCACGTATTCGTAATCGATAATATCGTCCTTGCACTCCTTATTGCTTTCGCCTTCAACCATTTTAGAAGGACAAAGGCGTTGTACTAGAACTCCTCTAGCTGCCCTATCACTTATGACCATTACCACTCAAAGTTGCTATACCTTCATCCTAAACTGCTCGTTCTTTTCCTTGGCCCTATATTTACTATCGCGACCTCCTAATTGGGAGTGAATCTAATTCGTTCTCTTAATCGTGCCCTCAACCTACTCTCAAAAAACCACATCCTTAAAGTCTCTAAATTATTTATTTTCTTGAACCCATACTATTCTTTATTACGGGTTATCTTAACCATTTTCTTTCTTGCGTTAATCCATCATTATCCTCGTCATTATTGAAATCGTGATTTCCTAATGCATGTTTTGTTGAACGTTGTGAATGATTGTTCCTCACCAATACCCCCTTGTGACTTCTCACCCCCTACTAATTCTTAATTTCGAGGACGAAATTCTTTTAAGTTGGGTAGGATGTAAAACTCCTAAATTTCTACTATTTTTTAATAAATTTGGTACAGATTATTTTTTAATTTTTTATTATTAGTGTACGTCGCATAGTTGTATTGTACGTCGTGCGCAAAATTTTGTTTTTCGTAATTGTTCGACGAGTACGAATATGTGCGAACGTACATATTTTTGAAAAAAATATTTTTTTCTATTTTCAAAATAATATATGTAATAATTATTTTAGCTATCGTACCAAAATTTCTAAATTCATTAATTTATTTATTTATTTATGAAAAGCCTTTCATCTATACAGTTATTAATAATAAATAAAATTCTTCGTGCATACATATATTTCATAAATATTTTATTATTTATTTTTAAATAAAAATGTAATTTTCAAAATTTATTAATATTAATATTTTATTATTCAAAAAATATTAAAAAATATTTATTATTTTTGAAATTATTATTATTGGTATTTTTAGAAAATATATTTGAAAGTTATTGTGGCCATTTTAAATCTCAATTTAATTTTATGGATTTAATTTAAATAGTATAAAGGTAGAATTTATAGATTTAAATTGGAATTGAATTTGAATTTAGATTTGATTTCATTGATTTAAATTTAATAATTATCTAATTGGGTTTAAATTATTCCTAATCCTTATCCAACTGGAAATTCTCACATCCTATAAAAGGCAGGTACTCATCCATAAATTGCTACCATTCATAAATTCCTCCACAAATATTTCTCCAACCGTGAGTGCATCGTGTCCATGTCCGTGTCCGTGCCCCATCCACTACTTAATTTCCTTTACAAATACATAAATTTTCTCCGTGTCCGACATGCCAGACACCCCGCCCCGTGTCTCACAGGACACGACGGTAGCCCTCCACCACTAGCAAATCCCAAATCTTATCCCAATTCCTGTCTGCCGCCCGACATCCCCTGTCCCGGCCATGCACACCAGCACCAACAGCCACAGCCCCCCTCAACCTAAACTTCTCCTCTGCGACCGTGGCTGCCCCCGTCTCCACCGTCGCTATCACCAGTGCCAAACCAGCCCACCGAGAACCTCCACAACCCCGCCAAGGCCATCGCCACCACCACGTCCGAACAACCGACCCCCTAAACTACCTCGGCCACCCACAGACACACAAGCCATGCCTATACTGCCACCACCTTCACTGACAACATCGTTCATCTGCTCGGGTCCAGGAACACACCCGCTACAATCGTTCCGACTCCACCCTGATCCCTGACTCCAATACTACCAACGCCACCAACATCGCCATCCTGATTCTGACATCACCTACGAACACCTCCGCCACGGCCACCGGCCGGAACCCCACCAGAAAACTCACAACACCCCATCACCATCACCCATAGGAGAAGAAGGATTGGAAACCCTAACCTGACCGGACTCCGTGCTCCGCCACACCGGTTCGCCGTACCCCGAGCTCACCCCTTTCTCTTCGCTCCTTCGCGAACTCACCGCGCCAGCGCCGAGCGTGCGCTGAACCACCACGACGACCGTCGTCGACTCCTCGGACCAGCCCTCTGTCGCCCGACCTGGCGCGTCTGCCACACGACCATGGAGGTCGCGCCTCTTCCGTCGCCACCCGCGCGATCTACAACCTCGGCGTCCAGCGCCGCCTATCTCAGTTGTTCCCCCCGTTCCTCGCCTACGACCGCCGAACGCCGCCTCGCGTCGGCGAGCATGCTGCACCAAGCCGCCGAACTCCCATGACTCTCCAGCGTGCAGCGCCGTCCCTGGCCCACACCGAGACCGACGCCTCGTCACGAGCGCCAGATCGGCCGATCCCGATGCACCGTTCGCCACCGTTCCCCTCCAAAGTCCCTCCTTGCCGTAGCCGTGGTCGGAGCTCCGCCTTCCGCCGCCAGGCCGAGCGCCACGCCGGAGCCCCGCCCGTGAGCACACTCTTTTCTCTCGCTTCTTCCTCTTCCCATCTCTCTCTTACTGAATGAGAATTTGGGGATGAGGGTTTAAGTCTTGTTTTTGGGTTGTATTATTTATTATCAATTATTATCATTATTATTATTATTATTATTATTATTATTATTATTATTATTATTATTATTATTATTATTATTATTATTATTATTATTAGAACTCTTATTATTAGTATTAGTTTATTATTATTCTTATTGTTATTATTATTAGCATTATTATTAGTGTTAATATAAATGTTATCATTAGTATTGTCATTAGTTTTATTATTAATATTTAGTATATTGCTTTCAAAAATACATATAATTAATTTTCTACAGTACAAATAGTTTTAAATTGGGTTGAAAATCCTAAAACATGATTGTATTAATTTCGTATGACTTTGGACTTTAAAATAGTAATGTACCTAATTAAATTATAGTTTGGTAAAAAAAATAATGTTTATATTTCAAAATATTACATTAAAATATTATGATCCAGCAAATTTAGCTTCCAAAGTATAAAATATTTTTCTAGTATTTTCATATATTATCTAAAATATTTTTGAGATATAAGGTTGTACCTAAATTATATATTTACAAACTTAGAGTTTTAGTCTAAACGATTTTTAGATTTCCAGAAATATTTTGTGTAACAATATATATATATATATATATATATATATATATATATATATATATATATATATATATATATATATATATATATATAATCAAGATAGTTCCTAAAATAGTTATATATATTTATTATACAAATTTTCTTTTTGGTCATCATCATTGATCATGACTAATCACCCTTTCCTATTTTCTCGTGAATTTCGGACCATTGTACCTCAAACATGGCTTTTGGACAAATTGGACTTGTCAGATCATCGCACCACCAGACGACACACCAGACAAGACACCTTGCCTTACTGTTTATTTAAATTGCTCAATATCATGCATGTTTTTACTTATTTTCTAGCAAATATAAATTGTTCATACAAATTATTATATTTTAGTTGCATTTGGCCTAGAGTTAAGGGACCGCCCTTGGTTTGTGCCGCATTCATTGGCCTCGACACATGTGTGCCACGAAGTCGCGGGTCGCATATAGATTCGGACTTGCGTACCGACCGTACATCGGTGCGTACAGGATGAGCGTTAGGATATAACTGCTAATATAATTGCTTAGAAGACTTAGCGGTTATTAGAAATATCGTGGTGTGGATTCAGCACGAGTAGTGCATGGGGAGGGAAAGACAGTTATTAGGCGCAGGGGCTTTCACATATTTAATTTTGTCTAGCTTCCATTTGTGACTCAGCCGAGAGCTAGTGCACCGTGCATTTATTTACTTTTCTCTAGATGCCACTAGTGCCTCGGTTGAAACACAAATGTGCCGTGCATTTACTTTCCTCTAGCTGCCGTTAGTGACTCACCCGAGAGACTAGTATGCCGTACATTTATTTATTTTCTCTAGATGCCACTAGTACCTCAGTTGAAACGCTAACGCGTCGTGTTTCTAGTCTCGAGAGCCCTTGTGTGGAACGTTGTCTTCAAAATACATTTTCACATAGAATGGTTAAGAACCTTTATTTGTGTAGTCACATATACTTTTCTGTTGAGCTTTATTTATTCAGTTATTGGCATGATATTATGAGTCTTGTTACGTCCCTCTGAGGACCTGGTTATCTCGCCAGGTGTGTGCTCTTGTGTTTCGCAGGTGTTCTAGCTCTAGCCGTGACCATCTCCATTTCTTCGAGGATGATTGCACTAGGATCGTCTTCGCTTCGCTCGCCAAACTCATTTCATTTTCATGTATTTCTTTCCTTACATGTTGGTAGTGGATTTGTCTCCACTCAACATATTGTATCAAGACAATTCATTATCATTATACGATATCTTTTATTCTTACATTTTGTGGATGAGATTAGTTAGTTGTAGTTTACTGCAATTTACAGCTTATGTATCCATACGAGGCCTATGTACTTCGTATGAATACAGCTGGCATGTCTATGTTCCTAGTCCAACGTATTTTAGGACTGGGATGTTACATGTTTTTGTGGTGGCCCATGCAGGTCAAGATAAATTGTTTGGTTACTTTACCGTACCAAGCAAGCCTGTGAATAGGATTAGAAATCTAGGATCTCATCCACATACTTGACCTCTTTCCAAGATTTTATCTACCGTTTGACTCATCGACTGCATCTTGCTTGATTCCTTCTATCAAAATTCTTATCTTCTCTTCGTGCTTGCTAGAGATTGACCCTACTAGTTCGATGTCCCAAACACCCTTAGCTTAATTCTTTAAGTTGGGTAGAATACCCCACGACCTGACACACCTTTGACCATTAAGGGAATGCAAATAGTATTATCTAGACCATAGAGACTAGAGCAATTTAACCCATTTAGTCAACCAAGCCTTGGTCAATAAACCCGTAGAATGATGGTATAGGAATAAACAAGACTTAGATCTTTATGACTCTTAGACTATTCATATTTGTTTTTATTTTATCTACCATCGTGCATATGTTCTACTATCTAGACTAATGATGCTAATATAGCCTAGTATTTGCAAGCTAATCCTTTATCGAGCTTGATCAAGGCATATGATATTGAGCGGCCGCTCACTAACATATTGTCTAATTAGAACCGGTGCATGATGGTCTGATTAATCGAGTGCACTTTGGTTCGCCTTTTTCATATATCAATCTACGTGGATAGGATGTAGTTGAACTTTTCCCTTAGAATTTCATCCACGACTGCCTTGACGATTCTTTTGAAATCTATACGGCCGCCTTTGAACCACATATTCGTAATCGATAATATCGTCCTTGCACTCCTTATTGCTTTCGCCTTCAACCATTTTAGAAGGACAAAGGCGTTGTACTAGAACTCCTCTAGCTGCCCTATCACTTATGACCATTACCACTCAAAGTTGCTATACCTTCATCCTAAACAGACCGTTCTTTTCCTTGGCCCTATATTTACTATCACGACCTCCTATTTGGGAGTGAATCTAATTCGTTCTCTTAATCGTGCCCTCAACCTACTCTCAAGAAACTACATCCTTAAAGTCTCTAAATTATTTATTTTTTTGAACCCATACTATTCTTTATTGCGGGTTATCTTAACCATTTTCCTTCTTGCGTTAATCCATGATTATCCTCGTCATTATTGAAATCGTGATTTCCTAATGCATGTTTTGTTGAACGTTGTGAATGATTGTTCCTCACCAATACCCCCTTGTGCCTTCTCACCCCTACTAATTCATAATTTCGAGGACGAAATTCTTTTAAGTTGGGTAGGATGTAAAACCCCTAAATTTCTACTATTTTATTTTAATAAATTTGGTAATGATTATTTTTTTAATTTTTTATTATTATTGTAGGTCGTATAGTTGTATTGTAGGTCGTGTGCGAAATTTTGTTTTTCGTAATTGCTCGACGAGTGCGAATATGTGCGAGCGTACATATTTTTGAAATAAATAATTTTTTCTATTTTTAAAATAATATATGTAATAATTATTTTAGCTATCGTACCAAAATTTTCAAATTCATTAATTTATTTATTTATTTATGAAAAGCCTTTCATTTTACAGTTATTAATAATAAAAAAAATTCTTCGTGCATACATATATTTCATAAATATTTTATTAGTTTATTTTTGAATAAAAAATGTAATTTTTGAAATTTATTAATATTAATATTTTATTATTCAAAAAATATTAAAAAAATATTTATTATTTTTGAAATTATTATTATTGGTATTTTTGGAAAATATATTTGAAAGTTATTGTGGCCATTTTAAATCTCAATTTAATTTTATGGATTTAATTTAAATAGTATAAAGGTAGAATTTGTTGGCACATTTTATTTTGATTATTAACAGCATCTTCGTAGTTTAGTCTTCTGTTCTTCAGATTCAAATATTCTCAGAAGATCTACTACATGGAGCTCTTCCGTTCAGCGCAATCATCTTTCACTTTGAAGACTGAAGCAGTTACCGGCGTTCCATGTATAAGACGGCGTCTTCCTGCTTAGAGTCTTTGAGTCTGTACTAGTCTAGGTATATCTGTAAACACCTAAGGACGGATGACAATTAAAAAAAGCACTAGTCAAAAATCAAATACTTACAGAGCGGCATACCGGCGGCATGCTTCGGCATACCGGCGGTATACCGTTTCTAGCATCCAGAAAGTTGCTGTGACAAATTGTCGGCATACCGGCGACATGCTACGGCATACCGGCGGTATACCGATTTTTGTGTCCAGAAAGTTGTTGTGACAAATTGTCGGCATACCGACGGCATGCTCCGGCATACCGGCGGTATACCGTTTTTAGCAACCCAAAAGTTGCTGTGACAAATTGTCGGCATACCGACGGCATGCTCCGGCATACCGGCGGTATACCATTTTTAGCAATCCAAAACTTGCTGTGACAAATTGTCGACATACCGGCGGCATGCTCCGGCATACCGACGGTATACCGAGTTTCAAATATTTGGTTTTTGAATTGCCCTGACTAGCATTAATGGCCGCATTTAATGCTCTCTAACGGTCATTAATATGACCGTTACTATTTGGACGGTATACCGACGGTATGCCGCTGCATACCGACGGCATGCCGGTCTGTCTGTATTCAGAGCATTAAATGCCACCAACTCTTGGTTCTCTTATAAAAGAAAGCTCTCTCTCTCTCTTGAGCTTCTTCACCAACTCTTACCATAAATTTTTCAACAACCAAGAGCTCCACCATTAATACTCTTCCAAGCTTTTCATTGTCATCCTCTCCCAAAGTGCTAGAGTATTAAAGAGTTGTACATTTCGATCTTCACGTGTTTAGAAGATCAACAAGTTCTTATTCTCTTTTGTTTGAAGTTGGCGAGCCTTCGTAAGAAAACTCGTGTGTAGAAGTTGGCGAGTCTTCGGATCCAAACTCGTGTTGAAGTTGGCGAGTTCTTCGGATCCAAACTCGTGTGTACTATTTTGTTAAATAGTGGATTAAAGTCGGAGAGAGTTCCGGGACTGGACTGCCTCAAAAGAGGATACCAGGATACATCCTTGCGTTTGATCTTTCTACTCTTTACTTTCAATTGTCTTTATTGCATCAATTGTTGTAGTTAATTTTTAATTACCCTATTCACCCCCCCTCTAGGGTTCTACAGAATTTATAGATTTAAATTGGAATTGAATTTGAATTTAGATTTGATTTCATTGATTTAAATTTAATAATTATCTAATTGGGTTTAAATTATTCCTAATCCTTATCCAACTGGTAATTCCTACATCCTATAAAAGGAAGGTACTCATCCATAAATTGCTATCATTCACAAATTCCTCCACAAATATTTCTCCAACCGTGAGTGCATCGTGTCCGTGTCCGTGTCCGTGCCCCATCCACTACTTAATTTCCTTTACAAATACATAAATTCTCTCCGTGTCCGATATGCCGGACACCCCGCGCTTCTCTGATCCCAATGCATATGGGTTTATGTACCCTGACGGCATTGCTCCTTTTGGCACCTTCCAGCATGCTCAGGGTGATGATGACGATCCGGCTGATGAGTAGGGATGGATTTCCTTTTGGGTGATGGTCTCGTTTTATGCGTGTTTTTAGTTTTTATGTGTTTTTTTTTATGTTTTCTTTTGTGGTCCTTCGGGGACCGGTGTGTGGTTGGTACTAGTTGTTTGCAGTCCTTCGGGGACTTTATCTGTGGTTCTCTCTAGTGTGCGGCTCTCGTTGAGGAGAGTCTTTCTATTTACTTTATGCTATGTATGTGTCGGGCATGTATTCAATTTCACTTATATATATTAATACATGCTTCTCTTTATATGCTCTTGTCATTATCAGTTTGTACGTTTTCTATTATTATTCCCATCTTTGACTAAGTGACAAAGGGGGAAAAATCGTATTGAGGGGGAGCTGTCTACCTACGGGGGAGCTACTCCCTGAAGATGCTATCTCTCTATTTTGTCAATTATCAAAATGGGAGAGTTTGTTGGCACATTTTATTTTGATTATTAACAGCATCTTCGTAGTTTAGTCTTCTGTTCTTCAGATTCAAATATTCTCAGAAGATCTACTACATGGAGCTCTTCCGTTCAGCGCAATCATCTTTCACTTTGAAGACTGAAGCAGTTACCGGCATTCCATGCATAAGACGACGTCTTCCTGCTTAGAGTCTTTGAGTCTGTACTAGTCTAGGTATATCTGTAAACACCTAAGGACGGATGACAATTAAAAAAAAGCACTAGTCAAAAATCAAATACTTACAGAGCGGCATACCGGCGGCATGCTTCGGCATACCGGCGGTATACCATTTCTAGCATCCAGAAAGTTGCTGTGACAAATTGTCGGCATACCGACGGCATGCTACGGCATACCGGCGGTATACCGATTTTTGTGTCCAGAAAGTTGCTGTGACAAATTGTCGGCATACCGACGGCATGCTCCGGCATACCGGCGGTATACCGTTTTTAGCAACCCAAAAGTTGCTGTGACAAATTGTCGGCATACCGACGGCATGCTCCGGCATACCGGTAGTATACCGTTTTTAGCAATCCAAAACTTGTTGTGACAAATTGTCGGCATACCGGCGGCATGCTCCGGCATACCGACGGTATACCGAGTTTCAAATATTTGGTTTTTGAATTGCCCTGACTAGCATTAATGGCTGTATTTAATGCTCTCTAACGGTCATTAATATGACCGTTACTATTTGGACGGTATACCGACGGTATGCCGCTGCATACCGACGGCATGTCGGTCTGTCTGTATTCAGAGCATTAAATGCCACCAACTATTGGTTCTCTTATAAAAAAAATCTCTCTCTCTCTCTTGAGCTTCTTCACCAACTCTTACCATAAATTTTCCAACAACCAAGAGCTCCACCATTAATACTCTTCCAAGCTTTTCATTGTCATCCTCTCCCAAAGTGCTAGAGTATTAAAGAGTTGTACATTTCGATCTTCACGTGTTTAGAAGTTCAACAAGTTCTCGTTCTCTTTTGTTTGAAGTTGGCGAGCCTTCGTAAGAAAACTCGTGTGTAGAAGTTGGCGAGTCTTCGGATCCAAACTTGTGTTGAAGTTGGCGAGTTCTTCGAATCCAAACTCGTGTGTACTATTTTGTTAAATAGTGGATTAAAGCCGGAGAGAGTTCCGGGACTGGACTGCCTCAAAAGAGGATACCAGGATACATCCTTGCGTTTGATCTTTCTACTCTTTACTTTCAATTATCTTTATTGCATCAATTGTTGTAGTTAATTTTTAATTACCCTATTCACCCCCCCTCTAGGGTTCTACAATTGGTATCAGAGCTTTGTTCTCTTGATTTGGATTTACACCCTTGAGTGATCCATGGCCTCTAACCCTAGTATCAACACGTTTCACAATGAGGGGCACTCCACAAATAGGCCTCCCCTATTTGATGGTACCAACTACAACTACTGGAAGATTAGGATGAGCATTTATCTGTTTGCCATTAAATTGTTTGATTGAAAACTTTAATACAAACAGAACAGTGTTACAATGTAGGACTTAGATGTAGTCCTAGGAGTACACTTTTGTTTAAGCTGGGTCCTTAGTGCCAATGGAGCGAGTGGTAATGCGTTGACTCCGTTGACCGGCTGACGACGGTTATCGGTTCTCTGAAGGTGTGGATTGCTCTGGGTGCTGGAGCTTGCTAAGAGGAGGAAGACGTTGAGTGTCTGTATCTGCCTCTCTGATGATTCCTTGTATGTTCGTTGTGGATTCTGTGTGTGTGTGTGAAGGAGAAGATCCCTCTATTTATAGTTTTGTAGGCTGGCTGCTCATGCGCGCATGTAGGATGCGCCGGTGTGTGGGGACGCCACGTGGAGGTTGCTGATGGAGGCGCATAGATGATGTGCCCTGATTGAGGGGGAGAACTCTTCATACTGCTGTTGTGAGCCGGCACGTAGCAGAGGAAAAGATCTTTCTGTTGCTGAAATCTTGGACGAGTTGAGTCAAAGGACACGTGTCATCGACCCATGGCTTGAAGATCTCGGATTTAGGGGGGTAGTGATCTGGTGAGCTGCGCCTTGGATCTGGGCGCAGGAGGAGGCTGCAGCTCATAACCTTTAGGAGTTACAAACCATTTAGGGCGCATAGCTTTTAAGGCGCATGCAGGTGACCTTCCTTCTGTCTTTCGGGATCAGAGATCAGTCTGGGGCTCATGGCTTTTGAGGCGCATACAAAGCTTCAACTGGAGACTCTTCTTCTGTCTTTAGGGATCAGTGAAGGGTCTGAGGCGCACGGCTTTTGAGGCACATGCTGGTTTGGACGCATGGCCGTAGAGGCGCATGCGGATGGCCACGTGGCAGTAGCCGTCGGAATAGAGTCATGATGATGCTGACGTTGCCGACGCTTCGTTCTCTGAAAAAAAGCTGTCAACTGTTCAGACTTTGGGAAGCGTGCTGCCAACTCTGGTGTCAGTTCAGCATTTAATGTTTGTGACGTTCGATGGACAGCTGAGTGGGCACATTGGTTGGTGTTCCACTCGGCATGGAGATGTGAGGGGGGGCGCATCCTCTATAATGCGCCGGGTACTGTAGGGCGCATCTGTGTGATGCGCCTGATGCTGGAGGGCGCGTCCGTGTGATGCGCTGTTTGGCTGGCGCATCCGACATGTCCTTTAATGACGCGGCTGTCTCGCTCCTCGAGTGCTATAAATAGCCGTTTGGCTGAATTTAAGGCGTCCGGTTCATCCATTTAATGCAAATTCATTGCACAGAATTCGGAGAGTCATCCACTTGGCGTATGGGTTTGATTTGCCCGACCTATAAATAGTGGCATGGAGAGAAGGTTTGCTCCTCGTTCCCTCACGTACTTCCAACATAAACTTGGATATACGGGTGCATTCTGTTGACGAAGTGCTCCCGAGGGTGAAGATGAGACGTCGTGCTGTCTTCGATGCACTTGAAGGTGACTGTTACATCCAAAAGATGGAGTCGAGGGCTTCTGAGGCAGGCGAAAGGTGCCTGTTGCATCCAAAGATAGGGATGTTTGGGCCTCGTCTCCGTTGTTCCGGAAGAGCCGTAGATCGGAATGGTGGTGCTAGGCTCTCTCTTCCTTCAAAGTAGGTGCCGTCCACTTTTATTGTGTTGAAAGCTCCTTGTGCCATGATTTCGATCACGGTCTTCCTTGGTCTTTGGAGGCTCTTTCGAAGCCTCCCCTGGCCACAGCATTTGCGGTGCTCTTTCCTTCCTTGGTTCCAGCCAGAGGGTTAAATGCTTTGCTTGGCGAAGCACTTATCAGGTGAGCCTGGCTGGAAGAGCGGCACATAACTGGGCTCTGCTCGGCCAGGTGAGCCTGGTTGGAAGAGTTGCTCATAACTGAGCTGCTGAAGGGATGCACATAACTGAGCTGGATGCACATAACTGAGCTGCTGAAGAGATGGTAGGATGCGCCTGGCTGGAGGCGCATGACATCTGCTGTGCCTGGCTGACAGCGCATGGTGACTGCTGCGCCTATCGGAAGGCGCATGGTGGTTGCTGCGCCTATCTGGAAGGCGCATGGTGGTTGCTGCGCCTATCTGGAAGACGCATGGTGGCTGTTGGCTGTAGATCTAGGA
The DNA here is from genome assembly GCA_029216955.1 of Iris pallida. NCBI lineage: Eukaryota > Viridiplantae > Streptophyta > Magnoliopsida > Asparagales > Iridaceae > Iris > Iris pallida. Next base: position 10,947,558 of record JANAVB010007200.1, on the reverse strand, counting down.
TCCTTCCTTTGTAGAAATTCTCCTTTGTACAACCTTTTCTAGACATGTAATAGACTTTTATATATATAAATAAAAAGTCCTTCTTCGAATGTCTATGGCTTATTTGATTAGCTGTCTGAGTTCTGGCACATATAACGCCTGGCGCATGGGCTTTCTGGTTGTGAAATTCCATGCTTCTACAAGACCCCCTTCAAAGTTTTCAAAACTTTTGAATAAGTTTTGGAATACTTTGAATAAGAAGCATGGAGGTCAGGGCGCATGATTTTTGGGCGCATGCTTGTTCGGGCGCATGCTCCTTTCAGTTGATGATGATGACACTTTGGTAACCCAAAAGATTAATGATGATCTTTTGGTTGTATTTGTTGTTATCTCCTCACGGAACCCGAAGCGACGGCTGAGATTACACGTCATCGGTTCACGCGTGCGACCAAGCCCTATAAATAGGTAAGGGTTGGGGAGAGAGAGAGAGTTCATCTGCTCTGTGCCTTTGCTTTCTTTAGAGTTTTCTTCAAAACCCTAACTTTTTCTTCTCTGAGAGAATGGCTCCCAAGACTCCTCGCGGTGGTGCCGGCAAGGGGAAGAAGAAAGCGAAGGAGTTCGTTGATGAGGATGCACCTATCACCCCTGCAACTCCGGACGACGTTCGTCCTGAGGTGACGGGTGGGTTTCATCTCCTTCACATAAGCTTTTGGGCCAGACTGTGCCCTAACTCAGATTTGCTGATGCGTATGGACTTTTGTCCTGATGATACGCCGAGGTTCTACCCCGCCGACGTGCATAGGTTTACACCTTTATCATGCACCGAGGTTTAATGGCTGACGCGCATGGGTTTCGTACCCTGATGATGCGCCGAAGCCTTTGCTGACGCGCATGAGCTCACGCTCTGATGATGCGCCGAAGCTCCAATGCTGACGCGTATGGGCTTACGCCCTGATGATGCGCCGAAGCTCTGATGCTGGCGCGCATGGGCTTACGCCCTGATGATGCACCGAAGCTATTTGACATTTTTGCCTGACTTCTACCTTTGTTGTATCAGTGTCGATGACGATCCCTTTGTTGAATGAGGTCCTTCTGGACGCTTCTCTTTGTCAGATGGGAGTTGATTTTGACGAGGCAGTGATCAATCCTGCGAAGGATGCTATCTTACAGGACCAACCTCGTGAGAGAATGCTACAAATCCAGACCCAGTTGTCTCTTTTCCTCTAGAGTATGATGGAGAGTGGTAAACTGAAGTCTGCTGAATCCGAAAGTGTAACTTTCTTAAAATCTGCCTTTCTGTTTGGCGACCGACTAGTCTCTTCCGAAGCGAAGATACTGAGGATTAGAGAAGACTGGTTCTTTTCTGCCAAAGGCATGGTTTTGTACATGCGGCAGGTTGACCGCCAGTTGCCGCTGACGGCTTTTTATCGTTTAGCTTCGAAGAGAAGGACGGGTTGGAAACTTACTCCCTCTCAAGGAGGGGCCTTGGGAGGTACCCTCTCAATTGACGCCTCCTCGAACCAGCGAGATACTTTGACTGCTTCACGAGCCGGTTCTTCTTTCAGTTACCGAGCCTTGCGTCCTGGAAGCATCTACAGTGAGGTCCCAAACGACACGTTTCCCTTTAGTGCCCCGATCTTTGCAAATCGGATGCTGACATCAAAGGTGATGTATCCGACAGGTAGCTTCAGAGTCGAAGGCTGGTGTCACTACATCCCGAAGTGGGACGAGTTGACCACTTGGGTGCTTTCAAGGTTCGAGGTTGAGCTTAAAGAGATCGGGATGACAGCCGCCATTCGGGCCACGCAGGCAGGCGTGGACCTCAATAAGCCTATGTTGCTTGCGCTCTTGGAGCTTTTCAATGCCAGACTGGTTAGTTCTTTACTCCGGTGGGGGAGTTGGGATTGGCCCTTCATGAGATGTACGAAGTGTCCCAAGCTTTCTTGGGGCTCGAAACCGTACGAGGAATATTTTCCATCAATGAAGAGATCCAAGTTCTGGAGGATAAGGATCCGGAGATGATGGCTGTTTTCAAAGAGGTGACAAGCCATCATTATCTGATGCACCGGAGGGACAAGGGCAAGACCCAGCCTCATGTGACTGCTTGGAGGGACTACATCTTCAGGCAGGATTTGACAGATCCTTCGAGGATTCGGTTTGCGACTCCGCAGGGATTGAAGCCCGCGGAAGTGAGTTCTGAAATAAGCCGCTGGACGAAAGGACCCCACACTCTAATGAGGGCGGCAAGGCTACATACAGCTGTTTCTGGCACTGCGGGCACCGGATGTCATCCAAGGCAGTGTTGACGTCCTACTTGATGATATGGCTCCGGGATTACGTATTTGCAGGATCCGGTGTCGTCGA
>JANAVB010007200.1:10907501-10935698 GCA_029216955.1 Iris pallida | reverse complement strand
AGTTAGGAGGGGGAGTAGAGTTGAGCCAGAGCTTTACGCAGGCAACATGTTCATGCTGCAAGCGGAGAGGAGCGCATGTTCTGGCATGCCTGGAGGTAGCCTGAAGCAAGCCTGTCGGAAGCGTTCGATGAACGTCCGAACCGTTTCCTTCTCCTTCTGACGTATCTCTATGAGAGACGCCATCGTCATGTCCTTCCCGCGTCATAGAAGCGGTCGAGGAAGGCGCGTCAGGTCGTCGAAGGACGATATGGAATTGTCGGGGAGGCTGCAGTACCAGTCATACGCCACTCCTTTCAGGGCCCCGACAAAGATACTGGTGAGGAGCGCATCCTCCTTCAGAAGATGCCCTGTCTGTGACTGGAAGTACGTCAGGTACCGTCGCGGAGAGTCCTTCCCGTCGTATGGGTGAGTGTTTGTGGTTTATACTTTGGAGGATAAACCACCTTGTTCCACTCGAGGGGATAAGGCTGGGGAATGCCCATCTTCTGGCGTTCCTCTTGCCTGTTCTTGGACTCGAAGCGCTCCCGCAGGTCTTTGATCATTTCGACCACATCCTCCGTAGAGCTAGGAGTCGGGGAAGGAGGTACCATCTGGATTGGAGCGTTCGAGGGCTCCGAGGTCCGAGGTGCTTCTGTATCCGAGGGCGCCCGTTGGAGGGGCACACTCGACTCCCCATTAGCTCCTGGGTCAGGACCAGTTGAAGGTGTCCTGATCAAGGCCGACCGCATCTTAAGCACCGCTTGAGTCAGTGCTTGCATAGAGGCAGAGAGGGTTTTGAGACCTCCCTCTAATGAGTCTATGCGCGGGACTATGTCCTGTGACGGTGCATCAGACTCGACATCATCCCCAGCCATGTATATTGTCCTGACACGGCCAGGAGTGGATGGATTGGTTGAGGCTTCGCTTTCGGCCTCACTCTCATGCGGGGGGGTTACTTCTCCTGTGTTTGGCCACCCCCAGCCACATTCTGGAGTTCATCTTCAATAGGCGCATCTGCAAGGGTCTGATTGCCCTCAGCTCTGTCTTGAAGGACCTCTTCGTTTCCAGAACTACCCCCGGCGGTGTCCTGGAGGACATCCTCATTTTGAGGGGCTTCAGGGAGAGTAATCTCGCCTTGATGATGAAGATCCACCGCAGCTGTGCTTTGGACATCTTCGTCTTCGGAAGGAGGCTCAACAAGGGTCTGGCTACCCCCAGCTTCCTCCAAGGACTTCTTCCTCGACCGAGTGCCTTCAAACACTCCAGAGGTCGAGACAGCTGCCTTGGTTTTCCTCGGTTGGCTTTTGGATGAAGACGAGGAATTGGCAGTCGTCTTTCGAATTGATGAGGAGTTGGAGACCACGTTGCATGAAGCAACCTTTGGCTCCTCTTCAGCTGACACCTTTGTCCCAAGGCGACGTCGGAGAGGTGTCGATAATTGCAGTCGTTGGAAGACCGACTGTCTTGGTGGAGCTGCCGCCTTGCAACAGCAGTTGATGGTGACCACCGCACAAGTATGCCCCGTGAGAGGCGCATCGTGCTTGTTGGTCGACTCTCCTGACCGGCGCTTGTGAGTGATCACGTTACGCAGGTCATTGGAGAAGAGTGGTGCCTTCACACCCCCTTCAGACGTATGGCAAGGCCAAACGTCGGGGTGGTCAGGTGAGTGCTGCGCCCCCTGATCTAATACCAAGCAGGCATCACGATCAGTAGTGGGGGAACCACAACATTTGAAGTGACTTGAACGGACCTCAAACGCACAACCAGAGGAGGCGCGGGAATTCAAGACCACTGAGTTTGCCTCTCTCGACTTGGTTGTGCATGCAGTAGATGCGCCCAAGCGAGATGAGGACTTTGAAGATCGACTCGTTGCTGGTACAGAAGCACTTGAGTCAACCTTGTACAGCTTGCCATCGGCAGCGCGCGTGATGACGAGCGCGTGCCTCTGGCCGGCTGCTGGCATAGCACGTTTGTGGCGCATGGCCCGTACCGCCTTGGATTTCTTCGTACCAGCCCGCTGGGGCGCATAGTACTCAGCATCCAAATTCTCCTCGCCATTACAGCGAGTGAGTCTGTCAAAGACAGAGGCTTTTTGTGACGCATCAGAGGTGATGTGTGGGGCATTGGCTGCGCCCCTGCTCCGTCGACGTATCTTCCTCGCCTGAGAGGGAGATAGCTGGGGAACGTGGTCAGCCGCACGTTTCCCCAAGAGATGCACTGCATCGGCGGGCGCACCTTGGTTGCTAAGAACGTCAGCAGGAAGGGAAGGCTGGATTGCTGCATCCCCTTCAGTGGTGGTGCCCGAGGCGTCGACCTTGCGCACCCAGGCCGTGCGGATCTTCTTCGGCTTTGGTAGCCGCTTTGAAGGACTCGCACTTCCTTCAGAAATGAACTCCTCGTACGCCTGTTGATTGAGGCGCACGACCAGCGTCTTGTGGGAGAAGCCCACCTTCACGTCGTCGGCCTGTGACACGACTTTCTCGGAAGAGGAGAAAGAAGTCCCCAGCAGAGTCGCCAGCTTGTTTGCCATTAAATTGTTTAATTGAAAACGTTAATACAAACAGAACAGTATTACAATGTAGGACTTAGATGTAGTCCTAGGAGTACACTTTTGTTTAAGCTGGGTCCTTAGTGCCAATGGAGCGAGTGGTAATGCGTTGACTCCGTTGACCGGCTGACGACGGTTATCGGTTCTCTGAAGGTGTGGATTGCTCTGGGTGCTGGAGCTTGCTGAGAGGAGGAAGATGTTGAGTGTCTGTATCTGCCTCTCTGATGATTCCTTGTATGTTTGTTGTGGATTCTGTGTGTGTGTGTGAAGGAGAAGATCCCTCTATTTATAGTTTTGCAGGCTGGCTGCTCATGCGCGCATGTAGGATGCACCGGTGTGTGGGGACGCCACGTGGAGGTTGCTGATGGAGGTGCGTAGATGATGCGCCCTGATTGAGGGGGAGAACTCTTCATACTGCTGTTGTGAGCCGGCACGTAGCAGAGGAGAAGATCTTTCTGTTGCTGAAATCTTGGACGAGTTGAGTCAAAGGACACGTGTCTTCGACCCATGGCTTGAAGATCTCGAATTTGGGGGAGTAGTGATCTGGTGAGCTGCGCCTTGGATCTGGGCACAGGAGGAGGCTGCGGCTCATAACCTTTAGGAGTTACAAACCATTTAGGGCGCATGGCTTTTAAGGCGCATGCAGGTGACCTTCCTTCTGTCTTTCGGGATCAGAGATCAGTCTGGGGCGCATGGCTTTTGAGGCGCATGCAAAGCTTCAACTAGAGACTCTTCTTCTGTCTTTAGGGATCAGTGAAGGGTCTGAGGCGCACGGCTTTTGAGGCACATGCTGGTTTGGACGCATGGCCGTAGAGGCGCATGCGGATGGCCACGTGGCAGTAGCAGTCGGAATAGAGTCATGATGATGCTGACGTTGCCGACGCTTCGTTCTCTGAAAAAAAGTTGTCAACTGTTCAGACTTTGGGAAGCGTTCTGCCAACTCTGGTGTCAGTTCAGCATTTAATGTTTGTGACGTTCGATGGACAGCTGAGTGGGCACATTGGTTGGTGTTCCACTCGGCATGGAGATGTGAGGGGGGGCGCATCCTCTGTGATGCGCCGGGTACTGTAGGGTGCGTCTGTGTGATGCGCCTGATGCTGGAGGGTGCGTCCATGTGATGCGCTGTTTGGCTGGCGCATCCGACATGTCCTTTAATGACGCGGCTGTCTCGCTCCTCGAGTGCTATAAATAGCCGTTTGGCTGAATTCGAGGCGTCCGGTTCATCCATTTAATGCAAATTCATTGCACAGAATTCGGAGAGTCATCCACTTGGCGTATGGGTTTGATTTGCCCGGCCTATAAATAGTGGCATGGAGAGAAGGTTTGCTCCTCGTTCCCTCACGTACTTCCAACATGAACTTGGATATGCGGGTGCATTCTGTTGACGAAGTGCTCCCGAGGGTGAAGATGCGACGTCGTGCTGTCTTCGATGCACTTGAAGGTAACTGTTACATCCAAAAGACGGAGTCGAGGGCTTCTGAGGCAGGCGGAAGGTGCCTGTTGCATCCAAAGATAGGGATGTTCGGGCCTCGTCTCCGTTGTTCCGGAAGAGCCGTAGATCGGAATGGTGGTGCTAGGCTCTCTCTTCCTTCAAAGTGGGTGCCGCCCACTTTTATTGTGTTGAAAGCTCCTTGTGCCATGATTTCGATCACGATCTTCCTTGGTCTTTGGAGGCTCTTTCGAAGCCTCCCCTGGCCACAGCATTTGTGGTGCTCTTCCCTTCCTTGGTTCCAGTCAGAGGGTTAAATGCTTTGCTTGGCGAAGCACTTATCAGGTGAGCCTGGCTGGAAGAGCGGCACATAACTGGGCTCTGCTCGGCCAGGTGAGCCTGGTTGGAAGAGTTGCTCATAACTGAGCTGCTGAAGGGATGCACATAACTGAGCTGGATGCACATAACTGAGCTGCTGAAGAGATGGTAGGATGCGCCTGGCTGGAGGCGCATGACATCTGCTGCGCCTGGCTGACAGCGCATGGTGACTGCTGTGCCTATCGGAAGGCGCATGGTAGTTGCTGCGCCTATCTGGAAGGCGCATGGTGGTTGCTGCGCCTATCTGGAAGGCGCATAGTGGCTGTTGGCTGTAGATCTAGGATCCTTCCTTTGTAGAAATTCTCCTTTGTACAACCTTTTCTAGACATGTAATAGACTTTTATATATATAAATAAAAAGTCCTTCTTCGAATGTCTATGGCTTATTTGATTAGCTGTCTGAGTTCTGGCGCATATAACGCCTGGCGCATGGGCTTTCTGGTTGTAAAATTCCATGCTTCTATATTATCTAAAGTCCATAGATTTTGACTTATGGGATTGCGTGATAAATGGTCTTCCTACTCCTTCCAGAGCTATTGAGGATATTGCTTCTGACACCCTTCGGGACACTCTTTCTGAAAACATTAAGAAGCTTGTAAGTCGAGATGCCAAGGCAATGAATGCTCTTTATTGTGCTCTCGACAGTAGTGAATTCAACTGAATCTCTACTTGCAAGACTTCCAATGAGATTTGGAAATTACTTGAAGTCACACACGAAGGAACTTTACAAGTGAAGGAGTCTAAGATTAGTAGACTCACGCAAGAATATGAGTCTTTTAAAATGAAGCATGATGAATCTATTACTTCTATGTTTACTCGATTTGGTGATATTATTAATCATCTCTCCTCTCTTGGTAAAGAATATCCGGCTCATGAAAAGATCAGAAAAATCCTTAGAGGATTGACGAAAGTGTGGAGTCCTAAAGCTACCGCAATTATTGAGGGGAACGATCAAACTGTCATGAACCTTGAGACCCTCATGGGTAAGCTTATGACTCACGAGCTCGACATGAAGGATCAAGAGGAATCCTCCACACAAGAGAAGAAGAAGGAGAAGACCAAAGAGAAGGAGAAGACTCTTGCTCTCAAAGCTACAAAGTCTTACTCCAAGGAGAGCTCTGACGACAATGAGTCGGATGATGATGAAGAAATAGCTCTCACAGCTAAGCACATCCGAAAATTCCTCAAATTCAACAAAGCCAATCGCTCCAGACTGGAAAATGAGGAAGATCCGACGTGCTATCAATGTAGAAGACCCGGACATATCAAGCGAGACTGTCCGATGATAAGAAGAGATTCAAACAAGTACGAGAAGCCAAGCAGAGGAAGCTCGTCCTCTAGAAAATTCGCCAACACTAGTATTTGGTGTGAGAGTGATGCTAGTGACTCCGACAATGACAAGGAGTGCAAACACAATACAAATGTTTGCCTCATGGCAACAGATGAGGTACTTGATGATCTTTCCTTAAACACTCTTACCTATGATGATTTGGAGAAAGCCATTCTTGAATTACATGAAGAACACAAAGGTGTTCGAAATAAATACAAGAAATCTCTTAAAGAGGTTGAGGCTCTTCAACTTGAAGTAGAGAGGCTCTCAAGCATTATTATTGATATGAAGGGAAAATCTCCTATTTCTAACACGGATTTAATAGAGTCTTTGCGACTCAAGTTTCAAGAATCTCTTGACACCATCAAGAAAAGGGATGATGAGATTCTATCCATGAGAAGCTCTTATAAATTTGCTATACACAAATGTCAAGATGCTAATAGAAGAGAATATGACACTTCTATTAAGTATAATGATCTTCTTACACGGAGTAAGAATTTACACTACAACAGATATGGGATATGATAGCATGCGCTGAACGTTGTAGAATGCATATTATAGCATATTCCGTCCGCTATATATGCCCCCGCTATAATAACCCCATGTACAAGAACGCTATAAAGTTATAGCGTTCACGAACGCTATTCATGGATTATAGCGTTCATTGACGCTATAGACAAGTTATAGCATTTAAGAACGCTATACCAGCGTTATAGCATTTAAGAACGCTATAGGAAAGTAATAGCATTCATGAACGCTATTGAGTTACTATAGCGTCCATGAACGCTATAGACTTGTTATAGCAGTGTTAAATGCTATAGAGTTTACATAGCATTTACGAACGCTATAGTTTTTTAATAACGTTTGTTAATGCTATAAATTATTTATGGCGTTCGTGAACGCTGTTGATGTTTAATTGCGTTCCTGTATGTTATTGTTTGTTAATAGCTTTTCGATGCAAATTCATTTTTATAGCATTTTTTGCGCTATTATATGTGCACCAATAATATGTCAGAATGCTATTGCAGAATGCATTAGTGTAAAAAAACAATTCACATCAGAATAGTATTGCAGCACATCAAAATAGCATTGCAGATATACAAAATGCCACAGATATCTATTGCATATATACACAGAATGCGGGTATTCAAAAATTTAAATGCTTCTCGACGAATCAATCACAGAATGAATTCCGAACATAAGTAAATTCATTAATTCCACTGTCAAGAACATTCAAAATCCTTCATAATTTCTCCAAAATTAAACATTAACAGCGTAGTCAGCGTTTAATTGTTTCCATACATATATCTAAAATGTTGCATATCCAAAATTTAGCTCGAACCCTTTGAGCCTATCCACAACCAAAGCTCCTCAGAAATCCTCTTACTTTATCCAACCTACACAAATATAGGGGGAAAACATTAGTATTCCTGGTTAATAAACAAACAGTTGAATTTATGAGTTAGCTATCAATAGAAAATTGCCTAAAATTCTATGAGTTATAATCAACCAAACAACTGGAATCCATTGTCAGTTGAATTTATTAGTGATCCATTCATATCCATACATACTTAGCAAGTCCACAACTTGTGGCAACTTGATCCTAAATAGGAAAACAGTTGCATGTAATTAACCAAAAAGAAAAATATAGTATACCAAGTGGTCATTCTTGACGACTTACCTGACTTTTCATTAATGTACCAAGTAGTTGAGTTTGTTGTTCAATTAACTTTGATATGGAGTTGATTTGCCCTTGCATTGACTCAACTTTGCTTTGGGAATTTCTCTCCTCTACACTCACCTCAACATCATCATCTTTTTGTTGATCACATTCCTAAACAAGGCAAGCGTCATAGGTAATGTATAAAAAAAATACCTATAAAGGAAAAGAGAAAGAATCTAAGTACATTGTCTACTTGCAGTAATATGAGGAAAACTAAGAAAAGTTTCCCACAAATAGATCAGGCAATGCCAGTAACCCAAATGAAGGCCTAACAAAATCTATTGTACATATCGAAACATATGATTCATCAAAATTTGGATAATTTGCTCTCCCAGTTATCAACCCAAAGTTACCTCTCTAAGTTAATGGATTTGAAGGAACACTAGAAAATATTTTGGAACTGCCATGAGAAATAGCAACACAGTTTATAGTTTAGCTCTAGTTTCTGTTTTAACCTTCAAGCACGCTGTTGGGAGGAGTCAACAAAAAAGTACTCTGAAAAGCAAAGAATTGAATCTAGAATTACCTGTAAGGTAAAAGCTGGTCTGTTGAATAACTGAATATCCCAACACTTCCAGCCAATTCTCTTGCTCAGTTACTCCACATCCCAACACTTGCAATCAATTCTCTTAAATTAGAACCTAAGCTTATATAAATAATCTGCTTCCTGTCATACATCGCAAAGAATACCGTATGTCAAAATTATGTACTACAAATAATTCTGGGTTCTGAAGGAAGCACGATAATAAAGTTTAACCAGGTATAGAGGTATAGAGAGGAGTGATAACTGAAAGGAAACATGCATGTACTTGACACATATAAGCCACGTTTGTTAAAAACAGTAAGCTAAGCAATCTAACCCACATCTACAGTCCGCACTGTATTGAGAGATCTCGAAAGAAAAATAAACTGGAGCTTTTGAATTAAAATATGTAACAAAGTGAAACTACCTCACGTTGGTAGCTTTCAGTGCCTTAGTGGCATCCTCTTGTGTTTCAAATTGAATGAAAGCAAAATTCTTTTTGATTATGACATTTAGAACTTTTTCATAAGGTTCAAAGTGCCTCTCCAGATCCCTCTCCAATTATCAGTCATGTCAAGCACGCGCACATATTGCATCCTCAGCCTCACGCTCATCATCAATGTAAATGAATGCAAATCCTAGAAAAAGAATAGTGGATTCAATCCATTTAAGGATTAACAAATTCAAAGATGCTCCCAAGCAGAGTCCATCGGTTTATATTGCTGAGGCTGATGGCTGCAACAAAAATACTTTACAACTAAATGAACACAATGTCTGGCCATCTCCGTGAAAGATTAAACTAATGACAAGATAAAACAAGAAACATGATAATGTGGTTAAGAAAATGAAAGGCAATAGTGCTTTGGAAATTAACATAGGTGGTGATCCTTCACTGCCCTTAACCAAAGGAGCTTATGACCAATAATCTCAATGATTTTAGGGGTCTCCTAAATAACAAGAGTCAGGGGGCTTATGTGAAAATGGGTAAGATTTGAGGGGCTTATATCGAAGAAAACCTGTAAGTTAACAATATGAATGCACGTTACAATGAGGATTACTAATTGCCACATCCAAAATATAACAGTCCGTTTCCACATAAAACGAGGGGGCAAAAGTAGAAAGCTAATAAATGGGCTATTTGCAACAACTAATATTGTTGATATTAGTATTCTGAGCTAATTTGAGGTCTAAGGTTGACTTATAACTGAACAAAACTCCAGATAACTCGATGAAAGATGAGATGGCTTGAGCATGGTTTCGTCCAATCAAGGTTCAGCTTGCTTATATCTATACTCTTTGAATTATAGAGCACGTAGGTCAAGTCAAGAAACACACCTTTGACTCATCCAAGACTATCTCATCAAAATTATTTCCAACGACAATTTTCACATCCTCTTCATTCTGTGCAAGTTGACAACTAAAGAAAGCTTCGATCATATGTATCAAGGCAAAACAACGAAAGAAAAGGACATACAACTTCTATTAACTCACAGTCTTGGGTATCGGATCTGACTTGTAGAAAGGCTTCAGCTTATCTTCCAAGAAACCCTGCGCAAATGCCTGATAGTAAACAAATGTGTATTAGATTGTTTCTTTACACCAAAGCAGCTAAACTTGGTAAATGCTTAGAGAAACATAATAAAGAAATTTGTTTACAGATAGTCGCAAAGACGTTAAACTTCTTAAAATATCTAATTTAAATTCAGCGTATAACCTATAGTTGTAGTACACACATGAATAGGGTTTCAGATCTGCAGAAATGATTTGTAAGAGAGAAATAATTGTCATTTTCTATTTCTTTTGTTTTGAGTTCCTCTTTTTCTTGTATTACCAGACCAGTGCTGTCCAACTCCAATGAGATATACAGGTCAAGTTAATTAATTTTATGTTTTTTATGGTACTTTCACATTAGTTTTATAACTTGAAGCTCCAAAAAAGATATGCTGATAGAATTGGGAGAACATGATAAAGACACAAATATACAAAGTAAGAAAAATATTACTAGTTTTTTACAATGATATATATTGACTACATACTAGTGAAGTGCATATTCCAGAGCAACCTCGACCCGCAATGAGTGGACCAGCCACAAGACAAGAGTGACAAGGAATGTTAATTTCCTCTCACACTTCATTCTTCTAGTGACAGTCCCCATGATACTAGCAAAACAGAAACGAATCTAAGACAGCTAACGACACCAGACATGCAATACAAATATTAAGAAGGTTGTGTATGTTGCACAGCACAGGTGTCTTTGTGAGCAAATGCTAGTATATGTCAGAACGCAAAAGTAGATGCATTGGTGTGTGTGGGTGGAGAGAGATTTGGAATTGTCAGACCTTAATGCTGTCAACTGTAAGTTCACCATCAAGCATAAATTTCTTAGCATCTTCATTTCCTGAGTATCCCAAAACCTGTGAAGAATGTTCAACTAATCAAATGCACAATGCCAAATTTGTGGTACTATATCTATGCATTTTTTAAAAGAGTTCAAAATCCACACTAATATGCAAACTACAGAATATTTACTGGTAAAGGAAAAGTAAATTTAACATATATTGTAGAAGGGGGAAGTTACATTTGGACCATTTCCAGTTACTCGAAAGTAATCCGACACTGGTTTACCAATGTCCTCATTATCCATCTCAACATAGACAAAAAATGAGCTGCAGCAAACCAGAAATGATTGGTTTAGATATTGAAACTCAAGGCAAGAGCACTTGTAAAGCAATTAACATATGAGCATACCAAAGTGCGAGTTGTCTTTGTCCTTCTTCACCAACACTAAAGTTGGACGCTTAGCCTTTGGATCAATTTGAAAAAACTTGGCTACATCAGGAGTGGTCGTCTGGTAGAAGGTCACACTATCTTCAAGTTGTGCAGCAGCAGCAAGCTCCTGGCTGTTGGTGTCCTGGAGACAATACAGAAATCACAGTGAGAAAATTAGCATAAGCTATCTATCAAGTACAAGCGAAATTGGTCAATCTGAGGAAGAGGATAAGTGTAGATAAGGTATTCCTCAAACCATATTGGCAAATAAGCAAAGATATGTATGGCATCTAGTGGCTCAGTAAGGTGGTTTGAAATGTTTTGCTTAAACACAGTCCTGATGTAGCCTAATATTCGCAAATCTGTCTTTATTTGGCAGGGTGTAGGGAGTATGAGAAAACTTATTTAGTGTCACACCTTTGGAACCAGGCTAAACCCATTGGAAGTTTTGGAGAAGCTAATTTGTCTAGCAGGTGGAAATCAAAGGTTAATATTTCCTTGCCCTGGGTGTACCCCACCCCCTACCCACACATGCGCGCACATACACATCTCATTTCCAATGGATCTAATTTTCAAACAAGCTGTAGGAGATTAACACCTTCAAGTAATACCCTATCATGACCAAGGAAACCAGAAACAAGAATCATACGTACCACTAGAGAGTCCAGAAAGCCCAAAACAAATTTATTTTCAGAGGTCAGTATCTTTTCTGCTTCCTCGGTAGTTGTCATGTTCTGGACTGCAGGTTGTATCTTCTTCTTGATCCAGGCCACAATGGCATCACTACATGCAAGATCACAGATTATTGAAGAACATTAGAAGGAATATTAACACATCACACCACGAAAGAGATCATACTGATTCTAAAAATCAGGAGTAACAAGGTAGTAACAAAATTGGAAAGTTTAATACTGACACAGGAAATTGCAAGCTTATTATTGTTTCTTTTATGGTTTCCCTTTGTGCACTAGCAGTGCTTATTGTCACAGTACAGCATTTGAATTGGATTCCGTCCTCTCGAGGATGCTGGGGAACTTTCCATCTCTCCGTCCATTTTGAACCATCTATTAAAACCAAAGCCATAATTATTAAGCCTTGTACAAGAAAGAAAAAAAAAAATCCTTAGTCCCAAATATTAAGGGATATGAACTGCCATGTCAACAACTAGCATATCCTGTAACTGTCTCAATTCATATATGTTTTGGTTTCCTGTTTCTGCAATCTTCCGACCTACTACCTGTGATGTTATTTACTGTCTACTGCATAGTATTGAGCAAAGCCGGTTTTTTATTTATCATGGAAACTTTTTGTGAAGATTTGCATCCATGGGAGTTGACAACAAACTACTGACTTTGACTCTTTGAGAATGGCATTTTCCTTGCTGAATATTCGTGTGAATTGTTAGGAAATATTGGGTTAGATTAGTCTAATCTGTTGTATTATATGTGGGGGAAAAACCAAGTTCTCATTTTAGTCCCACCACATTGAAAAAGAGATTTCACTCACTTGTATATTGTTCGAATCCTTTTATTCCATTCAGCTCCGTTAAGGGCCATGGTCGTTTGAATCCTTTTATTCCATTCAGCTCGGTTATGGGCCATGTTCTTTGTAACGCTATCAAAAATCATATCCCGTGTTTGTTTAGGTTTACTCATGGTCCTAACAGCTCTTGGTCGATGTTACACATCCAAAACCGCCCAAGACAATTTCTTCTCATCTTGTCCCCAGTTAACCCCACCTCCAACTTTGCAGGCAGGAATACTCTCATTCTTATCCAAGCACTATGCAATTAAGAAACATGTCCACAAGATCTGCAGAAATGATTGCTTTACAAGTGCTTAGAGAAACATAATAAAGAAATTTGTTTACAGATAGTCGCAAAGACGTTAAACTTCTTAAAATAATGAGCAAGTGTTTTAATCACCAAAATCCTAGAAACCGATCGAATCGACCAAGGAACCTAATAAAATAGAGGAGAAAAGAGGGATTTTTAGGGGATTTGTGAGAAATTTCATACCGACTACTTCTCATATAGATAGGGTTTGCACGGAGAGGAGGAGGCTTGATGGAGGAGGAGACTGCTTAAGTCAAGGAACGATGATGGTGGTATGGCAGTGGTGGCGGCGCCAGTGAGGGTGGTGGTAGCAGTGGTGGCGGCGACGGGTCGGGAGAGGCTCCGCCTGTCGTCGGGGCTCTAAGCAGAGGACGCGGCGGCGGCCGGGGTCTGGAGGAGGAGGAGGGTCGAATGTGGGCGGCCGGGTGCAGGAAATTAGTTTAGGTTTTGAGTTTTGGGGGGGAAGGGTTTGGAGAAAGAAATTGGAAATGAGGGAAATGAGTTTAGGTTTTGAGTTTTTGGGGGAAGGATTTTTTAGTGTCCGGCTGAGTTAGGTTTTGGAAGCGACTGAGTGGCTAGTACATTTTGACACTGATATAAAGATTCTTCCAACTCCCTAGCAACCAAAAATATCAGTTTCTAAAAAAATTCAAAAATTTATCAACAAACCAGCGACGAAATTACAACGAACCATCTCATCCATTAAACTAAAATGTTAACTAGTTGAATCTTAGTCGCTAGTAAGTCGTTAAAATAGCAACGGATATATGTTAGTCTTAGGCTGTGTTTGGTAGAAAGGATGGAAAAGTGGAAGGAAGGAAAAATAGAGGGATGTATTTTCCTTCCACATGGAAAGGAAAAAACATTTTCTTCCTTTGTGTTTGGTAGCAAGGATGGAAAAGATAAGAGATATATTTTCCTTTGTTTGGTATGAAAGAAAAAGTGGAAGGAAAGAAAGTAAAAAATATAGGGTTTACCAATTCTACCCTCAACTAAAAACACGTATTTACCATTTGACTTCATAAATAATTTTTAAATAATATATTTATATGGGGGTATAATTGTTAATTAATACAACCCTCTACTTTTCCTTCCACTTTTCCTCCCACTTTTGGGGGGATTGGATTTCTTAGGTTATGAGGGAAAAGTAATCCCTCTACTTTTCCTTCCTTCCTATTTTTCTTTCATACCAAACAAGAAAAAATGAATCTTTTCCTTCACTTTTCCCTCCTCTATTTTCTTTCCTCCCACTTTTCCCTCCTACCAAACACACCCTTAGTCGCCAGGTTAGTCGCTAAATTACCATAATTTTGTAGTGTAAAGACTCACACACTATAAGATCCCTCACGAAAAACCCAAATAATTCCTCACGAAAAATCCAAATAATCTATCAGTCGGTCGGTTGGTCTTTAGGGTTTTCGTGAGGGGAGAGAAAGACAGAGAGAAGAAGATGAGGACGAGGGAGGGTTTTGTGAGGGGAGCGCTACCTGAGGAAGAGGGAGGGTTTAACCAATATTTTAGTTTATTTATTATTTTTCTGTCAATATATATAGTAACTAAATATATAAAGATATATTTCGTATATATATTACTAAAAAAATTTATTCGGTTTACCAGGGAGAGGAATTTTAGATAAAATTTATGAAAGGTTAGTGGGATTAAACCGAATCGAATCCCAAAACCGAAACCGAATAATTTTTTTAGTATTTTCGAAACTGAAACCGAACCGAATTTTTTTCAAATCGAACCGAATCTCTTATTCGATTAGGTTCGGTTCGAATTTCGGTCCAAAAATCGAATAATGCTCACCCCTAGACATATGGGCATAGCAATGTTCAGAAAAAAAAAATAATACCTTTAACAGCGTTCATAACACGCTATATAAAGTTCTGTTAACAGCATTGCATAATGAACGATATTGATAATGACGTTCTAATAGCAGGGAGGCTTCAACGCTATAGATAAACTGCTATTGTATGAACGTTTAATAGCACTTCAATATGAACGCTATAGATGATTATATTATAATAGCAGGGAGGCTCGAACGCTATAGATAAACTGCTATTGTATTCTATTTTAATAGCACTGTGGAAGGAACGCTATTGATGATGACATTCTATAGCAGGGAGGCTTGAACGCTATAGATAAACTGCTATTGTATGTCCTATTTGTTGTAGTGTTAGGTAATAAGAATACCACTCACATGCATGCTCCAAGATACCCCCACACTCATCACAATGCTAGGCATAACCCTTACATGAACACTACACACAACTCCTTTTCTAACACAAGAAAAGGACCTTTTGTTAAGAAGAACACCTCACATCATGCTTTTTACTATCATCATAACACTCATGGTAGAACTTTTCACACTAGAAACTCACATATGCACAACACTCACACTTCTTCTTCTAAATCTTCTTTGATGTGCAATTATTGTGGTTTGCTCGGACATACTTCTAATTTTTGTTATACAAGGAAACAAGTTGACATGAAAGTTCTTAAATGGGTTCCTAGAACTAACAATCGAGGACCCAAACGATCATGGGTACCAAAACGTTCATCTTCAACTTTTGTTGTAGGTGACGAATCCTTCTCATGCTAGAAGCAAGTGGATTCTCGATAGCGGTTGTTCACGGCACATGACCGGTGATGCTTCACTTTTTACAACGCTATCGATGAAGAAGGAAGGACACGTCTCCTTCGGTAACAATCTTAAAGGTTATATTATTGGAAATGGTAATATCGGTTCTCCTCTTTATCCTTGTATTAATAATGTATGTCTTGTTACTAATCTCAAGCATAACCTCCTTAGCATTAGCCATCTTACTGATAATGGCTATGATATCAAGTTTGTTGAACTCAAATGCTACATTACCGATAGTTCTAATGGAACTATTATTTATGAAGGCATTAGAGAAAACAACATTTATGTTCTTTATCTTGTTGAAGGTACTAACAATGACAGATGCCTAGTTGCAAAGAACGATGAGAGTTGGCTTTGGCACATGAGGCTTGGACACGCCAACATGGATACCATCTCTCGCCTCGCCTCCAAGAAGCTTGTACGAGGTCTCCCAAGTATCCCATTCAAAAAGGATATGGTATGTGAAGAATGCAAGAAAAGTAAGTTGACCAAGTCATCCTTCAAATCCATCAACTCTGTGAGTACTTCTAGACCCCTTCAACTTATCCATATGGATCTTTTTGGGCCTAGTAGAGTAGCTAGCCTTGGTGGCAAACTTTATGCTTTTGTTTTAGTTGATGATTTTTGAGATTTACTTGGGTTATTTTTCTTGCTTGCAAAAGTGATACTTTTCGTGAATTTGTTGCTTTTTGTAAACGTGTTCAAAATGAGAAAGGTTTTTCTATCAACAAAATTAGGAGTGATCATGGAGGGGAATTTGATAATGTTGATTTTAAAAGATTTTGTGAAAAGAATGGTTTTGGACATGATTTTGCTTATCCACGAACTCCTCAATAAAATGGTGTTGTGGAGAGAAAGAATAGAACCCTTGGCGATATGGCCCGGGTTATGTTAAACCAATATAAGCTCCCCCAATATTTTTGGGCGGAAGCCGTTAATACGGCATGTCATGTTATTAATAGGGTCTTGATTAGACTTATTTCTAAGAAGACTCCTTATGAGCTTTGGTTTGACAAAACTCCCTCTATTGAATATTTCAAAGTTTTTGGTTGCAATTGTTTTATTTTGAATACCAAGGATAACCTAGGCAAGTTTGAAGAAAAAGCCTATGAAGGAATATTCCTTGGATACTCTACTCATAGTAAAGGTTTTCGAGTTTTTAACAAAAGAAGTCTTATTGTCGAAGAGTCAATCAATGTCTCTTTTAATGAACTCAACTCTTCTACATTCTCCTCTTCCGAGGATATTGATGACATCTCGTTTGGGTTGGAGAACTCCTCTATTGAGGATCGTCCTTCTTCATCTAACAATGAAGTTGTGACCCCATCAAAAGAGTCTCCTCCTCTCGAGCCTCCTTAAAAGGATCTCCCAAAAGAATGGAGATTTGTCACCAATCATCCTAAGGAGCTTATCATTGGGGATCCTTCCTCCAGTGTTAGCACAAGATCCGCCACTCGTGATCTTTGTGCAAATGTGGCTTTTATCTCTCAAATAGAGCCTAAAAATATTAATGATGCTTTCCTTGATGAGTTTTGGATGATAGCTATGCAAGAGGAGCTTAATCAATTTGAGCGAAGCAAGGTTTGGGAACTTGTCCCAAAACCTAGCAATCATCCCATTATTGGAACAAAATGGGTGTTTCGTAACAAACTTAATGAAGATGAGTTAGTGACTCGTAACAAAGCCCGATTGGTTGCTCAAGGCTATAACCAAGAGGAAGGCATTGACTACGACGAAACCTATGCTCCGGTTGCACGTCTTGAATCCATTCGTATGCTTTGTGCTTTTGCTTGTTTTAATGACTTTAAGCTACAAATGGATGTTAAGAGTGCTTTTCTAAATGGTATTATTAAAGAGGAAGTTTATGTTAAACAACCTCCCGGCTTTGAAGATTTTCAATTTCCTAATCATGTGTTCAAACTCCATAAAGCCCTTTATGGCCTCAAACAAGCTCCCCGTGCTTGGTATGAGCGTCTTAGCTCTTTTCTTGTTTCTCACAATTTTTCAAAAGAAAAAGTTGACACAACACTTTTTATTAAATCCCATGATGGGACTCTCTTGTTGGTTCAAATTTATGTCGATGATATTATTTTTGGTTCTACTAACAATACACTTTGTGTAGAATTTGCTAAAGTTATGCAGGAAGAGTTTGAAATGAGTATGATGGGTGAACTTTCCTTCTTCTTGGGGTTACAAATCAAGCAAGGTTCCAAAGGAACCTTCATCAATCAAGAGAAATATACAAAGGACCTCCTCAAGCGTTTCGACCTCGACTCATCCAAATCAATGAGGACTCCTATGGCTACAACGACAAAGCTTGACAATGATGAAGATGGAACATCGGTCGACATTCGTAAGTATAGAGGTATGATCGGTAGCTTACTTTATTTAACTGCTAGCCGTCCTGATATCATGTTTAGTGTTTGCTTGTGTGCACGATATCAAGCCAACCAAAGGAATCTCATTTGTGTGCCGTTAAGCGCATTTTTCGTTATCTCAAAGGCACCATTAACATGGGTCTTTGGTATCCGAAATCCTCATCCTTTGAGCTTCACGGCTTTTCGGATACAGATTTTGCCGGATGCAAGATTGACCGAAAAAGCACTAGTGGCACATGTCAATTCCTCGGGAAGTCTTTGGTATCGTGGTTTAGTAAGAAGCAAAATTCTGTTGCTCTTTCTACCACTGAGGCAGAATATATTGCGGCTGGTTGTTGTTGTGCACAAATTCTTTGGATGTCACAAACACTTTTAGACTATGGCATTTCTCATTCATGCACCCTATTAAATGTGATAACACTAGCTCTATCAATCTCACGAAAAACCCGATTTGTCACTCACGCACGAAGCACATTGAAATTAGACACCATTTTCTTTGTGACCATCAACAAAAGGGAGATATTCGTCTTAAATTTATTGATACTACCTATCAATTAGCCGATATTTTCACAAAATCGCTCCCGAAAGATCGCTTCACCTTCCTTTGCCATGAATTAGGCATTTTATCTTTTGATCCATAATCCCTCTCGGCCGACACACCGACGGTATACAGCGATATACCGACGGCATACCGTTTTTCGATTCAGAATTAGGTTCTGTTTCGATACTCGACATACTGTCGGTATACGTCGGTATACCGCCGGTATGCCGGATGGGGACGAAAAGGATTTCAACTGAAGGACCGAGCCCACCTCTCTTCTCTACTTCTTTTAATTCTTTTTATCCTTCCTTTATTCCTTCCTATCCATCCCATCTATCATAACTACCCATCTCTTCACCTCCCATCTCATTTATTACTATTCCATCACATCCCTCCTTTCCCTCCTCTTTTTACTCCACCATCATAACTACCCACCACCTTTTCAACTCCCTTTCATTAAACCCTCATCTACAACCGTTCCCACCCTCCTCCCATTTTCAAAATCCATCTCTTCTTCTTCCTCCTCCTCTTTAAAATCCTCCTTTCTCCATCATTTCTCCTACTCCTCCTTCATCCACTCCAAAAACCTAATCTCTCTTCATGGCAAACCCTAAGCGCCCCCGATCCTCCTCCTCCTTCATGTTCAACCCCTTCGTCCCGGTGGCGTAACCTCACGGCTATGACCAACGCATCTTCTCCAACTCTTTGGCGGCCGAGCTTTGGTTCCAGCACTTCGTCCATCACAACGTGTTCAAGGGACGGGCGATCAACTGGAACCTCTTCCCCGGTCACGTCTCCTTGTTTGACGACGTCGGACTCTCCTCTCTACTTCGGCGCCAAATACCCGTCTACCCCGCTGCTGTCCGACTTTTCTATTGCAACTTGGTCGGGGCCGACGATCCCTCCGCCATTCAGTCTATGGTCAATGACCGTCACTTCCGTCTCACATCTCGGGAAGTGGGGAACATCCTCGGCATCCCGGACAAAGGGGAAGCGTTACCATCCTTGGGTGCTCTTAACTCCTCGGCGGCGTCACCCTTCGACGAATTCTGCCGTATCATCTGCAAGGGCCCCAACCCTCCTGCCATCCCGGCCCTCTCTGCCCAGCTGGAGCCGTTTTACTACGAGCTCCATAGGATAGTGTGCCACACACTATTTCCTAAGGGCGGGAACTACGACGCCATTACGAGTGATGCCCTCGTCTGCATGTATTATCTCTATGTCCGGAAGCCATTCTCCTTCCCGAAGACTCTCCTTCAGCTCTTCCGGCGTGTCATGCCTTCGGGAAAGCAAAACCTCTACTACGGCTCCCTTATCACTCTCCTTTTGGAGGCTAAACAAGTTGACCTATCTCTTTGCTCCTTGGATGGTGTGCCCTCCTACCTTGCTGTCTCTCGTTTCCTTAGCGGCGCCTCTGCTTCCCGTGCCTCGTCTTCCCAAGAGCGTCCGGCATCCACTCCTGCTGCTCCCACATCCACCCCTCCTGCTTCGGGCCGTTATATGCCGCTCACTCAGCAGCACTTTGATATGCGTATGGCCCAGGCGGAGGAGCAGATGCGGGCCCACACCCGTGGACTTGGCGCCCTGATCCAGACCCGTTTCCACGATCAGGGGTACTTTATTCAGCGCACTCTTCAAGCCGTGATGCTTTTCTGGATCTTAATCTTCAGGATCCCATGTACACGGCCTCGCGCTTCTCTGATCCCAATGTATATGGGTTTATGTACCCTGACGGTATTGATCCTTTTAGCGCCTTCCAGCAAGCTCAGGGTGATGATGACGATCCGGCTGATGAGTAGGGATGGATTTCCTTTTGGGTGATGGTCTCGTTTTATGCGTGTTTTTAGTTTTTATGTGTTTGTTTTTATGTTTTCTTTTGTGGTCCTTCGGGGACCGGTGTGTGGTTAGTACTAGTTGTTTGCAGTCCTTTGGGGACTTTATCTATGGTTCTCTCTAGTGTGCGGCTCTCGTTGAGGAGAGTCTTTCTATTTACTTTATGCTATGTATGTGTCGGGCATGTATTCAATTTCACTTATATATATTAATACATGCTTCTCTTTATATGCTCTTTTCATTATCAGTTTGTACGTTTTCTATTATTATTCCCATCTTTGACTAAGTGACAAAGGGGGAGAAATCGTATTGAGGGGGAGCTGTCTACCTACGGGGGAGCTACTTCCTGAAGATGCTATCTCTCTATTTTGTCAATTATCAAAATGGGAGAGTTTGTTGGCACATTTTATTTTGATTATTAACAGCATCTTCGTAGTTTAGTCTTCTGTTCTTCAGATTCAAATATTCTCAGAAGATCTACTACATGGAGCTCTTCCGTTCAGCGCAATCATCTTTCACTTTGAAGACTGAAGCAGTTACCGGCATTCCATGCATAAGACGACGTCTTCCTGCTTAGAGTCTTTGAGTCTGTACTAGTCTAGGTATATCTGTAAACACCTAAGGACGGATGACAATTAAAAAAAAGAACTAGTCAAAAATCAAATACTTACAGAGCGGCATACCGGCGGCATGCTTCGGCATACCGGCGGTATACCATTTCTAGCATCCAGAAAGTTGCTGTGACAAATTGTCGGCATACCGACGGCATGCTACGGCATACCGGCGGTATACCGATTTTTGTGTCCAGAAAGTTGCTGTGACAAATTGTCGGCATACCGACGGCATGCTCCGGCATACCGGCGGTATACCGTTTTTAGCAACCCAAAAGTTGCTGTGACAAATTGTCGGCATACCGACGGCATGCTCCGGCATACCGGCAGTATACCGTTTTTAGCAATCTAAAACTTGTTGTGACAAATTGTCGGCATACCGGCGGCATGCTCCGGCATACCGGCGGTATACCGAATTTCAAATATTTAGTTTTTGAATTGCCCTGACTAGCATTAATGGCTGTATTTAATGCTCTCTAACGGTCATTAATATGACCGTTACTATTTGGACGGTATGCCGCTGCATACCGACGGCATGCCGGTCTGTCTGTATTCAGAGCATTAAATGCCACCAACTCTTGGTTCTCTTATAAAAGAAAGCTCTCTCTCTCTCTTGAGCTTCTTCACCAACTCTTACCATAAATTTTTCAACAACCAAGAGCTCCACCATTAATACTCTTCCAAGCTTTTCATTGTCATCCTCTCCCAAAGTGCTAGAGTATTAAAGAGTTGTACATTTCGATCTTCACGTGTTTAGAAGATCAACAAGTTCTCATTCTCTTTTGTTTGAAGTTGGCGAGCCTTCGTAAGAAAACTCGTGTGTAGAAGTTGGCGAGTCTTCGGATCCAAACTCGTGTTGAAGTTGGCGAGTTCTTCGGATCCAAACTCATGTGTACTATTTTGTTAAATAGTGGATTAAAGCCGGAGAAAGTTCCGGGACTGGACTGCCTCAAAAGAGGATACCAGGATACATCCTTGCGTTTGATCTTTCTACTCTTTACTTTCAATTGTCTTTATTGCATCAATTGTTGTAGTTAATTTTTAATTACCCTATTCACCCCCCCTCTAGGGTTCTACAGAATTTATAGATTTAAATTGGAATTGAATTTGAATTTAGATTTGATTTCATTGATTTAAATTTAATAATTATCTAATTGGGTTTAAATTATTCATAATCCTTATCCAACTGGTAATTCCTACATCCTATAAAAGGAAGGTACTCATCCATAAATTGCTACCATTCATAAATTCCTCCACAAATATTTCTCCAACCGTGAGTGCATCGTGTCCGTGTCCGTGTCCGTGCCCCATCCACTACTTAATTTCCTTTACAAATACATAAATTCTCTCCGTGTCCGATATGCCGGACACCCCGCCCCGTCTCTCACAGGATACGATGGTAGCCCTCTACCACTAGCAAACCCCAAATCCTATCCCAATTCCTGTCCGCCGCACGACGTCCCCTGTCCCGGCCATGTACACCAGCACCAACAGCCATAGCCTCCCTCAACCTAAACTTCTCCTCTGCGACCGTGGCTGCCCCCGTCTCCACCATCGCTATCACCAGTGCCAAACTAGCCCACCGAGAACCTCCACAACCCCGCCAAGGCCATCACCACCACCACGTTCGAACAACCGACCCCCTAAACTACCTCGGCCACCCACAGACCCACAAGCCACGCCTATACTGCCACCACCCTCACCGACAACATCGTTCATCTGCCCGGGGCCAGGAACACACCCGCTACCACCGTTCTGACTCCACCCTGACCCCTGACTCCACCACTACCAATGCCACCAACATCGTCGTCCTGATTCTGACATCCCCTACGAACACCACCGCCACGGCCACCGGCCGGAACCCCACCAGAAAACTCACAACACCCCATCACCATCACCCATATGAGAAGAAGGATTAGAAACCCTAACCTGACCGGACTCCGTGCTCCGCCGCGCCGGTTCGCCGTACCCCGAGCTCACCCCTTTCTTTCCGTTTTTCCGTGAAGTCACCGCGCCAGCGCCGAGCGCACGCTGACCCACCACGGCGACCGTCGTCGACTCCTCGGACCAGCCCTCCGTCGCACGACCTGGCGCGCCTGCCACACGACCATGGAGGCCGCGCCTCTTCCGTCGCCACCCGCGCGATCTACAACCTCGGCGTCCAGCGCCGCCTATCTCAGTTGTTTCCCCCGCTCCTCGCCTACGACCGCCGAACGCCGCCCCGCGTCGGCGAGCGTGCTGCACCAAGCCGCCGAACTCCCGTGACTCTCCAGCGTGCAGCGCCGTCCCTGGCCCACGCCGAGACCGACGCCTCGTCATGAGCGCCGGATCAGCCGATCCCGATGCACCGCTCGCCGTCGTTCCCCTCCAAAGCCCCTCCTTGCCGTAGCCGTGGCCGGAGCTCCGCCTTCCGCCCCGCCAGGCTGAGCGCCACGCCGGAGCCCCGCCGGTGAGCACACTCTTTTCTCTCGCTTCTTCCTCTTCCCATCTCTCTCTTACGGAATGAGAATTTGGGGATGAGGGTTTAAGTCTTGTTTTTGGGTTGTATTATTTATTATCAATTATTATCATTATTATTATTATTATTATTAGAACTCTTATTATTAGTATTAGTTTATTTTTATTCTTATTATTATTAGCATTATTATTAGTGTTAATATAAATGTTATCATTAGTATTGTCATTAGTTTTATTATTAATATTTAGTATATTGCTTTCAAAAATACATATAATTAATTTTCTACAGTACAAATAGTTTTAAATTGGGTTGAAAATCCTAAAACATGATTGTATTAATTTCGTATGACTTTGGACTTTAAAATATTAATGTACCTAATTAAATTATAGTTTGGTAAAAAAAATAATGTTTTTATTTCAAAATATTACATTAAAATATTTTGATCCAGCAAATATATATATATATATATATATATATATATATATATATATATTTTCTTTTTTATTTATTTATATATATATATATATATATATTAAAATATATATATTTTTATATATATATATATATATATATATATATATATATATATATATATATATATATATATATATATATATATATATATATATATATATATATATATATATATATATATATATATATCTATATATATATATATATATATATATATATATATATATATATATATATATATATATATATATATATATATATATATATATATATATATTATCAAGATAGTTCCTAAAATGGTTATATATATTTATTATACAAATTTTCTTTTTGGTCATCATCATTGATTATGACTAATCACCCTTCCCTATTTTCTCGTAAATTTCGGACCCTTGTACCTCAAACATGGCTTTTGGACAAATTGGACTTGTCAGATCATCGCACCACCAGACGACACACCAGGCAAGACACCTTGCCTTACTGTTTATTTAAATTGTTCAATATCATGCATGTTTTTACTTATTTTCTAGCAAATATAAATTGTTCTTACAAATTATTATATTTTAGTTGCATTTGGCCTAGAGTTAAGCGACCGCCCTTGGTTTGTGCCGCATTCATTGGCCTCGACACATGTGTGCTACGAAGTCGCGAGTCGCATATAGATTCGGACTTGCGTACTGACCGTACATCGGTGCGTACAGGATGAGTTTAGGTTATAACTGCTAATATAATTGCTTAGAAGACTTAGCGGTTATTAGAAATATCGTGGTGTGGATTCAGCACGAGTAGTGCATGGGGAGGGGAAGACAGTTATTAGGCGCAGGGGCTTTCACACATTTACTTTTCTCTAGCTGTCATTTGTGACTCAGCCGAGAGCTAGTGCGCCGTGCATTTATTTACTTTTCTCTAGATGCCACTAGTGCCTCGGTTGAAACACAAATGTGTCGTGCATTTACTTTCCTCTAGCTGCCGTTAGTGACTCACCCGAGAGACTAGTATGCCGTACATTTATTTATTTTTCTCTAGATGCCACTAGTACCTCGGTTGAAACGCTAACGTGCCGTGTTTCTAGTCTCGAGAGCCCTTGTGTGGAACGTTGTCTTCAAAATACATTTTCACATAGAATGGTTAAGGACCTTTATTTGTGTAGTCACATATACTTTTCTGTTGAGCTTTATTTATTCAGTTATTGGCATGATATTATGTGTCTTGTTACGTCCCTCTGAAGACCTGGTTATCTCGCCAGGTGTGTGCTCTTGTGTTTCGCAGGTGTTCTAGCTCTAGCCGTGACCATCTCCATTTCTTCGAGGATGATTGCACTAGGATCGTCTTCGCTTCGCTCGCCAAACTTATTTCATTTTCATGTATTTTTTTCCTCACTTGTTGGTAGTGGATTTGTCTCCACTCAACATATTGTATCAAGACAATTCATTATCATTATACGATATCTTTTATTCTTATATTTTGTGGATGAGATTAGTTAGTTGTGGTTTACTGCATTTTATAGCTTATGTATCCATACGAGGCCTATGTACTTCGTATGAATATAGCTGGCATGTCTACGTTCCTAGTCCTACGTATTTTGGGACTGGGACGTTACACGACGGATATTCCGTCGGCGTTTAGTCGCGCATCCGTCGCTAACTAGGAATCTCTAGCGACAGCATACCGACGTAGTATCCGTCGGCCCTATCCTATGAATCTTTCATAATTTCAGAACCTTGGCGATGAATATTCTGTCGACGTTTAGTCGCGCATCCGTCGCTAACTGGGAGTCTCCCAGTTAGCGACGGATAGTCCGTCGGAAATTGGTCGCCAGTCCGTCGGTATCTTGGAAATTTTTAAAAAAATAGCATAAAACTGGGCATTCCCAATATACACAATTCTAATATACAAAACACACAAATAATCCCAAGCAATTCCAATATACAAAACACACAAACAATTTCAACACACAAATAAACATACAAAACTCACAAATAATCTCAAGCATTCAAATTGTTCACACAAATATTCAATATTCAATATTTAGAAAACAAAATAATCCCAAAATACAAACATCAACGACGAGGGGTGCGATCGTCCGCTGGTGATGGTACTCCATGCTGCGCCCGTCTCATATACTCCTCCACCAAGTACGGCGGCTATCCCTCCAAGACATGGCCTGGAAGTTGGTGCAGCTGCTCTGGCGTCATCATGTCATGGAGGGCCATCAAAGTAGGAGGCGGTACAATAGGGGCAGTAGGGTCAAAAGAAAGATGCTCGGCGAAAAAAGGACCGACAGTACTAGAAGGACCGGCAGCACCAGTAGAAGGACGCAGGTACGTGGACAACTGCGTTCGAATCTCCGACACCGTCTTGTTCAGATGCGCAAGCTGGGACCTCACATCATCGTCTGCCGGGGCCGCGGGAGGAGGCGGGGGAGGTAGAAATCTCGGAGTCGTCGAGTGCAAATTAGCCAGGGATCCGACTCCGTACACGCGCCCTTTCCTATAGCCACCGACGGTATCTACGAATAAGTCGTCGTAGCGAGTGGCCGTAGAAGAGGACATCCCGATGGACGTCGTTTCGCCGACATCCTCAGAAGCAGATGGCTAAATCCAACTAAGGGCCTCACGATACGCAGCCTATCAAATGAATGTGTTTATTATACTATAAGTTTACCTAAGTTATAATCTAAATCCTATGTTACCCTAAGTTATAGTCTGAATCCTAAGTTTACCTAAGTTATTGTATGAATCCTAAGTTTACCTAAGTTATTGTCTGAATACTTATAATTCTAACATAAATCTCATAAACGTAAGTACTTACATCCGTCGCCTTGGCCGTTTCGTCGACGAAGCTCCCGTCCTTCCGTCTCTTGTAGACATGCTGGAATACATCGTACATGGTGACCGAGTCAGCAGGTTTTTCCTCCTTCAACGCCTGTTGGGTCTGCATATGAAATATTCGTAAAATTTAATTAATTAAGTATATTAATTGTACCGAATTAGATAGTGAATGAATTTGCGGTATCTCACCAGATCTGCAAGCGTCGCTGCGTAGGGCTTTGATCCCCCCATATGTAGCCCCGCGGCCCGTCGGCTCGCTTTCGCTTTTTTCGATTTCTTCTTGAAGGCAGGAGCATCCATCTTCTCCAAGAGTTGCTCATAGTAGTCCTGTCGGATCCACTCCTTCGAATGCGCCGTTCGAAGGTCATAAACCGCATCCCGGATCTTCTTCCCGGCGGCGCTTCTATAGGTCCTGCGGATCGCCTCCTCGCGATGGGGGGGCCACCAGAAGGTCCTATGACATACAAATTCAATTATCACGATATTAAAAAATAGTTTATTAAAGAGTAATTAATAATTAATCACAAGATATATATATATATACCCTCATCTCGTCGAGCCAGCGGTACTACAAGTCTAGGAGCACCTCAGAAAAATTAAGGTAGGGGCCATGGTAGTTAGCTCGGATAATTTGCCCTAGAAGCCTAGTAGCATCCCATGGAAAAAATATACAAAGAAGCAACGACTGGATTATTAACTTGAATAAATGAAACAAATTTATTAAATTAACTTAAATTTACTTACGCTTCACCCGCGGGCCATAGCTCTCGTCGAAACTCGCCCATCGGCCTCTCTGGTGGCGTCGGAGGATCCGCGACTCCGCGCATGTACTCGCCAGTCATCGGATGTAACTGAATGTGGGGGTAGTCTGGGGCCCACTGTTGCTCAGTCGTTGGTGGATCCGCTGGCGGAACGGATCCGCTAGCGGATGGAGACCCCATCGACGAATGTGTCGATAACCCCTGGGTAGATCGACGGCGGGATAAGTCTGTGCCCGGGGTACTCCCCGGGTCGGGCTCGCTAGATGGAGACACCGCCCGGGAAGGCTGAATGCGACCACGACCACCACCACGAGCACGACCACCACCACCATGGCCAGTACCACCAGCACCACCACGGCCCGCACCACCACCACGACGAGTGCTAGCCATCAGCAGGGCGACGAGTGACGCTGTGAATACAAGAACAATTGTGAGTGTCATCTGCAACAAGAATATACAGAAGTTTAAACTGAATTCACATAAGTTAGTTATAAGTGCTTTTATGAGGTCAAACTAAAATCACGTAATTGAAAGTATTTTTAATATATACTGATGTTTAATCTAATCATCGTCATCGTCTTCGTCCTCGTCCTCATCCTCATCCTCATCCTCATCCTCATCCTCATCATCGACTTCATCTGTATCCTCATCCTCATCAAGTTCTTCTTCTTCTTCTTCTTCTTCTTCTTCTTCTTATTCTTCTTCTTCTTCTTCTTCTTCTTCTTCCACAATAGTTGGGACAAGACGTCTCTTTCTTCCCTGGTTGATAGCTAAGTCTTTTGTATCAACCTCTTCCTCCTCTCTATTTTTTTTAATAATATTTTCAACATCCATGGTATCCGAATATTGTACCAAGTATTAAAACTTTTGATCTGGTCCTCTTGGTATGCTGGGTCTCCAACGTTGAATATATTTCTAGATTTAATCTTGCATACTGCCCACCAATCAAATCGATCTCTACGACGCCTTGGGTAGCTTGTATAGTAGACTTGAACATCCTGACTTGCTATCGCAAACGTGTCGGATCCTCTATACCTCATGCGATAATTTATATCGACGAATCCAAATTGTTTATCGATTCTCCAACCGATATTTGGTGTCGTATCGAACCACTCACATTTGAACATCACAATATGTATATCATATGGGGC
>JANAVB010007200.1:10675001-10902501 GCA_029216955.1 Iris pallida | reverse complement strand
AATGTGGAATTACCAGTTCTGTTTCAGATGTTGCGAGTGGTTTAGTATAGTAGGAATGTCTTCTTTGTTCCCTGTTGCATAACTATGTAATTCTAATGTCCCCTTAATTTAATAGCCGTTCTTATTTGATCGATCCAAATATAAAGACCAAATACTGAAATTTCCTCCAAAAGAAAAAAAAAACCAACAGAAAGTTGTAATTTAAAGAACCTTGTTATCTTGGGTATCAGTTTCAAATCTTTGTCCTAAATTTGGTAATTCATGAAGGCTCCCACTAGAATTCGAACACGGTCTTCACACTCTAGCCACTTGAGCTACCACGTTATTTATAATAAATCAATAAGTTTAGTAATACAAAATAACAACTATGAACCATATAATAATTATTAGATACAATATGTCAAAATTGAGGAGATAGAACTCGGAATAGATCGATTGGTTAAGACAGGCAAGTGAGCACCATTAGCATCATCCTTAGACATATTTGCCTTTGTAGTATCAGTTCACCGTAACTTTTAGTAGAGAAGTTCAAATTTGGTGTTAGGTTCTACCCAAAATAAACAATTTTTAAAAAAAATAGGAAAGAATTGGGATGGATGACATTGAGTTAAAAATTCTGAGTTAGTATTCATATTCAGTATTTGAAGTTTGAAAGTATGCAGAAGATGATTTAACTTACTGCAGTTTTGGTCTATTTTCTACCTAATCTTCTTCATTAAGTTTTACCAGAAAGTAAATTGTCTCACTATGTTATCTATGCTCCACTGATCAGTTTTGGTCTATTTTCTACCTAATCTTCTTCACAATCATCATGAGGCATCCGAGAATCTGCAATTAATTTGATTAAGTCGAACATTAATTCGACAACCATCCATGGTTCAAGTACTGACATCTTGATATAAACAGGCCTTCTTGATAAATAAGATTGAATTGGATGGCACCATTAGAAGAATTCCAAAGAGCACCCTCAGCCAAGGTTACAAGTCAAATGGAGGAGAGACTTAGTAAGGAGAGCATGAAGACAGCAATCCTGAAGCAAGAAGCAATCTTCAGATATCAAGTAAGGATAACCCCTGACATTCAAACTCTTCCATTATCTTCTCTTTAACCAGTTTCTCTAGTAATTTTTTCGCGCATTTTGTACAGGTTTATGAACTCCATAGGTTGTATGGAGTACAGAAGCAACTAATGAGCAATATCGCGAAGAACACCCCACAAGATCTCGAGCCAGGTTCTTGTCAGCAACATTATACTCTAACAGCAGAAAGACTGGACGAACAAGAGAGCGACCTAGAACTAACTCTGGCCACGGGATGCAGACGGAAAAGAAGAGAACACGCATCCTATAAATCTGATTCCGCCACGAGTTTCTCTTCGTCTTCGAGTGATCAGTCTGGAGGATCAAAGTTGACAGGCCGCGACCGCGGGCTGCTACGTGTGCCCGACTTACAATCTCGTACTACGAACGAGACGATTTGCTTCGATTTGGAAGATGAGAACAGGAAGGGAAGGATGCAGCCTCCTTGGATGCTTCCATGTCTGAGTCTTAGAATGTCTAGATGACATCTCAAGATGGTAAGAATTCAAATGGCATTTTGTTGGCCAAGAAGGAAAAAATGAGTCTTAGCATAAACATGTATTGAGTCACTGAGTGTAGGCTACTAAACTAAGGAGAATTCAGATCGAGTATATGCTTAAACTGAAATTTGAATTTATTTGACTGTCCGTGGGTTGTGGCCTAGTGTTAGTAACGGAAGCCCCGGCGTGAAAGATGCAGGTTTGAATTTTCCTTGGTATTTCTCAAGCAGAAAAAAATGACAATTCAAAAAAAAAAAAAAAGTATTTGACTCTTTATGCTGCCAGCCTGCCACAAAGGAAACTCAAGCGGATGGGAGAGAGAAATTCGCGCGGAAGCTGAGAACAGCCCACCCAAACTGGGGCTCAAGCAGCAACCCAAAACCGGGCCGGCACAGGGCAGGCCTATTCTGGACGGAATTCCGGTCGAGACTGGAGTGGTCCTATTTTAAGGCTGGTTTTAAAAAGTGTGTCCAATTTTGTTAGACAATTGATAAAGGCACTGCACATTTTGATCAGGGCTAGCCCATTAGGGCTAGCCCTGATCAAAAAGTAAAGTGTCTTTTATAACAAGGACTGTCCAAATTTCTGACGGTCCTACATACAGTAAGGACTGCCAGAAAAATGGACAGTCCTTTTGTTTCACATGCTGAGACTTAGGACTGCCAAGTTTGCTGGCAGTCCATTCAGTTTGCAGGACTGCCCGAAAATTGGGCAGTCATTGTTATAAAAAAAGTGAAGTTTTTGATCAATGGGCTAGCCCTGATCAAAAGATGCAGTGCCTTTATCAATTGCCTTTTGTTATAGGGATTTCTTTGTATTTTCTTTTATCACTTTTTATTTATTTATTCAGGACTAGTTTCTTAGGCCTTAAGTAGTTGTAGTTGTAGTTTTACTTTTTATTTGGTAATCTTTAGGGATTTCTTGCTTAGGCCTCAAGTAGTCTACTTAATATACTCTAACCCGAACCCGATCCGATTATATAAGTTTCGAATCATATCCGTTCGATTCAGAGGAGTTGCTCTCAACTGCGACCGACTTAAACCCATTTCAATTTGGATTATACTAGCGAGCCCAAACTACTCGACCCAACTTGGTATAAAACATAGCTATAGCAACCCGACTCTTGGAAACCCTATTTTATGTTCTACTTCATGTCTTGTCATGTACCTGCTTGTGTCCTAGCCATGTCCAAGGCCTTCCATGACCTACAAATCTTTTCCAACCAACACCGATCAACTTCCCACACGGTTGACATCCTTTTGAGCATCTCCTTGCCCTCAACAACGTCCCAATATCGCACACGAGCTCTGTTACAAACCAAAACTAGGAGACAAATGTCCTAATTCGTAGCAGCTACTTCGTGCGATCTCATGATCAATCTGACTGTCGAAATTCAGATATGTATTCGCCATTACACTCAGGCCCGACCCTGTTAAAGGGCCCATATATATTTTTTACTTGAACATATGTATCAGCCATATTTTTAAGAGGCATTGGCCAATTTTTACATAAAATCAAATCTCTGAGAGGGCCCAAATTTGTCCAACTGACCAATCCATTAATTTATAGCAGCCAGCATGCAAAGTTGTTGGGTTTCTAATAAAGAAAGAAAACTTTCACAGACTGTTAGGTTTCCAATGAAGAAAGAACATGGAAGGCTGTTAGGTTTCCAATGGAGAAAGTAAATTTTCAGCCGCCATCATCTCCGGCCGAGCGGCTGTTACGTTTCCAAAATATGGAAAGTCCTACTCTTGTGATAAGAACGTTGCACGGAGGACATCAATATCCATATCCTCTATAGTTGTTCTCTCAAGCCAACCTTCAGAGTCCTCTAGTGCTTAGATCATCCAAACACCTGGTGTTCTATTGAAACCAAAGAAATTGAGGAAGACTTCACTAACTTGCTGCTCCACTTCAAAGGGAAAGCACAACAAAGTTGAGGAAGAGGGTTTAGGTGAGATTTTTTGAGTTGGTAAAATGCTTTTTAAATAGATGAAGATTTTGCAATGTTGAGTTATATTTTTTTAGGTATTTTTTCTTTTATATTTTCACGTAAAATAGCGTTTCATTTTTAGTTTTTGAACATGGCCATTTAAATCTCAGGACCGGCCCTGGTTGCACTCATGGCATGATCCTCTACCTATGTGGAAGATTTTGTACGACCACGACGATATTTGATGGGTGATTTCTCTTCGTAATGGTTCGACGTGTCCGGATCGTGTCCAGCATTACCTTCAACCTTTTAGAGTCGTATCTTTGTCATCTAATGTCCGATTGATCTCAAAGCAGCATCAAAATCTTCGTTTCTCTATCTAGTTTATTCTAAACTAGTTTATTTAGCACTAGTTTCTTAGGCCTTAAGTAGTAGTTTTGTTTCTTTATTTGGATAAATTCTTTAGGGATTTCTTGCATAGGCCTTAAGTAGCCTACTTAGTATGAATAAGAAGTTTGTAGTAGGGAAAAAAGTTTAACGAGTTATGAGTAGAAATTTGGTTTTGATTGTTCTGTGAAAGTTTTATCTATCTAATTCTCGTGTTTAAGAATTAAGGTACAAGTGCTCGTTATCTTTGATTATTGGTTTTTAGTGATCGTCGTTTTTTGTGATGTGTCAGGTGGTATCAGAGCCTCAAGCATGTTGTGAGGCATGGTGTGAACTAACGGCGGGAACAGTGACCAACAACTCCTTGACGAAAAGCAAAGGATTGAATGCCTCTTTGTTGCATTTCATTGCATCAAAGTCTCTTCGTGGGAATCAAATTTACATGTTCGACGAGTTGAACGGGCAACATGTTTCTAGGAATCGTAGAGGAAGTCGGTTTGAGATCCAAATACTGTCACGTCCCGGTTCTGCAAAACCAAAAAGTCACTACTCAGCGTAATGTCATACAAGTCTAATTTGTACTTGTACAAGGCAAGAATGAACACAGTTGATAATTGATCTCAAAATAAGGTAATTGTAACATAAATAAACAAATGAATTGAATCACGACAAGTATAATAAAAATGTTTCTCTTTATTGATAATTTTAGCAAAATAAAAAAGCTCTTAATGGCCAATTGAAATATGCCAATTTGGCTTACAACTCATGATTATAAATGATTTACAACGTTCTATATATTATGCTCTTTATAGCAAAGGTAACATTCTCCAAAAGAAAAGTTTTAACTCGTCAAACGATTGCTCCGATGCCTCAGAAATGTCCAAGCGACTCCCCACACATTTGTATGAGGGGGTCAGCACATTGGAGAATGTATTGGTGAGCGGTATCAACCCAACACATCTAAACAAACACAGTAATCATGCATGTGAATCATATAATTTTACAGTTGTGATCTTTCAACTTGGGACTAGGTTTATTAAAAATTCATAATCATCAAAGTAAAGTATAACTTGAAATTTATCACTTGTACAATCATATCTTACCCACATTCGACTTATCCATCCCTATAAAACAAGAATTGGAAATAACAATATAAATGTAACAAGATCGTCCATACATCAATATGTTAAGTCCGTAAAATAGTTGTATTAGTATGCAGTCTATCTACATGACGACAACCGGTGCTCTCTAGACCAGAAGGGACTATACATGGTATTGTAGTGCGTCCTTTCAGAGTAGGTAACTATCCTTAATGAAGGTTCCGTAATATCTCGTGTCTGACTACATATTCCATATATTTTCTCTTAAGTCGATGTGGTCTCCGGTACCCCGGATACCGTTTGAGAAAAGTCAAATCTTGTACACAAGTTGTCCATGACCATGCAAATATGTATGCGCTATAGCCAGAAATATAGTATGCATGATAATGAAAATTGAAATTAAATATAATACAATCTCTACTTGTACATCTTATTTCTCGAATATATGCTTGAAATATCTCATTCATGGTTACCACGATTGACGACCCATTATTTATGTACCATTGACAGCTATTAATGTTATCAAACCATTTCTCTAATGATTTACATTTAAAAGCTCCAAGATACAATACAAAAAAAACACCTATTCAAGGTCCATATACCTCATCCTTGTGCATAAGTGCACAATAATTAAAGATTCAACATTGCAATAATGACAATAAAAAGTGACTTCTTTTACCTGTCTTTTAATCAAGCATTATAAATATGTAATTATTTCTTTATGGGTGAAGATAAAGGAAGAAAGAATGACCAACATCACTCTCCATGTTGAATTGTCTTTCTGTTTCGATCATGCATATACCAAACGATTCATCAAAGAGACGATTTGATGTGATACACGATCTTTTTAATTGGTATAATCATGCAAGTGATTCATGCTCGATAAACTATCCAATTTGACTCAATTAAGAAAGTCTGCATCACCATTTAAATCTGACAATTTCTTGCATACCTTAAATCCAATCAGCCTACTCAAGTCGGAAGACCAACTCAATTGATAGGTTCTGAAACGTAACAACAATGCCTCCATTCGGAGCGAAACATTACATAATATACCACTGGAAAAAAAAAGTTTCATCCTTGAAACTTAAAAGAATAAACTCATTCAACTTCATCAATTGATTTTTAAAGAAACTTCTCACTCATGTCCGATTTCAACATCCCACATTAACTCCTCGACTAATTAAAATTTGCCAAAGTACTTGAATTAAATACAAATTATTTTAATCTACCTTCTCTTTTCTCGTCCAATACTTGCATTTTTTAGCAGAAACAATTCTTCCTACAACTCCATTTGGTTATAGTCGACCACTTGACTTAGATCATGCATATACTTCCGAAGTTAGGAGAGAGAAATATCGTACAGTTCAACCAATGTTGATTATACTACAATTTGATAGGCTATATGTACAACTCTTTCTAAACATAATCCAATGGAACCAACGCTCTGGGGCTAGACTTGTCCCTAGCATCAAATCTCCCAACTTTTGCCACATGTATGTTACTTCAGAAACACATAATTTCCCATTAAAATTTATACATGATTCAAGAACCATAACCGCATCTCATCCTCATATTTTCATGTCGATGCTCTATCGTACTTATTGCACCAAGCTCTTGTATCAACGAGTTCCTGCAACATCTTCTCCTTCTATCCACTTTGAACACATCTTATATGGATCTTGATTACCTCTCTAGCATATATTTTTTCTTATCTCTATGAGTATGAATCCATTTACTGTGTAGACCAAATCTTCGAACACTTTGTACACCCAACTTTCGGTCTAACCATTACCAAAGTTTACCAACATCCTTTCAGTCCGACATACTCAATGACTTTTACTATTATATATAGCATGCCTCACACAAACTATTCTTCTCACAATCACTACCCTCCAAACCATAGGCACATACGCATTGGGGAACTATCAAGACTAAGGAACCCATCTAGGCATCACACTAGCTTAAATCTATTTTGAACCAGGGAACTAACTTAAAGCTGATAAAATCAAAATCCTTGAGAATCCCTAATGCAATTTATACCAATCAATACCAATTCCATTTAATCCAATTCTTATAAGTGGTATGATAAATTATCATACTGTTTTGACTTATCCAGCTATTACCAATCCAATTTGAGAATGAAACCTACCGTTATTTTGATTTGAATCCAAATTTGGAACCACAACTAATCTAATAATTCCCAAAACATTTCAAATTATTCATTTTGACTATGCTAATGCTCAGACGTAGAAGAGAGGTTCAAATCGCTCTTGATGCTCAGGATACTGTCAAGCAAAGTGCTCTACGGTGCTTGTGTGCTTGAGCTTCTCTCTCCCCTTGCATGCATGTGTAGTATGGTAATAGGTGGGTATTTATAGCCAAAGTCATAAACAGTCTATATTCCAATGGCTAGAGCTTCCAGCACCATTTATTTGCAGGGTGCATTAATGATAAACATTAAGTCATATTATACAGAGCATTAATGGTAGACATTAAGTCTGATCATTCACTCATCGCAGCATTAATAATAGGCATTAAGTCACATTGTATGTTGTTCTACGATGTGTCAGTAGCAATAGCGAGAGCGACGCTGGGATCCCATTCTAGGAGTAAAGTTGTATCTTCTAGAGTTTAACCCCCAGCGGACGGGCCACCCTACTGGACCTTAGCCTCCAACTATCGGGGAGACCTCGTTGGATCTTAGCATCCAGCAGCTGGGTCGTCTCCGCTAGAGCTTAGCCTGCAGCGACTAGGTCATCCCCGCTAGATCTTAGCCTTCAATAGCTGAAAAGCACTTGGTTAGTCTCTTATTGCTTCATATTATTGGCTTTAGCAGATTTTATCATTTATATGAATCTACAATAGCAATAAGCACGTAATAGCATTATTACAGAGAATATTTACTTGGAAATAGAAAAGTGCTGGCAATTTTCTACATCTTAATTGAAGTTTCATAGCCCGATTGCTTCACCACTAGATCAACTATGGTAAAAATAGCACTAGTACAGGTATCTAACGATTGTTTTTCAAAAATTCACGAAGTCAACCGTACATACTATGTTCTTGGACTTGTGTAACATATATAAAAAATTGCCACCTTCTCCTCCACATAAATCCAACGAGTATCTCAAAGCGACCCATTGTTCCTTACCATACCTACTAAAGTATAGAATGCGAACGCGCTCATCCTAAGATAGGATATGCATTTGTCTTTCCCCTTCCCCTAACACACACACACACACAAAATATTAGATACATATGTGTGAGACTCGTCTCACAGTATCGATATTTATATACGTATACGTATTTTGTTCTGTATTTCGTATTTTCTTGGTTTTGGAATGCTTTGAAATTTTTCCAAATTATAGATTTTCTCCTGGACCGGCATACCGACGGTGTACCGGTATAAACCAATAGCATACCGCCCAGACAGATTTTTCACATTTTAGATATTTTCGATTTCAGATATTTTTGTGAATAGTGTTTTCGATATTTTCGTGAATAGTATTTTAGATATTTTGATGAATAATATTTAGATATTTTGGTGAATAGTATAGATGCATCCTATTATCTATTGGACAATTGGTTTTTTCTCAATGGATGAGATTGACTTAGATTGTGACATGGATCATGATCCAACAGTCACGATTAATTCCCCCTTCTATATATACCCATTGAGTTTCTCTCTCCTCTCTCTTTTCTTTTCTTCTTCATTTCCTCTTCACTATCCTTCCTCTTCCTCAAGCTTAGAAAAGCTTGGCCTTGAGGCCTAGAGTGTGGTTTCGGAACCCCTTTTGGTGGTGGAATAGAAGATTAGGCTCGGTTGCTAAAACCTAGGCAAGTACATCTTGCTCAAAAGTGACATGACTATGCTTTATTTTGTTTTTCTATAGAAACTAAAGTTTTATTTTTCTATAATATACTTCTCTAAATTTTTAACATGTTTAGTATATAGCACTTTTGGTTTTAATCGGTGGTATTGCGTAGATCTGAGTTTCTAGATATAAATTTTGAGTATTTTGAGGTATTCATTTATCAAATCTTTGAATTTGTGAAAACCAATACTTCCATGTTGTAGGAAATTCAATTCTATGCGATTTTGACTTTTGAAAATCCATATTTCGATCTAAAACGAGGTTTTTGTGGCCGAAACAAGTTTTGTCATTTTTCAAGTTTTAGCTGTTGTTCTGATAATCGGAATTTCGACGGAATACCGATGTGTACCGACGGAATTTTGAACTTATACCCCAAAAACTCTCTATCTTTGGCCGGAATACCATCGATATACCACTGTATACCGCCGGTATACCGCTGTATACCGCCGGTATACCAATTTGGGCTGTTTTAGGTTGATTTAAGTTGTTTTTGCCCGTTTTCGTCCGCTTTTGCTATTTTTTTCAATTGAAATGATGTCTTACCATGCTTTAGTATTTTAGTATAGTTAGAACATGATTGTACACTATATATATATATACATGACATGTGTTCAAGTTCACGTATTATTTTATGTCCAGATTCTTGATAGTGGCTCGTAGTAGCGCACTCATGTCTTGATTTTCTTATTGATTTCTAGACCCGAGATATGAGTACATGTTCCTTCTTGACATCGTGGATATAGCTTGTTAAATATTTAATCTATTGCATCTTGGCACTGGACAATCGAGTGTGAGTATTGTTCCGTGTATCACGTGATGTTAGTACGAGGATGTTCGTAAGTGATAACTTGCGAATTGCTCGTACATAGCATACGTCATCTTAGAAAATTCTTGAGTGTCCATGACTTGAGAACTTAACATGAATATGATAAAGTAAATGACTAGTAAATTCAAGTAGATCATTATAAGAGAAAATTCGCACTACCAATCCCGAGCTCCAAGGGCCCCATGAGGCGTGGCTCAATCCTGCTAGACAAGGGCTCCATGACCTACCAAGTTTGTGCATATTGATACACGATCGAGTCACATGTCGTGCTGAGTTGCGGCACAGTCAGTTATATATTTTCTTTTACAAGTATATGATATGGTTGTTCATGTTATAAGTCAAGACATGTTTCATCTGCCAGCAGTCTTGTTGGGTAATAGATGTACTACTCGTACCCGTGGACATCCGGGTATCTGCAGTCAGGTAGTTGCGATGATCCTCAACTTGCATACTAGTAATTAGGATTGTGATAACCTAGCTAGTTAATGATAGAAAGCCGTAGGCAATGATTGGTCGTGCACTTTTGATTGTATGTTACTTTATATGCTCTTTGTGTCATTAAGTGGCCAGAGACTATGTTCTGCTCGAGAAAATATCTGCAACCCCGGTCCTTGTTTAGTTTAAGGGTTGTGGCTCCGACTTCGAGTAGTTCCTAAGTCCCTTGTTACTCATCGGCTTATTATTCTCTATTGCTATATTGTTCAGTATTTCCATTCATTCATTTATATTCTCGAGATACGTGTATTGGTGTCGCACTAGTCTCGACCCACATTTATTTACATTTGTTATATGTTGTTGTTTTGTTTGTGGGTTTATGTCGTTCACCTCGAGCTTTTCTTGTGGTACTTGTTATTTGGGGCCTGACCCCACTGGTTTTTCTTGGCCAGATTTGCCGCTGGAGCCCGAGGATTCTCCCTACCTTTCTCTGGATGACCCGCCACTTGCTTAGATCTGCGGTTGTTCCTCCTCGCGAGTGGGTTCCCTTTTTGTACCGCTTGTGTTTCATTTCATTTTGGTAGTGTTAGCTAGGGCATGTGTTAGCCCTATTATTTTGAGACTTTCTCAAACTTCGGTCAACATGATGTATTATATTACATCTAGAATGATATATTGATCATGTATATTGGTACTTTGCTAGTGTAGCATTTTGTATTCACTAGCTTCATGATCATGTATGATATAGTATTTTGGGACGCCTCTTTACTTTCATATTTGATATACTCTTGATACTTG
This sequence comes from Iris pallida, assembly GCA_029216955.1. NCBI lineage: Eukaryota > Viridiplantae > Streptophyta > Magnoliopsida > Asparagales > Iridaceae > Iris > Iris pallida. The sequence goes on along the minus strand of JANAVB010007200.1, from coordinate 10,891,566 downwards.
TTGTTGTTGGATTGAGATAGGATTTGTTCGACAATAGGAGTCGTCAGTGGCATGCTAGAGTCTTCCCACTTATCTTAGACAGCTTTGATCGTACATTGGGGTACCGGCGTACTTTGATATACGTAGTTGGCTTTGTTTCGCCCCTGCTATCCAGTATTCTGGTTCTGGGGCGTGACAATATGTGCATCCCAACATTGTTGTCTTATTTTAGTAGGTTCTCTAACAATGCATGTTTGTTCGTTTTCCTCTTTACCATTAAAGATATAATTACACTTATCACACAAAGGGTACTAGACATATCAACTAGTATCATATGATCATTAGGATCGTTATTTTCCATCTACAAAATCCAAATTTAGAGGAATATGTTTGATTACTTTTCTACCCAAATTCAAGGGGGATCTGTATAGAGGGGGGATCACAATCGAAATTTTTGTAAATTGAGAAACCAGCATAAGAAAATTAAACACACAAACTAAAAATGACAGTTTGGTATATTTTCTGAAATAATATTCGAAAATTAATTGGGAATAAATATACGTATTCATTTATATAAATTTGCATAGTATTAACCCATCCTTTGCCCTATTTCAAATTGACAAAAAAAACCATGAATGTACGCATCTGTATATCAAAATACAGTGAACCATTTGTATATAATTTTTGCATTCCCTGTAATAATTAGTTGTCAAATCACAAGCAATTGTTAATAAGGAAAGAAATGTTATATGTAGAACAAGTCCATCATCATAACATCACTACAATCATGAGATTTGCAAATCTAGAAGAAGAAAAAATAAGGAGGAAATATATGTATACATTTGTATAGTCTTTTTGCTTATATGTATACATTTGTACCTTTGTGCTTAGTGGCTTTCAACAATAATGCTAATAGAACAATGGTAGCCATGTTTAATGACAAGAGTCCACATTCCACCATGAATTATAAATTGACAAAAAAAACATGAATATACAAATTTATACATCAAAATGCACTAACCCATTTATATAAAAAGAAATTATTTTTTGCAATAATTAATAGCCAACTCACCAATTTATTATGGTGAACAAATAGTAGATGTGAATAAAAATCGACAGCCACATAAAGCTGACAATACTAAAATTATGTGATATGCTAGTAAAGTACAGAACTGACAAATTAGGTGCAATGTGAAAGTATTTCCTCTATATAGAATTTGTAATGCCCCGTTCCGCACAAGGCATTTGGTTGGCTTGTTGGATGCGATCAGAATGTTGGACCGTGACTTGGGTTAGAAATTAAGAGAATTGAGACTGATGCAGTCTCTCTTAGTTGGCTAGACGGTATAGGTATTGGAACGTGGCTCGCTGGTGGAGCTACACTTAGTGGAAATATATGCAATCAAAACATGAAGACCATTTTATGCAAGTAAGTGGAACTGTCCTTCCTCCCTACTCCTCCATGCCTAATAAGATGGAGTAATGTGTTTCTATGTTCTCTCCCTTAAACTATGATGCTTAGTTGCTAAATTGATAGAGATGCTTATGCTAAGATTTGTTGGAATGAACAACACATGAACAATGAACTGCTAAATGAATAACACTTGATCTACTAATGTGAATTGATGCTATGAAATGAATAGATAATGTCCCTTATGCTTAATGCTACTAAAATAATGGATCGCTTGAACAATAAGATGCTTTATGAATGATAGAATAAGAAAAGAACTGGCTATGCTATCGACCCAATGAACTAAATAAAATACTGCATTATTACACTCTGTGTAACTGTTGCATAGAAATAAAATGTTGCATGTTTTCATATAAGCAATGAAATGAATGATAATTGCCCCTAATGAATTGAATAAAATGCTACAGGTCCCTTGAGAAATGATGAGGCTTGGGATCGTTGAGATCACCAAGTGAAATGATGGTAATGTTGGAAATGAATAAGTCATTGAACATGACTTGGATAAAATGAGATGAAACACTGTTGCCTTTACTTTCTTTTATTATTTTACCATATGTTTATGTGCACGATCGAGTCGGACACGCATTCGCATGGTCATGGATAACTTATACACAAGGTTTGGTGATATGTTTTCTCGGACGGCATCCCGGGACGTTAGGGGGACCGATCCAGCCTAGGAGGAAACATTGGCGTGCTTTGGGAGCACAGTTATTACGAGACACTCTTAGAGGCTAGCTACCTAATTTAACTGGACATTGCAATAACTTGAAGTCCTATATGGCAAAAGAGTCTGTATGGTTTAACAACGCCAGTGACCATGTAGTCAAGATGCACGCTAATAAATGTTTTATGCAGGCAGAATAAGTATATTGCCTAACCTATATTTGATGCAGGTAAGAGGAGTCGGCTATCGGTAAACGAAATGATGCTGTGATATCGCCTTTTCAATGAGAAACTCTATAACATGCTTAACATGTTAAATACAGTATGCTAAAGTGTTGTCTTGCTAAGCGTTGCCTTTACAAGAATTGTTATAAACTGCTTAACATGAGAACACCAAATATGCCAGAATGATGCCTTACTATAAACGATATTCAATCATGACTTACATATTAAACTGTTGCTATAGAAGAGCAATGTGAGAACACATGTTGTCCCTCAATTACTGTTGCTTCCTGTCTCTCAATTACTATTGCTTCCACAAGAACAATACTACTGCAAGTTTACATGTCTTTTCAATGAATATTGTTCATGAACTGTAAACTGATGCTAGGCCCCTAATAGAAATATCACTATAATAAATGCTTGCTAAAATTGATCACTTAGTGTCGGTTTAGGCAAGTGGGCTAGTTCTGCTCGCCAGTACATAGATGATGTACTGACCCATGTTGTAGGCACTCTTTTTAGGTGCTCGTGCATGGAAAGTTATGTACACGAAGATTGGCTTGATCGATCATGCGGCATCGAAGATTTATTGGGCATACAGAAGCTCTCCTTGCAAAAGATGATGTTTTTTGTTTATAAAGAACATAATGTATGAAATATTGTAATCAGTTATACCAGTGAGTTGTAAGCCAAGTCGGTATATCGAGTTGTAATCTAATGTATCAGAGTATCAAATATAAGCTGTATGCCATCTGTTCAGTTGGCTATCAATGTAAAGTGAGATGTGTGTAAACTTTGTATTCCATTACAAGTCTTGTACTCTACTTCAATTATCAATAAAGAGAATACATTTTTATATATCTCTGTGCGACTTCTAGTTATCTGCTTATCTCCGCTACTATAAAACAGTGATGTGTTTCTATTCGATAATAAAAAATGTCCTCATTAACTTCAATTTGTCTGCTTCTGCCGTTGTGATGTGTTCGTATTTGAAGATTATCAATTATGTACTGTCTTTGCCTTGTAAAAGTGCAATACCAGACTTGTACGATATCACGCCCAAGCGAGGACGAATAATTCGATGTGAATCAAAGCGAGGACGAACGATTCTCCAAATTGGGGCGTGACAGAATTGACCCATTCATATGTTGACAGGATACTTGTTTAGTTGTAACAAAACTAAGTTGCAAAAACATACTAACAAATTGGTAGATCTGCACCAAATTTTAGAAGTATTCTATTGACATCTAGAAATCTCTAAATAATTTGTAACCATATTCATTTAATCTCCTCACCAAACAGTTTGGTAACTACAAAATATAGTGGGAAAATCGGAGATCATATAGATAACTCCAAAAAGCCAAGCTATAGAAGATAAGTGCTACATATGTCGTACATGTACAACATATAACAAAAAAACAAACATTATAATACCTTGAAAAAGTAGTACATATACAAGAACTCCAAAAATCGACACTAGATGAACATAACATCTCTAAAATCAGCTTACGTTAATTTCTAACAAAATGTTGTAGATCTACACCCGAAAGTGAGAGAAATTGTGCATATCTACAACATTTTACGAGAAATTGATACTAATATCAAAAAATCACCAAATTATGAAGAGTTGAAGACGGCATTGTAGATCTACATACTAAAGTGGGAAAAAAAATTATAGATTGACATAATTTAAAAAATTGCTTGTATTTTCATAAAAATCAGGAATCTATGAAGAAAGTATTGTAGATCTACATCTGAAAGTAGAGAAAATTATGTCGAATTACATTCGAAAGGGGAGAATTTTTTTTAGATCTACAACATCAACTATAAACCCCCCAAGTTTAAACTTTTATTATTATTACTTATTTGGCCTAAATAATAGTTTTTTGGTTTTATATATTATTATGATTATTTATTATTAAATAATATTTTAATTTTAATTACCACTATAAATACTCTTTATCGTAGCTTTGATTTTAGAACCACAATAATTGACAATTTCTCAAAACCAATTTCATATCCATGACCTAGACGAGTCCTCCTTCATTTAGGCATATCATGTCCCACTCAAAGATGCTCCTTTGTACTCTATTTTATTTGCACAACTTTTGGATCAAAAAGGCCAATTATACCATTTACCATAAAACAAATATATTTTACAATTGGAATTGGAGACCCAATCTCGACTCAACCCTTTTGACCCAATATATAATTTTGATCTACTCGAAGCCTACTGCACATATACCACTAGTGTCCCACTCAATTGAGTTCTCATGTGCTATTATACATAAAAATCACAAAGACCAATTTTTGGGCTTTCAGAACTCATTTAGCCAACCCGACTAGTAACTAACCCAACCACTTGTTAGAGCCTATTCTAGATTACCCCAACCTAATAGAATTAATTTACAATGATTTTTATTGAATTTTTTCTAGCCAACATAGGTTTAAATCCAAGATTCAATCAATAAAAGATTGCTATCCAAATTAGGAAACCAATAAAACTTTTGCGATGCATTCATGAATAACTTTATATTCGACCACCAAAACCTAACCAACCCTACCAAAACTAGCTCTACCCAAACTCTAACCCTAATACCGATAAACCCTTATATATTTCTCCACAAAACCGCGACCACCCTTCCCCATATATACCAAAAATCGAGCCCTACTTCAGGCCACCAAACCCGCCAACCCTTCAAGTCGCCACCCCCTTTTTATCGAATTTTTTAGCTCCGTTTGACGTGCCACCACCTCTACGATGACCCTAAGAGACCCCTCTTCAACCCTATCAAGCTCCGGAGAAGTCTCTATTGGTCAGTAGAGGGCTAAACTTGAAGGTTATTCTCAGCCACAACGGAAAATCCAAACCAACAGGTTGGTTGATTTTGCACCTGTGTTTCATCTATTTTTATTAATCAAACCTCGACCAAAAAAATCTAACTTGTACCTCTATGTGTCCCCTATCTGCTCTCAAAGCTGGAGCTCGTGGATCATAATGATTTGTCTTTGGCACAAGTTTTACGACAAGGTGTATAGGCTGAATCTTGCTAGATATAGCTGTTGTTCGCGAACCATTGTAAAGCCCCACAATGCCTTCGAGACCCTTGGTGAGCATCCTAACATCCCTTTTAATCCCTCATTCATGTCCATAAATTGTTCTATAGATTTTGTATAGATTTGTGGTCGAAACTTCATAGTTTTGTCGTCGTATTCCATTGAAACTTCGTAGTTTGATGTGTTCGTTGTTGTGCAAATTATCATAAATTTTTTGTTATTTAAAATCCTAAAATCTCATGATTTAATTTCTGAAAATTATTTATATATGTATATTATTTTAGAATATTTAATTATTATTTTTGTATGATTATATCTTTCAAAATAACCCCAAAATTGGCGACTTTGTACGACTAGTTGAACTTGTCAACTAGCTACTAATATTTCATATAAATACTATAAATATAATATATTTAAAATTTAATTTTATATTTATTCCAGAATTATTAAATATATTTTATGATAAAAATGTAGTGGTAGCATATTACCAGTAAGGTTATGACTACCTAATAAGTTTATAGACTAGACTAGTTATATTAAAAACTAGTTTAGAGTATAGATGATGAGAATATGGTTGGTGCACTGATTGATGGTTAAAGTGTACTATGAGTTTGTGACGGAGTGACTGGAGACACCGAAGCCAGATCGTTGTACGCTTACTTAGAGAATACAAGCAAGTATACCTTGTCCTATGTACAGTTTATTTTACATGCATACTTTTTGCTATTTCTGTTATACACGTCTCTTTTCTATTGCATACTTGTTGCCTTGTCATGTTCTATTTTCATATTTTACCATATCACATGCATGTTATTTACTTTTCATATGCTTTCCTATTTATTTGTGTCAGTGTCTTGTTATGTACTTTGACTTGTCCCTTAGATCCCTGACTTTGTATTAGTACTTGGCTATTGACCCATCTCGATCGTTAGTACCGTACTGCGATAGAGACTTACATATATAGTTAGCATGCACCGCGTTGCTTTCTATAGGCCGTTAGCTCGCACCGTGCTGCGATTTTACCCGATACTTTGGCCATGAATGATACTATTTTCCTCTATGGCATGCCACCATCTTGCAATTTTTACCCGAGTTTTTCTTTTAGCCACGTCTAGTAGCACTACTCTTATTCATTTGTCCTCACTCGTGTTTTACTCTGTTGTTATTTTATTATCTTTTCAGTGCATGTTTATTTACTGTTATTTAGTGACATGTATATTATATATCTTGCTATGTCCTCTGAGGACATTTGTCCTTTTCCAGGTATAGACGAAGAGGTTTATCCTAAGGTTTACGGTTCAGGAGCTGAGACCAGAGAGTACCTATGCAGGAGGATGAGATAGACCCGGAGGATTTCTCTTGATTCATGTAGTTTATTTTCCCATGATGTTTCTATTTCCTTTTCAGCAGACTGTTAGTTGGATATTATCTTTTATTTCTTTGTTGGGATGGCGGGCTATCTTTTCCCTGTACATTTTATTACTCTTTACTGCTGGACAGATTCTATTATTATTATTTTGGACTTGGATATCTTATGACTTGTTTATTCTGTGTGGATAGGATTAGCACTATACCCTATGGTCTGTGTTGTTTATAGTTATATTATACAGCTTATGTACTCTAACATGCTTGATAGATGGTTTGGCCCATTAGAGATGTACTGCTGACATGTATACGTATTTCTACTCCCACGTATTTTGGGACTGGGGCGTTACATCAACGTATAATCGATATGATAAAACTACCAAAGACTTAGAGAATGTTAGATCTACATTCAAAAAACAAAAACTACAAGTCATGCATGTGAATTTATTTTCAACATTTTACTAAAAATATAGAGTTATATCACGAAAGTTCGAAGAGATGTGTTAGATTGTTAGATTATATTTGTAATATAAATAAGGCATTATTATTTCCTACATGGTATCAAAGCACGACTACTACTATCAGGAAAAGCATCACGAGTCTGTTTAGCTTGATGACAAATATCATAAGCCTTATGAGAAAACACACTACTACCAGAGAAAAAAGGTAAAGTCTACATTACTTTATCTGAAGGATGCCCCAGTCTACTATGCCAAACCTCGGAATTACTCTCTTTGTATGCCAGGATCACCGAAGCCAAAGAAGCTGGAACCTCCCCCAAGAAGTAAAGTCCACCCCTTTGTTCACCTGCTCCAATCACCATCCTCGTACTTCGGTCCTGGACAAAACACAACCAGCCGTGCCTTAAGTCCACCCCTTTGTTCACCTGCTCCAACCAGCCGTGCCTTAAAATGCACAGGTAGCTACGGAAGTATTGTCGATTTGCCTCCTGGGAAGAAAGCATTGGGAAGTAGATGGGTGTACAAGATAAAGTATAACTCCGATGGCAATGTTGAGCGCATAAAGGTACGGCTGGTTGTGTTCGGTAATCATCAGGTCGAGGGGTCTTATATTTCTTGGAAGACCAAGAAGCAACCAACTGTTTTCCGATCTTCCGCTGAAGCTGAATACCGATCACTCGCTGTGCTTGTTTGTGAGTTGAAATGGTTGAAGGAGTTATTGGTGTGTTTGGGTGTTCGCCAAGAGTCTGTTATGTCGATATATTATGACAGTCAGCCAGCCCTGCATCTGGCTCAGAACCCGATATTTTATGAGCGTAGTAAGCATATTGAGGTTGATTTGCATTTTGTTCGCGATGCTATTAGAGATGGCACCGTAATAGCCTCGCATGTTCCAACTTCTGCTCAATTGTCTGAGTGCAAACAACCGACTTCGATGTCCGTGGAAACCTAATTTAGAAATTTGCAGTCTTTGTGGGATGAACAAGCTGCTTATTTCCTATTGCCTACTTATACCTGTGGTGAACTTGCTGCAAAGTTACAGGCTATGAGGGATAAAGACCACTTTTAGGACTTTATGTATGGGTTGAATGCTGAGTTGTATGGTCATACCCGATCAAATCTTCTGGCTCAGGATCCTCAGCCAAGTTTAGATCGGACATACCAGGCAGTCCGTGAGGAGGATGATATACGAAAATCTCAGGTCCAATCCGCTACTGAGGAGGTGTTGGCGCTGGCTATCAAGACTTCACCTCGTCTTTCTACTACTTCTAATAGTAGAACATCAGATTCCAGGGACAAATCAGTTATGATCTGTACTCATTACAAGAAAATAGGTCATGATGTTGCAACTTGCTTTGCCAAGATTGGCTATCCAGAGTGGTGGGAGACTCGTCCTCGGCGTGAGGGCGGACGTGGTGCTGGTGGTGGCAGAGGCCCGGCACCACAGCAGAGACGTGATGGGGGACGCGGGACTGGTGGCACAGGGGTTGTTCATCATGTCGCCGCTGCTGGTCATGGTGTCCCTGCTAGTCTTACTGGGAGTTCGGCGGATATGATGCATGGAGGGTATCCTTCGCCACTCTCCGGTGAACAATGGCAGAAACTGATGAGCTTGCTGGGTAACGACAATTCTTCCAACCCTGGTTCTTCAAACTCTGATCGTCTGATGGGTAAGAATTCTTCTGTCACTTGGATGTTTGATATTGGGGCTACTCTTCATGCGACAGGTTCTCGTGACTGTTTAGTTGATTGCTTTGAGGGCCCTGTCTGTCATGTGATTTTGCCTGATGGGAGCACTATTGAGGCTGTTCTGAGAGGTAAAGTATTTTTGGCTGCTTCATTGGTATTGACGGATATTCTTTATGTTCTGACATCTTCACTAAGCCCCTTGGAAAGCATGTGTTTGATTCTTTCCTTCCCAAGTTAGGCATTTGTGACTTGCATGCTCCAACTTGAGGGGGGTGTTAGATTATATTTGTAATGTAAATAAGGCATTATTTCCTACAAGATGGGAGAGTATGTTGTAGATCTACAATCTAAAGTAGTATCACTGAAATTAGGAAAAATTACCACAACTCGAGACTAATATCACAAAAAATTAGAAGAGATGAGGGAATATCTTGTAGATCTACAACATTTAACAAAAAAAAATTGAGACTTATATCACAAAAATCAGTAGAAAGGGGAAGAGTTTGTTGTTCTACAACATTTAACTAAAAATCGAGGCTTATACCAAAAAATAAAGAGATAGAGAGGGGGATATTTGTTGTACCTACAATAAAAATTAGGAGTATCACTAAAAATTGGAGAAATATTACCTGATGTACAACAGTTTTGTAAAAAAAAAAACAGAGTTATATCCCCAAAACTAGGAGAGAGAAATATTTTGCTCAATATCTACAACATATCACTCATCCACCATAAAATTGGACCAAAAAACTTGTAATAGTCAAAAGAAAATGCATATAGTTGGAAATGGTGTGAAGGAGCAACGGGTGAGCGTAATCCACTACAAGATTCACCAATTTTCCTAACGGAAAAGAAAGATGGAAAAATTGGAAAGTATCCAACTTTTTCCTCCCAATTTCGAATGGGGAAAGATGATGTTGAAAGTGGTTTTTGGGAGGGGAGATGAACTGCGAGGTTGGTTCACTTCTCCAATTTTTTACTCATGTACTCCCCTTGCCAAATGTTATAACTTATTGAATTTGGTGCAATACGCTGAAACATATTGACTTCGGCACAATCCTAATGCGAAGTGGGAATTTCCTTTCTACCACACTTCACGTTTACCAAACATATCCTTAGACCATGTTTGGCTCGTGGAATCGGACATTGGGAAAGGAAGTCATTCATTTCATGTGTTTGGATTCAAAGAAAATGAGCAGAAAAATAATTCTCAAAGAAAAAAAATATGGGAGAAAATAGTTCCCTCCATCTACCCCAAGAATTCACCTTTCCACCTAATGATTCACTCTCTCCCAATATTTCTAGCATTTCCAAACACCAATTTTTTTTTACAAAAATTGTAAATTTCCAAAATAAAGAGGAAAAAAATAAAGAATTCATTTTCTTTTCTTTCCTTTCTGCGAACCAAACAAGGCCTAAGGGTCTGCTTGGATTGAGGTTGAAAAGAGTTAAATGAAGGGATAAAAAAATAGTTTGAGAGTGAGGGTTTAGGAGGGGGAATCATAGAGGGTTAAGTGGGTTTGTTTAACCTTATTTGGCCATTTTTTCAAATCCCCAAATCGGAAGGTTAACAAGAAAAGTGAAGGATTATTGTTTAAAAAGTCATAAATGTCCCTTGTTTGCCATATAAAATATCGTGACATTCTCTTCTATTTTTTTTTTGTTTTCAACATGATGCCGTCTTCCTGGCTTTCAACCTGATTACTCATCATTGAAAATTATAAGAAAAACATAAAAAAAATGACATGTATATTTTTGATGCATCTGTTGATTTGACGACCACATATATTTAATGCATAAAAAATCGTCCAGGTACTTCAAAAAGTTGGAGGAGAGATAGTTGATGACCACATATATTTTATGCATCTATTGAGTTGATGACCACACATATTTTGTACAGTTTTATTACACATGTAATAAGGATACTTTGGTAATTATTGTATTTTGATTAATCACCCTCTCACTCAAAATCTACAATCCAAGCATAGTTATTAAACACACTTCACTTACCTCTTCCTCCAATATGTCCAGTGGTTGTAGCTCATGTTGAAAGGGACACAGACACCAAACAGAACTGGTAAGGTTCGAGTCTCCCACCGTAAGGACGTGTATATGTGTGTTGGTTGTAATTAGAATAATAATAAAAATTCTTCCTCTAATCCAAGTTAGGTTATATGTATGGACCATCTTTTTGCTCACTTAATCCAAGCAGACTAAGTGAAAATAAATAGGGATATTTAGACTTTGGGTCTTGAGTAGGTTAGGATATTTGTGTTTGGATTTCCATAATAGACATAATTAGTGACTGGGTCTCGAATAAGTTAGGATATTTGTGTTTGGGTCTCCATAATAGATATAATTAGTGTTTGGATCTTGGACTAACGTTTGACCGTTAAAATCCAACTTTAAAAATAAAAATAAAAACGAAGAAAAAACGAAAAAAATAGAAAAAAGGAAAATAAAATGAAAATAAAATGAAATAAAAAAGAAAAAGAAAAAATGAATAAATAATCGAAAATACGAGAAAAACAAAACAAAAAAATAATAATAATAAAAATACTGAAACATAAACTGGGGAAAAAATCTAGAGAAACGAAAAAGGATAAAAAACGATAAAACGATAAAAAAAAAAAATTTTTGTCCGAGCGAAAAAATATCCACACATTCTTAAGGGATATGATTCCCATATTTTGTAGGTAAATTATTTATCAAGCTAGTCATATTTTTCATATATCTATTTTTTAACCTAAACCAAACATAGGAATAGCTTTCCCATAATAAATTTGTCCAAAATATTTAGACTTTAGGTCTCGATATTTTCGGACAAATTTATTTCCAGAAATTACGAATACCAAGACAAATTTATTACCACATTAAATGTATTCCCGTCATTTTTTTCCCTTTTACTTGTTCCCCCTTTTTTAAATTTCTTTTTCTCTTTTTTTAATTTTTTTAATTTTTTCGTTCTTTTTTAGTTGGATTTGACAGTTAATCGTTAGTCCAAGACTTGAACACTAATTATATTTAATATAGAGACCCAAACACAAACATTCTAATTTATTATAGATCCAAACTAGGGGTGTGCATCGGTCGGTGGTCGACCTATTTGGTCACAACCGAAGTCGAACCAAAGTTAATCGATTTGAAAATAATCACAGCCGAACCAAACCAAACCAACCAATTGGCCTATTCATTTTTGAAACCGATCGACTTGGTTCAGCTTGGATCGGTTTGGCTGATCAGTTTTCATCAGGCAAAAAAATTCAAGTATATAAAAGTTTTCCACGAAGTAAATTCACACAAAAAGTGTTGGTGTTTTTGCCTTTGGACTAGGAAAGATAGTCCCACATCGGCTACACCAAATGGTGAGTATCTTAATATAATGCATTGCTTGTGTTGAGGTGTGCACATGAGGTATGGTGGGGCACAAGTGTGTGTCATGTGGAAGTATTTTCCTAAAAGGAAAAAGGATTAATTCCAACAAAGATGTAAGTTGATTTTTGTTGTGCGGACTCGGACACGGACTCCAGGATGTCTCGTGTATGCACGGGAGTGTTCGAGGGGTAGGCGTGGACTGGCACACTTCTATGCTGATTGTGGGATGATCTAAAATATCAAACTCTATTTTTGAGTATTGGTATTTTAGTCCCACATCGGATAGGAGAAGAGGTGAAGTCTCATTCCACTTTATAAATAGAGCCCTTGGCCTCCTTTGAAAGATGCACCAAGAAGAGAGTTAAAGGGGTTCGTAAAGTCCAGGAAGCCCGTTCAAGTCTCAAATATTGACCGACGAGCGTTCCAGAAGTTCTCTAGAACTTGCTGGTTCCTGGAAGCGGATCGTATATAGGCGAATCTTGCTTTGAGCAACGGTGATCTTATCACCCCAGCAAAGCTGCCTTTCTCTTTCTTCTTTCATTCTCTTCTTCTCTGATCTAATCAGATACTTCTTATGGACTTTCGTCGCTGCTGCTGCTAGCAACTCAATTTGTACCTTCCTAAAAGAAGCTCTACTTTCGTTTACTATTGTAACGAAATCTCTTTAGATTTTCATTACTCAGAATCCTCCAAGGATCTCTGTGGTGCACCTTCTTTGAAGTGTTGCTACGAAATGTTGTTACTATTGAGACAACTGTTTCATTTCTCTGTTTTCCATCAAAAATTATGCCTCGGGAATAACAATCTCAAAGCAAGATTAAGAAGATGGAAAACTCTCGTGCTTCTCTCATCGATACCAGCTTTAACAAGTTGGAGAAATTTGACGAAAAATATTTCCAAATCTGGAAGAGAAAAGTCACCTTAATCTTCAACTCGTGGACGTAGACCATGTGTTGACACTACAACAAATATGGCCTAAAATAGCATGCGCAAAACGCTATAGAAAGCCTTCTATAGTATGTCAAGACATATGAACGCTATAACATTATAGCGTTCTTAAATGCTATAGATGGATTATAGCGTTCGTGTATGCTGTGGATGGTTTATAGCGTTCGTGAATGCTGTGAATGTTTATAGCGTTCGTGAATGTTGTAGATAAATTATAGCCTTCATGAATGTTGTTGATGGTCTATAGAATTCTTGAATGTTGTTGATGAATAATAGCGTTAATAAATGTTATAGATGATGCATAGCGCTCTTTAATGATGTTGACTTATTATAGCGTTTCTGAACGCTGTCGAATTTTATAGCATTTTGAGTGCTATAAATATGCTAAACAATTTCATATCTGAATAACCTGTTCTGTATCACATACAATTAACCTGTATATCATAAAAATTCGTGCTGAATCACAATTGATTTCAACAATTTCAATCGTAACTTCCATTTCGATCAATCAAGATATAGAAAAGGTTTGCCAAAATAAATAAATTCATACATTTTTCATTAAAACATTCAAGATATACAAAAAGTTGTTGTACACCTAAAGTGATCGAAATAGTAGTCCAAAATAAAATTTTCATGTAAAGAGAATCCAAGATGTACAAAATGTTTGTAACCTAACGCTAGTCCAAAATTCAAGTAAAGCATTTCATTTTCATACAAAATGCCTGTAGGCCAAAATGCAGCTCGATCAACTCTTTCCTTCTAGCTTATATCCACAACCATAAAAAATTTACATGCCAACCTACACAAAATTGAGAAAAAAACACATTAGCATTATTATATAAAAAATAAGTTCATACAAGATCATGTATCCATGTATTCCATAAACATTTATCTTTGTTGCATTTGTATTCCAGTATTTTCTCATACTTTACTAATGATCTGGTATCAATTTATATATGTTAACTAGGAGAGAAGAAAGATGCTTCTGTAGCCATAAAAGTTAGTAGAATAAGAAATATGCATGTAACAAAAATGATCAATTCGCTCATAACTATAGAATAATTCAATAAAGATTAGCATGAACAGAAGAATGTATCAAAATGATTAAAAGGGTCCACCCAATGATGAAAATTTGCTAATATGAATGATTAAAGAACTCAATAAATGATAAAAGGTTAACAAGAAAAGAATCAAAGAAAGACTTAGGAAATACGAATACCCTTCTAGAAATGAGATTAAAGAAAAGGTCATTTTAGGCATGCAGAGTTTTTGATGCTCTGCAAGAAAAGATGATCAAATTCAATTCCATCAAACATTTATGCCTTATAAAAATGTGCAAGTATTTGACAATTCAGTCTTGCAACATATTCGACCAATAATAAGATCATTTTTTTATAGAATGAAAAACTCCGAACATAACATCTAAAGCTCAAAAAAAACTACCATAACCGTGATTCTTCTCAAGCTTATTTTCTCAAAAAAATAGTTCATAATAATTGCCAAACATATACGAGTATGACTCTTCCACTCAGTTTCGGACACAATTTCATTTGATGACATGTGCATTTGGTTTTACATATTGCAAGGGTTGCATCTTATGAAGCTTATTAGTAGTAGCCTTATAGTTTTTATGTGTGAGTTGCAAAGCAGTTCAGTTTTCAATATATCTTACCCCTTCCAAATGCTCCAATAGATGTTGGATTTTGGATGTGAGGATTGGATGTTGGGTTTATGTGTGAGTTGTAAAGCTTATTAGCATTAGCTTTGTGACTCACATCATATAAAATCTAGAACAAATTGATAAAGCTAACAAAATTATACTTCTGTAAGAATACATACCTTAATTGGGCACTTAACTTCACCCCTTGCATTAGTCATCTTCACTGCTTGCACTGCATCTACAACCTATTGAACAACTTCTATCAGTTACGTTTTTAAATTGCACAGGTAGCACAAACCAATTATACTGAGTGGAACTTAACTACAGACAGAAATAGTCTCAAGATGTTATCCCCTTCTTGTCCAAGTTCTAAACAACATGCTAATAGATAAAATTACTAGGAGCACAAAGATGAATAACTAAATGGAAAAACTGTGTAAGATTTGAAACTGTAGCAAATAGTACTGACCATCAATAATCTCATTAATCAAAGTCACCAAGGCAATAATAAAACCATTCTGACTACAACAGATCGCCGGCTAACCTAATAACTAAATTGAAAGAATATTTCTAGCTTACAAAAAGTCGGCCTTCTGCCTTAAACCTGAACTTGAGGACTCCATGTAAAACTCAAATTTTTGCAACATATCAAATATAACTTTATGAAAGTTCAGTATATTTGCAAATGACAACATATGTTATCAGTTTGTATCAAAATATTGCATAAATGGACAGCTATATGTCCAAAGCCAACAGAAAGAACAGATGCGTCTATGTATTGGAAGGAAGATATGTAAATAGAACAGTAGCAATCTTATGAATTTTGGTAAAATAGTAGCGCCAAAGATTACCAAACTTGCAAATAAGTCGCTATCACTAGCAATTACTTTTGAGGACATGCTTGTTTTGGCACAATTTATGAGAGAATGTTTTCCAAGCTTCTCAACCTAAATATGAGCATAATAAGTTGATTAAGAGGTTGAATAGGCCTCCCTCCAGAACAAAAAGATGACAGCAATATCATCATGACGCACGACTTATCGCAAGTCATACAAACCTTAACAACAAGTTTTTCATCAACTTACTTGCACGCTTCCCTCACGACAAGCTGTTCAACAAGAAAAAAAAAGTAATAAGCAAAACATGTCATATAGACAACTAAGTCTTCAATTCAAATTACCCATCAATCACAAATTCCAGTTAGAATAGTGAATATTTCACTCATATCTTTACTTGATGTGGTTATCAAATGTAACAGTCGAATATATTTTTGAACACCCATCAGAAAAGTACTCTCAAAATTCTCATTGCCATTGAAGACCCAAATGTCATATATGATGCCACTGTCAAAACTAACAAGTTATCAAGAACCTTCCCAATATTCGTAAGATATATTAAAATAAAAAAAGAAATGGGGAAATTGTGAGCTAATAGATTAATACAGCAAACTATCAAAGTTTACCCTGAACCCACTGATTATAGATGTCGGGTGAATCTTGCTCCTCACAAGATCATTTGCTCTCTGTAAGAAACCAAATAAGTGGAATTTGCAACAAATCCTGTCATAACAAACTAGAAATAACACAACTCTTAACCAATAAATATAATTACATTACCTTAAGCAATTCTAAAGCTAGAATGACAACAGATGTTGTTCCATCTCCAACCTCCTGGTCTTGAGGCTCAGCCAACTCTACAAGAACATGATGCTCAAGAAAGAGTGTTCGTCAATATACATCAGATTATTCTAAGAAAGGACCACTTATGTCTCAAGTTTCTTACCTTGACAACTAGATGTTCAACTTCTATCATCCTCACTATGGTTGCACCATCATTGGTGATGGTCACATCACCAATGTCATCGTTGCGCCATCATTGGTAATTGGTAATTGGTAATTGGACACAAAAATTTTGTCTCTGAATGTTTTGCAAATCACAATCTCAATTTAATGATAAGAATAGATAAATAAGTAACTGGAAAATTAAAGTATAGTTGATTGTAACAGACACTATATATATTTGAAGCCTCCATCTACATTTTTTTGCCTCTTATCATCTGCGCACTTTGTCTCTCTACAACAGCCAAGCTCCTACATTATTCCACCATTTGAAACACTGGGATTAACATGCACCCGTTATCTGATAACCACCATCATACACACAAACACACACAAAAATATTGGTTGGAGATATTTTCTTATTTTGATTCTTTTTCATAATTACTTCCTTTCTTCCTTTCTGTCGTTACTAATTCAAGTTCATGAATTTTCCTTTCTTTTACCATCATCCACACACACACACACACACCCGTTATTTTGATTCTTTTTCATAATGACTTCATTTTTATTTAATATTTGAAGTCTAATGAATTTTCTTTTCTTTTACTTCAACTTTATTTCTCCTATTTGTTTCCTTCTGCACAGTACTTTAGTAACCTTTGAGGTAGTCAGTACATAATAAACAATTAACAATATCTAGTAACTTTGGACAGTTATTATGTCAGTCTATATATGTCAGTCTATAAGGTATGACTGAAATTAACATATATGTAATATACAATAAAAATAAAGCCTTCAGCCCAAACTTGTTAATCGAAAACACAAATTCTTCTATTCACCTCTTTTTATATGTCATCTCCTCTCTCACACAAATTCTTCCATTCACTATGGTTGTGCCATCATTGGTGATGGTCACAAAATTTTCCTTTTACAACCTTATTATGCTTTAACACCCTTGTTGATTGGTCTTTCTCGTCCAATTTTCTTTGCCGAATTGATTAAAAAAGAGACCTTACAATGTCGATATCAGTCGGTATCGGGTATCGGTCGGTATCGGATCGGGACATGCCAAACCACATCGGTATCGGCAGATACTGCAAACTATGATGTAAACACTTTTGGGTTCTTTTACACTTTGAATTAATAGAGTGGAATCCAAGATCTTCCTTCCCAGACCAATCCCTAAAACATGTATGTGAGGGACTCGAATTCAAGATCTTCCATCCCAAACCAAGCCCTAAAACATAAACTAAAAAACTTACAAAAATAAAATAAATAAAAACCTAAAACATCAACAGTTACCTATGTGACAGAGAGACAACATCTATGCATTGAAAAGCGCCAAAGACATCCCCTCTGAGGAGCTTGACGCCATGGCCTACAGCATGTTCTACACACAGCTCTGCTCCATCTTCACAACCAACATCGCCATCGTCATCCCGGCCACTCTTTAGAACCCTAATTCCAATCACAACTAGAAATCCAAAGCATGAAACTTGTTAGAACAACACAAAATTTCAAATTTGAAGTCGTCGGAACGAAACAACTAGGACTTTGCAATCAAGATCGAGAATATTCGAAACAAAAAGAAAAATTAAAAAATTAAAAAATTAAAAAAACACTACAAAAAAATGCACATTGATAGCATAACGTAATAGCACGTTTTGCTGAACTGCTATAAAAAATAAGTTTGATATTTTGGTTACTTTATAATAGCATTTGATAAACGCTAAGATAGAGTTTCATTAAGCGGGAACCTAAAAACACTTATACCGCCAAACACTTAACCAAAAAAACACTTTTCCTCTTTTATTTTAGGTTTCTTTTATTTCCTCTTTCAGTTTCCCTCTTTTTTCGAAAAACCCTAAAACTCACCACACTGGACGAATTCGTCGTGAAGGTCGTTGACACCGCCGATTAGAGTCGCCGACACCGTCAATTGGAGTAACCGACGTCACCGTGAAGGTCGTCGAGACCACTAACACTGTCGTCGGCCCTAATTTCGCCCATCCCTGTCGAAGGCATGTTTTTCTTCCTTCCTTTGAGCTTTCGTGAATCTAAATAACAATTGTTTAGGTTTTGTAGGTTTATAAGTTTCAATTGTAGAGTTTTGTATCATGCATTTGATTTTGTTTCGATTTTATAGTTTTGTTTCGATTTCATAGCTTTCAATTTCATAGTTCTCGATTTCATAGCTTTCATGCATTTGATTTTTGTTTTAATTTCATATTTCTCGATTTTAGTATTGATTCGAAATTAATTTTCTTCTTTTTTGCATGCGTATGTTATTTGCGAAGAATGTTCTATTTTGACATTAAAGTTTTTGGGAATTGATTTAGCTGTAGCCATAGATAAATAGAATGAACAATCTGTTGTCTGATACTGTAGTGCCCCGAAATTCGTGATACGTATTTTATACGTGATCGTATTTCTGACCAGTATTTTTCATTTTCTTGACCAGTTAAGTTGTGGTATATTTCATACTTAGCATTGTAGTTTAATTGTCATTTATCATTCCTGGATTAATTCTGATTAATGGAGCTTGATTTTATTTGGATGGGAGAAGGAATTGGTTTGGTTTGGTTTATTATGCATTGGACCATCTTAGCTAACCTCCACCCTCAACACAATTTATCCTCCCCCATTAAAATCCCCACCTAACACTCTCTCTCCTCCTCATTATTTTCCTCCATTAATTCTTCTTCTTCTTCCTCCACACAACTCTCCAACCCATTAGGCAAGTGCACCTTGCCACCACATGAGAACCACTTTTTATTTGTCCATTAGCTAGATTAGGCCATGGAGATCAACATTAGAACTTGATATTTTGTGATTTGGAGTTTCCATTGTTCTAGATCTAGGTTTTAACTATTTTCGGATTTACATAGTTTTGATCTATTTTGGTTGGATTTTTGTGGATTTTGATGCTTCCATGTGGAAGAGAATTCAATTTTACTCAAGTTAGAACTTTGAAAATCTAGATTTGGCTTTGATTTGACAAAGATATAAAAATTTAAATTTTTGGTGTTCTTGGTGTTCTTCTCGGCCTGGAGTAGCAGCCTGCAGCCTGCGCTCTTTAGCGTAGTGCTGGATTGCGCATCCCCCTCGGCCAGCGCTCTTTAGCGCAGCACCGACCGCGCAGCTTGCCCCTTGGCGAACTGCGCTCAACCCGACTGCGCATGGATTCATGCGCAGTCTGCCCATGCGCAGTCTGCTCATGCGCAATCTGCTCCTGCGCAGTCCACTTCTGCGCAATCCATCTCATGCGCAATCTGACCCTGTGCCATCCATTCCTGCGCAACCTGATCTCGCGCAGTCCATACTCTGCGCAGTCTACCCTCGCACAATCCTCCCTTGCGTAATCCAATCAATGCACAAGGCAGCCCCTGTACCCTTGGTCCATACGCAATGACCCATTGTGCAGTACATCCCCTGTGCCCCTTTAACCATGTGCCCTTTGACCCTATGCGCAGTGCATACTCTTGCGCAGCTCTTCCATGCGCAGTGCATACCCTGCGCAGTCCAACCCCTGACCCTCTTGCACAACCCACTTGTCTATGATGAATTTGTTTATTTCTTGAGCTTGGCTCTTCTATAGCCCTGTATATTGATATTTTATTAGATATTTTACGCCCATTTTATATCCTTACGCCTTTTGTCATGAACTTGATTTTACTTAATATGTTGGAATGACTATTGTACATGGCACGGTATGACAAGGAACTAGCATAACATGACAGTGACCCGTAATGGTGCACTCCTGACATGACCAACCTGACTTGATAGTGGCCCATCGTGGCGCACTCCTGACAAGTACCCTGACATGAATTATCTTGATAACTTGATAGTGGCCCGTGGCGGCGTACTCCTGACTTGACATGACTTGATAACTTAGCTTGACTTGTCTTGACACCGTGGGTGTTCCTGCTTGCTTGTGCAATCCACTCGTATTGTCTTGCATCATGTCTAGGACGTGACTCCCTGGTTCCTACGGTCAGGGATTCATACTGAATCTGGCTAGGTTAATGACTAGATTGATCAATTAGTTCATGGAGAATTTCCCAGTTACCTGTTGCCCTTTTGGTCCCGGCCTTATATATATATACATGGGATTTGTTGCTATCCGTCGAGATGAGCGCACTTCCAGCCCGCCGTCGAGCGTGGTACCTTAGGACACATGTATCTTACTACAGTGTGTCTGCTATATTATGCTATCTTTTTCTTTTCTTGCTGGGAGCATTCAGGTAGTAACAAACAGGTAACCGGACTTGGAATTCTCATTGCATCTTGTTAGTAATCAGGTCTGTGATAACCCTAGTTAGTTAAAGTAGTAAGTCGTAGTACTTGCTTGGCCGTGATTGATTGGATGGAGTCTAGTCCCTCTTGTCCTGTCCTGATCCTGTGCAAGGTCATGACATGACATGATTACTCGTGCTTTACCTTAATCATGTTTAATTGCAAGTCTTGAATTCGCGTATTTTATCTTGCCGATAAATGGTGGGAGAAACCAAGTTCCATTCAGACAAAGGGTTACAACCCCGGTCCTTGTTTGGTTTACGGGTTGTAACCTGGCTATCTGAATAGTCCCATGGTTATCTCATCGTATATCAACCTGTCATGCCTTTCCATATGTTCTGTCTTTTATCGATTCTGTACAAGATTTGTCTTTTATATCTAACTATCCTGCCTTTTTCTTAAATTACTGTCTCTTGTTATGTAATTATATTATTGTGCTGATTGCTGGCTTTTGTTCTTATTTCGTAGCCTCCTTTGTGGCACTTGCTCTTTCTGGGGTCTGACCCAGCTGGTTTTGTATGGCCAGATACCGGAGCAGCAGCAAAGGATCTACCTGCTTTCCAGCCCGATGGTGAACACTAGACGGAACCCGGGCAACGAGTGGGTTTTCTCTTTTTGTTTCTCCCACTGTATTGTTAACTGATATTCTTTTGAGGCGTTTAGCCGACGAGCACTTGTTAGCTCGATGCACTTTACTTTCTGTCTGCCTACGGGTTGTAATCATGATTGGCAACTCGAGGTTGATCATGTATGACTTAACTCTTGCTAGTCCTTACATTTTGTACGACTAGCTTCATGATCATCTGGATATGTAATGTTTGGGATGCCTTACAATTGTATATTTGGTGGTCTGATATCTTGTTACTATCATTACTTGTTGAGATTGAGATAATAGCTTGATTTGACCCTAAGAGACTGATGGTTTGTAGCGTACCCTCACATAGCTAGACAGCCGTGACCGTATAGCAGGATGGTTGCCGTTCCGTTATACGTAGCTGGCTGTGCACGTCCCCGTTCTTCAGTATTCTGGTTCTTGGGCGTGACACGGTTTAAGTGGTGGCCCATGCAGGTCTTGTCTATCAAGAAATGTGAGGGTTTACCAAATAGATGTCTCAATCTGTACTCGCCTTTGATCTCCACTCGTAATTCTTATCTCCTTGGATTCCTGACTTGATAACATGCTTGCATCATTGTTCCATCCTGGTCCTTCCTTAATATCCCTGATGTCATTTGCTTCAGTGGCATCATTCCTGTTGATCAGCCAGAAGAAGCTTAGCCAGCAGCCCAGCAACAGCAAAAAGATCAAGATCAGTCCTCGGCAGCCGCCTCCCGAGCCATACCTCCTGGAGAACCAGTGCCTCCAGTCCAGCTAGTTCAGCCAGCAGGATCAGAGGATGGGGCCTTGATAGGGCTCATCCGTGAGTTGATTGCGTCTCAGGATCGTCGAGGTGATGCCTTGCAGCAAGGAGTACAAGAAGCTCTGAATAGAAGTGGTCCTCGAGGGAACAGTACGGTCAACAATTTCAAGCGCCTGAACCCTCCCTTCTTCGACGGCAGCGAGGATGCTATTGCTGCAGATGCCTGGCTACAGGACATTGAAGTGATCTTAGAGGCAGCCAGGACCCCTGAAGCAGAGAAGGTGGCGGTGGTGCGCCTGCAGTTACTGGATCTAGCCCGCAGCTGGTGGGCTATGCAAGCAGCGAGTTTGGGTACGCCTGTCATGTGGGCGGTATTCAGTGATATGTTCCAGACCAAGTACTTCGACGCAGTGGCTAGATATGACCTGCAGACCAGGTTTAGTAATCTCAGGCAGATGAGCAGGACGGTCGACGGATATGCGACCGAGTTTTCAAGGTTGAGTCGGTTTGCTCCCACCTTGGTGGCGACCGAGCTAGACAGAGCACATCGATTCCAGCAGGGGCTCCATTTGGAAATCATATTGGCAGTCGAGCAGTTCGAGCACACAACTTTTGATGCCGTCTTGCGAGCAGCGAGGAGGTATGAGTACACTTCCCGAAGGATAGCGGACCGGACCGGAGATCGAAAGCAGTCTCACGACCAGATGAACCAATCGTCAGCACCGGCCCCAGCAGCTAGGGCCTTGACCATTGGAGCTACGAGGACAGATTCGGTCACCTCTTTACAGCATTCTGCCCCGATCTATCCCCAGCAACGGAAGCAGAAGCAGTCTTCCGCAATGGGCTGCACTCATTGCGGGAAGCCAGGGCACGTTGTTTCTGAATGCCGTAGAGCACAGGGGTTGTGCTTGGCTTGTGGAGCACCGGACCATATGATAGGATCTTGCCCGTTCAGAAACAGATCATCGTCGACAGTAACTAGTCCCTCGGTTATGGGACCAGCACCAGCACCAGAACCAGCTCCAGTTCACCAACCACAGCAGCTCCCGTTCCCGGGTCCATTGCCGACTCAGGCCCAGGCCTTCCAGCAGCAGAGGCCTCAGCAGTTCGCCCTGGCCCAGGCCCAGATCCAGAATCGGCCGAGAGGTATATGTGTCCTCTCATCTTGCTTTTCTACCGTCGTTATGAGGGCACATGTCATGTTCCATGTGTCCTAACTACAACGGTATATCCCAGACCCGAGCCATATCCTAGATCATTCGAAAGGGTTGGTACCAATAACCGTAACTTTTTCGTATGAGGAGAGGCCCGTGTCCCTGTTTGACCAAAGAGAGAGACCTCAAGCGCAAGACTATCAGTTAAGTCCATGTTGCTTGAGTTCATCGCTCCTTGGAGAGTCAAACGTGGGAGTGTGAGGATGATATCCGATCACGTTATCCCAATCGGTTTGGCTCGTGAGGTGTAATATCTACCTTATGCCTTGCACTTCGATTCCTTGCTTGCATGTATGATTGTATGATTGATTTGTAGCATAGATTGCTTGTGATAGTATAGCTGTACCGACATCTCTAGCCTCTTGATTAAATTCTGAGGACGGAATTATTTTAAGGTGGGTAGGATGTAGTGCCCCAAAATTCGTGATACGTATTTTATACGTGATCGTATTTCTGACCAGTATTTTTCATTTTCTTGACCAGTTAAGTTGTGGTATATTTCATACTTAGCATTGTAGTTTAATTGTCATTTATCATTCCTGGATTAATTCTGATTAATGGAGCTTGGTTTTATTTGGATGGGAGAAGGAATTGGTTTGGTTTGGTTTATTATGCATTGGACCATCTTAGCTAACCTCCACCCTCAACACAACTTATCCTCCCCCATTAAAATCCCCACCTAACACTCTCTCTCCTCATTATTTTCCTCCATTAATTCTTCTTCTTCTTCCTCCACACAACTCTCCAACCCATTAGGCAAGTGCACCTTGCCACCACATGAGAACCACTTTTTATTTGTCCATTAGCTAGATTAGGCCATGGAGATCAACATTAGAACTTGACATTTTGTGATTTGGAGTTTCCATTATTCTAGATCTAGGTTTTAACTATTTTCGGATTTATATAGTTTTGATCTATTTTGCTTGGATTTTTGTGGGTTTTGATGCTTCCATGTGGAAGAGAATTCAATTTTACTTAAGTTAGAACTTTGAAAATCTAGATTTGGCTTTGATTTGACAAAGATATGAAAATTTGAATTTTTGGTGTTCTTGGTGTTCTTCTCGACCTGGAGTAGCAGCCTGCAGCCTGCGCTCTTTAGCGTAGTGCTGGATTGCGCATCCCCCTCGGCCAGCGCTCTTTAGCGCAGCGCCGACCGCACAGCTTGCCCCTTGGCGAACTGCGCTCAACCCGACTGCGCATGGATTCATGCGCAGTCTGCCCATGCGCAGTCTGCCCATGCGCAGTCTGCTCATGCGCAATCTGCTCCTGCGCAGTCCACTTCTGCGCGATCCATCTCATGCGCAATCTGACCCTGCGCCATCCATTCCTGCGCAACCTGATCTCGCGCAGTCCATACTCTGCGCAGTCTACCCTTGCGCAATCCTCCCTTGCGTAATCCAATCAATGCACAAGGCAGCCCCTGTACCCTTGGTCCATGCGCAATGACCCATTGTGCAGTACATCCCCTGTGCCCCTTTAACCCTGTGCCCTTTGACCCCATGCGCAGTGCATACTCTTGCGCAGCTCTTCCATGCGCAGTGCATACCCTGCGTAGTCCAACCCCTGACCCTCTTGCACAACCCACTTGTCTATGATGAATTTGTTTATTTCTTGAGCTTGGCTCTTCTATAGCCCTGTATATTGATATTTTATTAGATATTTTACGCCCATTTTATATCCTTACGCCTTTTGTCATGAACTTGATTTTACTTAATATGTTGGAATGACTATTGTACATGGCACGGTATGACAAGGAACTAGCATAACATGACAGTGACCCGTAATGGTGCACTCTTGACATGACCAACCTGACTTGATAGTAGCCTGTCATGGCGCACTCCTGACAAGTACCCTGACATGAATTATCTTGATAACTTGATAGTGGCCCGTGGCGACGTACTCCTGACTTGACATGACTTGATAACTTAGCTTGACTTGTCTTGACACCGTGGGTGTTCCTGCTTGCTTGTGCAATCCACTCGTATTGTCTTACATCATGTCTAGGACGTGACTCCCTGGTTCCCACGGTCAGGGATTCATACTGAATCTGGCTA
Organism: Iris pallida; assembly: GCA_029216955.1. Classification (NCBI taxonomy): domain Eukaryota; kingdom Viridiplantae; phylum Streptophyta; class Magnoliopsida; order Asparagales; family Iridaceae; genus Iris; species Iris pallida. Next base: position 10,865,976 of record JANAVB010007200.1, on the reverse strand, counting down.
GGTTAATGACTAGATTGATCAATTAGTTCATGGAGAATTTTCCAGTTACCTGTTGCCCCTTTGGTCCCGGCCTTATATATATATATACATGGGATTTGTTGCTATCCGTCGAGATGAGCACACTTCCAGCCCACCGTCGAGCGTGGTACCTTAGGACACATGTATCTTACTACAGTGTGTCTGCTATATCATGCTATCTTTTCCTTTTCTTGCTGGGAGCATTCAGGTAGTAACAAACAGGTAACCGGACTTGGAATTCTCATTGCATCTTGTTAGTAATCAGGTCTGTGATAACCCTAGTTAGTTAAAGTAGTAAGCCGTAGTACTTGCTTGGCCGTGATTGATTGGATGGAGTCTAGTCCCTCTTATCCTGTCCTGATCCTGTGCAAGGTCATGACATGACATGATTACTCGTGCTTTACCTTAATCATGTTTAATTGCAAGTCTTGAATTCGCGTATTTTATCTTGTCGATAAATGGTGGAAGAAACCAAGTTCCGTTCAGACGAAGGGTTACAACCCCGGTCCTTGTTTGGTTTACGGGTTGTAACCTGGCTATCTGAATAGTCCCATGGTTATCTCATCGTATATCAACCTGTCATGCCTTTCCATATGTTCTGTCTTTTATCGATTCTGTACAAGATTTGTCTTTTATATCTAACTATCCTGCCTTTTTCTTAAATTACTGTCTCTTGTTATGTAATTATATTATTGTGCTGATTGCTGGCTTTTGTTCTTATTTCGTGGCCTCCTTTGTGGCACTTGCTCTTTCTGGGGTCTGACCCAGCTGGTTTTGTATGGCCAGATACCGGAGCAGCAGCAAAGGATCTACCTGCTTTCCAGCCCGATGGTGAACACTAGACGGAACCCGGGCAACGAGTGGGTTTTCTCTTTTTGTTTCTCCCACTGTATTGTTAACTGATATTCTTTTGAGGCGTTTAGCCGACGAGCACTTGTTAGCTCGATGCACTTTACTTTCTGTCTGCCTACGGGCTGTAATCATGATTGGCAACTCGAGGTTGATCATGTATGACTTAACTCTTGCTAGTCCTTACATTTTGTACGACTAGCTTCATGATCATCTGGATATGTAATGTTTGGGACGCCTTACAATTGTATATTTGGTGGTCTGATATCTTGTTACTATCATTACTTGTTGAGATTGAGACAATAGCTTGATTTGACCCTAAGAGACTGATGGTTTGTAGCGTACCCTCACATAGCTAGACAGCCGTGACCGTATAGCAGGATGGTTGCCGTTCCGTTATACGTAGCTGGCTGTGCACGTCCCCGTTCTTCAGTATTCTGGTTCTGGGGCGTGACAGATACTTGCGATGCATATTCATTTTGTTGTGTTGTTAAATTCAAACAATTGGATACACCAATACTTATGTTAGTGTCTGATTAGAGATGAACTTGTTTGGTTTAGGAAATTCAGATTTTTTGAGTATAGCTTAATCTGTTATATGAAACTTGCGATGCATCTGTTCTGTTTTGGATTCTAGCTTCATTTGTTCTTCACGTTTGCATAACCTTAGACTCATTATGTAATTTTCTTTTGCAAGTACTGCTAAGTGTAATTATGGGAATTTGAAGCTTTTCTTTGGCTCTTATCACACGACAGGTTAGTACCATCTTTCTACATTACTTAGGCTGTTAATTGATGTCTTGAATTTTTGTATATTGTTGTTGTTGTTTATTAGGTTTCGTGCTTTTAGTTTTATTGGTTTTAAACATGGTGAGATATGTTTGATATATTAAACAGATCTGGACTAAGTTTGAATTTTTTTTGCTTGAGTAATTATAAGCGGTTGAGTTATTTGTTAAATGGTCTGAATATTGAATAATTTTGTGTTGTGGAATACTCTATCATTATATTTGATATGGCACTTATGGTACTAAAGGTTTAGATTAAAGTTATATCATATAATGGTGGACAAGGCATGGGTGCATCTTTGCAGGTAAAAATTTAATTATATAGGTTAGGTTTCAGTAGGGGTTTGGAGACTTTATTTCTTCTTCTTTTTTTAACTTAAATTCTGCAATGAAGAGCTAATCCTGGTTATGAGAGAGGTGCTACAAATTTTGTGCGAGCTGTGGCTGCAGCTTTGGGAGACGCTGATATGATTGTATGCCCTTGTATTGACTGTCGTAATATAGATCGACACTCAGGTAGAGTTGTAGTTGATCATCTTGTTACTAGGGGAATGGATGAGGCTTATAAGATGCGGTCTGATTGGTACCATCATGGAGAACTGAACTCAGGCGTTGAAGGTGAAAGTAAATTAAGTCATTGGAATGATGAGATTCTTGGTTTATATCAAGCTGCTGATTTTTTGGATGAAGAGTTAGCTAGTAAGGGTCAATTGGGTGAAATTGCAGAGGGTGAGGACAAGAAAGAAGATGAGTTTCTTGCAAAGATTGCAGATGCTGAAACACCATTATATCCAAGTTGTGTAAACCATAGCAAGCTTTCTACTATTGTATCACTTTTCAGACTTAAGACACAGAATGGCTGGTCTGACAAGAGCTTCAATGATCTGTTAGAGACATTGCCGGATATGTTGCCAGAGGATAATGTGTTGCACACATCACTGTACGAGGTAAAGAAATTTCTGAAATCATTTGATATGGGATATGAGAAGATTCATGCATGTGTCAACGACTGCTGCCTATTCAGAAAGAAGTACAAGAAGCTCGATAATTGTCCAAAATGCAAGGCTTCAAGATGAAAGACTAACATGCACACTGGTCAAGTAAAGAAAGGTGTACCACAGAAAGTATTACGGTACTTTCCAATAGTCCCACGGCTGAAAAGAATGTTTAGGTCTGAGGAAATGGCTAAGAATTTAAGGTGGCATTTTTGTAACAAAAGTAGCGATGGAAAACTTCGGCACCCTGTGGATTCGGTTACATGGGATCAGATGAATGACAAATACCCTTCCTTTGCAGCTGAAGAAAGGAACGTGAGGCTTGGCCTCTCCACAGATGGTTTTAATCCATTCAACATGAAGAATACAAGGTATAGTTGCTGGCCTGTTTTGCTAGTAAACTATAATCTGCCACCTGATTTATGCATGAAGAAGGAGAACATCATGCTAACATTGTTGATTCCTGGTCCACAACAGCCGGGTAATAGTATTGATGTGTACTTAGAACCCCTCATAGAAGATCTCAACCATCTGTGGAACAATGGAGAGTTAGCATATGACGCCTTTAGTAAATCGACTTTTACTCTTAAGGCAATGCTGCTTTGGACGATTAGTGATTTTCCTGCGTATGGGAATCTTGTAGGCTGCAAAGTAAAGGGTAAAATGGGTGTCCTATCTGTAGGAAAAATACAGATAGTATGTGGTTGAAGTTCAGCAGAAAACATGTCTACATGTGTCATAGAAAGGGTCTGCCACCAATGCATAGTTATAGGGGAAAGAAATCTTGGTTTGATGGAAAAGCAGAACAAGGGAGAAAGGGAAGAATTCTATCTGGTCGTAAAATTTCTCAAAACCTGAAAAATTTCAAAAACGACTTTAGAAATTTTAAACAATCTGCAAGTAAGAGAAAAAGGACAGATTGTTCTGGGTTAGGCTCTGATAGTGAGGATTTATCCAGCGAATCAGAGGAGGAAGAAGAGGAAGAAGAAAACATAGATGAAGAAGAGTTATCAAGATGGAAGAAAAGGTCCATCTTTTTCAAGCTACCTTATTGGGAGGTATGTTATTCTGTCATTTGTTTCTTTTAGTTTTTTTTTAGATTCCATCAATTAAGCGTTGTTTAACTTTGTTTTATTTATTGTATATGTGTTGGTTAGGAACTACCGGTTAGGCATAACTTAGATGTAATGCATGTGGAGAGAAATGTTGCTGCAAGTATTGTATCTACATTGTTGCATTATGGGAAATCGAAGGATGGCCTTCAAGCTCGTAAAGATCTGGAAGATCTTGGTATTAGGAAAGATTTGCACCCTAACACCCAAGGAAAAAGAACATACCTTCCCGCAGCACCTTGGAATTTGTCTAAGGCAGAGAAGAAAATCTTCTGTAGGCGTCTATTTGACTTTAAGGGACCTGATGGGTATTGTTCTAACATATCCAGAGGCGTATCATTAGATGAATGTAAGGTCACAGGTTTGAAATCACACGATTATCACGTGTTAATGCAGCAACTTCTTCCAATAGCACTTAGAGGTTTACTACCTAAAGGTCCTAGGGTAGCAATTGTTCGCTTATGTGCATTCTTCAACCACTTGTGTCAGCGAGTTATTGACCGAGAGCAGATTTTGGTTATGGAAGCTGAGATTGTTGAAACTCTCTGCATGTTTGAAAGATTTTTTCCTCCAAGTTTCTTTGATATCATGGTGCATTTGACGGTACATCTAGGAAGGGAAGCTCGTCTTGGTGGACCAGTCCATTTTAGATGGATGTATCCATTTGAGAGGTAATACTTGTATTTCATATGATTTTTACAAAAATTTTGCATTTGACAGTTTTGTTGATCTTTCAGTTTTCACAATTGTCAGGTATATAAAAGTTCTAAAAGATTTTGTGAGAAATCCTGCAAGACCAGAAGGTTGTATTGCTGAGTCTTATCTTGCTGAAGAGTGCATCCAGTTTTGTAGTGAATTTTTGAAGAAGACAACAAATGTTCAAGAAAAACAAGATAGAAACACTGAGTATGATAACAACTCAATCCTAGAGGGTCGGCCAATATCCGCAGGCATTTCAATTACTCTTACTGAAGTAGAGAAGAGAATAGCCCATCTTGCTGTCATCCAAAACATGGCTGTCGTCGACCCTTATGTAGAGTAAGTTCCACAGTTTTCTAGTTGATTACTCATTTCTTTTAATGATCAACAAACTGATACCTTTTTATTTCAAAATCTTGTACAAGTGAGCATCTATAGTTTTTGCAAGACTCAAATGGAAGATGTAGATGTGATGCATCTACGTTATGGAGTATGCATACTCAGAATTTTGCAAATTGGCTAAAAGAAAAGGCTAGTTTTATCTTCTCTGATTTTTATGTTATAATGGTATGTATATGTCTATTGGTGTCTGACTTGTTGTTTTTATTTGTTAGATACCTCTTAATTCAAAAGAACATGGAGAAACACTTAAGTGGTTGGCATATGGTCCACGTACTTCTGCACGGTCGTATTCAGGTTATATAGTGAATGGTCAACGGTTTCACACAAGATCAGTAGATAGAAAAAGTCAGAATAGTAGGGTTTTCTATGAGGCTACTGCAATCTGCAGATCTAGTGCGAAAGACACTTCACAAGTGGTTGATTTGGTGTCATACTACGGCAGAGTAACTGACATTATCTTGTTGGATTATAATGTTTTTTACGTTCCTCTATTCCGGTGTCAATGGACAGTAATGGGTAATGGAGTGAAGATAGAAGATGGTTTCACACTTGTCAACCTAAATCATAGTCAAGTCTCTTTTTTAAGGGATCCTTATATCTTAGCCTCTCAAGCAAAGCAAGTGTTTTATTCAAGGAAAGACGAATCATCAAGTTGGTATGTTGTTATGAGAGGTCCGGCAAGAAGATACAGTAAGGAAGATTTTCAAGAAGGAAATGCTGACATTGGGCCACTGCCATCAAGTGTTGACATGGATGTTGACATGGATGATGCTGAAAATGCCCGAACTGATTGTGAAGGCATATATGTGTAAAATTTAGGTTTTTGATTATTTTCAGTTTCGTCCTTGTTTGTTTGTTGTGTCTGATGTGTGATTGGTCATTGTGTGCTTACTTGATGTTTTCTTGTTTTGCTTCCATCAATGTGAATTAACTCATTTCTGTCATTTGTTTCAGGTAAATTAAAATAGGAGGTAGAAAGAAGAAGCGAGGAAGGAAACCGAAAAGGAAAGAGGGTCAATCGGATGATGAACCAGAATTTTTGGGTCATATTGAACCAGAAACAGAACCACAAACCCAAGTAGAAGAACATGTACAACCACAACTCCTATTTGAAGATGTTCAGCTTTCAGAAGACTAGCAAGACCCGCAACCTTTGGCTGAGGAAGACACTGAAGCTGAGAATGTAAGGACATCTACAGCTGAAGATGGTGAAAAAGGTGTAGATGAAGAAGAGCCTGAAGGTGAGTTTGAGTTATCTGAAGAGCATGAACGTGAGGTTGAACCTAAGCGTAAGAGACAGCGAGGACCGACAAGGATAAAAGACATCGCCAAGGACCCAAATACCAGAGTGCGAGTTGACTTCACTTTCATGGGAGAACCTTATGGTCCTGGGTCAGTTAAGTTGTCTTCATACTTAGGTCCACTGGTACGGGAACACGTTCCTGTTACACTTGAAAGTTGGAAAAAACTCGGTGAAGAAGTCAAGAAACTTCTTTGGAAATCTGTTCAGGTTACATCTTTAAACTGACTTCTTAGAAAGTGCCATAATCAGATTATTTCTGTAATTTACTGTTTTGTTTTGCATATGAGTTCAGGCAAGGTTTGAATTAGATGAAGATTACCAAAAGAGTGTAGTGCTTAAGCAGATGGGATGTTTGTTGAGGTCATCTAAATCGTGCCTAGTTTCCCAGATTAATGAAGCAAAGAACAACCAACAGAGGATGAATCTGAGACCTAAGAATGTTTCTCCAATTGATTGGTGTAAATTTGTGAAGCTCAAAACAAGCCAAGCATTTAAGGTATTCATTTGGAATTAATTGGTAAGTGTTTTAGTAGATAGAAGATTACATAGTAACATTCATCTATTAGGCTCTGAGTGATAGCTATAAGGAAAGAAGGCGCAAACAGATTCCGCACACTTGTAGTCGTAAAGGAATGGTTAGACTATCAAAAGAGATAGTAAGCCTAAAGTTATGTTCTTTTATTATGATCAGCATATTCAAAGTTCTTTTTATACACCTCTTATATTTTCTCTCCTCAGAAAATTGGTAGTGAAGACCCAGCTGAAGTGACAAGGCTAAGGGTTTGGGTCAAGTCGCGTACCAAAAAAGATGGTACACCAGTGAATACAAATGCGGCTGAGAAAATTGTAAGTTCTTAATTGGACTTGAAATGATTTTGATTTGAGTTTTTAAGATGTCATGTTCTGTTACATTTTAGCCTTTGGAATCTGCATTTTATGATTTGTAGAAAATGGCAGCTGAGATGGTTAATAGTTATGGTCCATCTTCTGCAACGAATGAAGGACGAGATACACTTAGCCAACTTTTAGGACCCGACAATCCTGGTCGAATGAGGGCAATGGGTAGGAACATGAGTAAGACCAAATTAACTTGTTTCCAAGTGAAGCACAAGTGTATGACTGAAATGGAAGAGAAACAAGTTCATCTCCAACAAAAAGTCAATGAGTTACAAGCTGAAATTGCCAAAATGAAAAACCAGGTAAGACAATTCTCAATAAATACGTTGAGCCACTGAATTGATATATAATTTTGACATTTGTCCTTGTTTAAAACAGAGACAAGAACCTGAAGTTGGTGAAAACTCGGCTGCAAGAGTAAGGCTTTCATATCATATCAATGCTTTCGTTCTTACTTTACGATCTGATAATTTATATTCTAAACATTTTCTAGAGTGTGAACAAAAGATCACAACCTAAGTGTGTCTTGATTGATTGGGGTGGTACTGATGCAAACGTTGTTGAGGGGCGTATTATTTCTTCTAATCCGGAAGACTTGGTGAATGAGAGTCGCTTAGGCCCTCTGGATGTTAAAGTCTTGGTTGACACTGCTACTGTACCAGAAGCATTCCTTTGGAGACCTGCGACTAACATGTTCACAATTGAGGAAGCTGTTGGACAGATGATTGCGTGGCCTGCCTCTAAGTGTGTTAACCTAGAACAGGGGCTCCAACAAGAAGACATTGCACCACTGGTAAGGTTTATTTGTCAGACTAATAGCAAACTGAATTGGTCATTGATGAGTAGGATTATGTGATTGTTAGCTGAATGTGTTTGACAGGGCCCAAGGACAAATTCTGCAAACAAGTGCAAACTGTTGGATTTGTCTGCAGATGATTTGGTTGTTGCTGAAGGACGTTGGCAAACACAAGAACCAAAAGCATTGGTTAATGGACTTCCACTCGGACCAAAGGCAGTTAAAGTATTTGTGGATGTCATACATCAACCTGATACATTCATATGGAGGCCTACGATAGACAAGACATATCTTGAGGACTGTTTAATGTCTTTCGTGGCATGGCCTGCCATCAAAGTTGTATTTGAGAACACAACAGATGCAACAGGTCAGAAATCTTCTCTTTAGAATCCTACTTCATCTGATAAAACATCAGGAGGAAAATCAGCATCAACAGGTCAAAAATCTGCTGGAACAAGTTCTACATCTCATATAGAGACATCTCGAGCAACAGGTACAAAATCTGCAGCAACTTTTCCAAAATCTCCTGCTGAGAAGGCTTCGACAACAGGTCCAAAATCTCCTGTAAGGAAATCTCAACTAGCCTCACAATCCCCTACCGAAAATCTCCGGTAAACTTTTGTAAATATGATCTGAAGTTGGTTCTGCTTATTACTGTGTGTATTAATTGGTTTATGTTAACTGGCAGCGTAAACATGGAGCTGAAGTTATCAAGGAAAATCAAAAGTGCAAGTTGATGGACATTAGCGGAAGGAAGCGGGTTGTTGCTGAAGGGCGTGTGCATTCAACCGACCCAGAGCAAAAGGTACACTTTGTTCGCTTGGGGCCTAATGCAGCTAGAGTTTGCGTAGATATAGTGAAGGTAGATGATGCAGCGGTTTAGAGAACAACAGATGATATCGAGTTTATGAGAGATGCACTTGGTTCGTCTATCGCATGGCCAATGGATAAATTGGTCATCTTTTGATTTTAAGAAACTTGGTAAGTATTTTAATTAGTGTAATGCTTGTGTTTTGGTTTTCAATCTGATGTTTCATTGCTTAACTGATGTAAGACCTTGCTGCTTTTTTTGCAGGGGAATGAACAAACTTTGGTCCGAGTTAGCTAGTTTAAATTAGATTTAGACTAGCTAGGCATATGAACTTATGACTTGTCTTATGTATTTTGGATTCAAACCTATGTTATGTATGTTGAATGAAACTCTAGACTTGTGTTATGTATGTTGGATTGGTTTTAGACTTGTGTTATGAATGATCTTATTTGTGTAAAACAGGTTCTTATTTATATCAATGTGAAACAGGTTCTCTAATATTACAATAGATACGTAAAACAGGTTCTTATTGAATGAAAATACGTTTAATAGCAAAAAAAGCTGTTATAATCATATATTATAGCATGAAACTTTAGCCGTGAAATAATTAATTAATGCTATAACAAAATATTTTAAAACAATAAAAATTTGCTATTGTAGAACGTCCTATCATAGCACAAAATATGAATTGTCATCAAGTTTTTAACATAAAACGGATGTGCCATAATAAAGAAAATTAAGGCATTCAGATATTGCTATTGTATCTGAACCTGTCGTAGCATTTTAGAAAAACGCTATCGTATGGGTGGAACCTAAGATAGCTGCCGATGACATAGCATTTATGAAAATGCTATATAATACGTATGATAGCAGATTTTTTGCGCTAATAATGTACATATTTCTTGTAGTAAAAATCATTCGAGAAATGATCTGTTGCTGTCGGCGGACCTCTGAGAACTGGGATCAAGAAACCAGTAAGTAATTAAGAATAGAATCGAGAGTACCTAGAAGCTTCGAAACTTGGTAGGAATCGAGATCGATACCATGATCGAGACGAAGAAGCAGGTTCAAAACCCTAGTTCCAAGAAAAGCTCCCCCTCTCAAACTCATCTCCTCTACTTTGAGGGGAGGGGCATCGAAGTCAAGGGTCAAGAGGAGGAGGAGGAGGGTGCGAGAGGAGGAGACCCATCGAGAGGAAGAGGAGGAGTTTTGGGGGGAACAAATTTTTTTAGGGAGGGATTGAATATTTGGGTACGAAAGTGAGGAGGGTTGATATGGTAGATAGTCGAAAGTGAGGGTTTTTGGGAGGGATTGAATATTTGGGTACGAAAGTTTTGGGGGGAACAAATTTTTTCCAAGTACTAAAATTACAATCGTTGGACAGTTGATAATTAGAATTTAAAATTTTCAACTAACTACTTACGAAATTTGTTTGTCGCTAAAAAAATTATTAGATGGTCTCGACACTTTACCGAAGGAAAAATGACTTCTAGTGAATTGAATTACAAATTCATAGACATTTTGTCATTGTTTGGTCGCTGGTCTAGCGAATAGATCATTCAGTTGTTAGGTCAGCCGCTAATCTACCATCTTTTTGTAGTGCGCGGGAGGCATGCGACGAAAATTTTTTATGGCCGATAGTTATGTGTGGAAGAAGGAATATTAGGGGTCTAGGCTATGGATTTTGTAAATGTTGGGCACAGATTTTGTAAATTTGTATGCTTTCACGCAAAATATATTATAGTCTGTTCTTTTATCATGTAAAATAAAACCCTACATTGCTTCTCCTAGGATTCAAACAAGAGATCTGCTTTGACATACAACCATATAAATGTTATAGATTCTATAGCATTCAGGAAATGCTATAGATAGATATTTTTATAGCACTGCAGAAAGAACGCTGTTGTTGATAGCATTCTATAGCGGGGACACTTGAACGCTATAGAAAAACTGCTATTGTAGGCCATATTTGTTGTAGTGTGATTGAGGATGAACCAACGATTCCAGAAGGAGGAACTGTCGATGCTATTGTTGCTGCACTCGTCAAGCAGAGCAAATAGAAGAGAGAAAACCGCATCTGTAAACTGCTGATTCTTAATTCTATGGAAGACACTCTGGTAGAGTCATATTCCAAGAAGGTGAAGGCCAAAGAGATATGGGATTCTTTGGATAAGCTATATGAAGATGATGAGAACAGGTCCAAAATATTCATCGTCGAGAAGTACCACGAGTGGCTGTTCGAAGACGAGATAGCGATACTATCTCAAGTGAAGGAATTCCTGAATTTGTGCCAGAAGTTGGATGACAAGAAGATGCCCCTCGTCGACAAGTTTGTCATTGGAGGGATAGTCTCGAAACTTCCTGCTGGTTAGAGCAACTTATACGCTAGAATGTATCGGAAGAAGCTAAACATTAGCTTGGAAGATCTTCTACAAGAGTTCCACGTTGAGGACGAAATGCGATCTCAACAGAAGATGGACACTCTGTCCAAAACTGTCATGACCCGCACCCGCTAAAAGGGCACGTGACGCGACAACGCCCAGCCCTCACCGGAAAAAACGGCGTGGAACGCTGTGTATTTTCTAGTCTGACAACAGTTTATATATATAACAAAACCTGTCGAGAATATAGTCAACTCCGAACGGAGGACAAGCAATGAATATATATAATGCTCAATCACAACTCTAAGACGAAAAGTAAAGACTGAAAGATAAAGACAACAAGACGAGAAAATATAACCTGTCAAGTCCAGAAACAAATAATATACAATGTCCGGTCTCTAAAATACAGTCCAAATATAATACAGACTCAAAAGTAATACAGTCTCAAAAAGTAACTGGATACTAAGTCCAGTACAAAGACCTACTCTAAACTATACAAGTGGTATGGTCTCGTCAGGCGGAGCTACGCCCTGCGGGACCAAGTCTAGGCCCACTACGTCGTCCGGACCGTAGTAGGTACTGCAATCTCCCTCGTCGAAATCTGTAATATTTTATCAACAGTCCAGTCAGGATGGAACGAGTACATATATCTCATAACAGATCTTAAGATAGAATAAAAGCTATAAGACTGTAAATAGAGCATATACAATGAATCATGGAGTGTACATGTATGTATCATGGCATGGTAAGCTGTAAAGCTAGAGCTAGAACAAGAAGAATAGAACGGGATCATGGCATGTACACAAATCAAGGCAAGCTATATATCCAATGTGTGTGAGTAGTAGTTTCAGCTTGTGATCGGCTTGGGTACCTGTCAAGAATCGGCCTGGCAAGTCATATGTGCGGTATATGACTCACACTGTTCGGAAATGCGGGATGGATCTGATCACAGGCCTACGCTACTACTCCCCCTACCCCAACTGGTAGAATGGATCCAAACAGGACACATCACTGCACGGGATTCTAATGAGAAGGTAGCTAGCCTTCTCTAGAATCAGTGACTATATATCGAGCAAGAGCTACAAGGGTGCTTGCACAATATATCCCAACCTAAGAAGGAGAAAACATCTCTCGTCGGGATCCAAGAATACCAATCCGTGAGAACCATGTGTCGGGAATAAGCATATCAACACTAAGTACATGAATCATAACAGTTATCATAACTTGGGAATAAGTATCAGAGAATGTACTCGCCTGTAAGATGATAAAATACGTCGACTGGAGCAACTGCAGTGTCTCGAGGACCTATAGAGAACAAGACGTATCAATACTAAGTTTAGGAAGTAAAGTTAAATCAAATTAAACCCTATTTAGTCATTCTAGGTCAAGACATGTCTAGTCGGGTCAATCTTGGTCATGGGAGAACATTAGAAGTTAAACCGAATCAATCTAGGTCGAAAACTGGCTTACCGTTGACTTTTGGTCAACGGGTCAATTCTGGTCAACCTTAGGTCAACTCTAGGTCAACCCTAGGTCACTGGTGACTAATAGTTGACTTTTAGTCAACTGTCCAAGTTAGATGGAATTTGGGACCAAATTGGGTAAAGTGTTGACCCATAGTTGACTTTTAGTCCAAAAAGTCAACCGTGGTCAACCGGGTCCAAGACTAGATTTAGACAGCTAATCCTACTCATTACCAACCTATACAACCCATATCCAAGTCCATCTTGGACTTGGAAACTCGAATCTTGGCCGTGGGCCAAATCTCTATTTTACCATTTTTAAGGGTAAAATTCTACCCTCAGCGATAATCCCGTTAGCCTACCTACGCTAGTTATTATGACCCGATCTCCCTAGGGTAGTAGGGTACTATCCTATAGGTTCGTTATCTACCATAATACCTAGATAAAGTGGACGTCTAGTCCACCTTACGGTCCGTTGCAGAAATTTTGAATATTTTGAGATACGCACTGACACGGCGCGATACCGGCGCCCTATGACCCCGATTTCCACCCGGGAGCTTACCCGCAAAATCTAAATCACGTAACCTAGGCCTATGTCAAGTTTCATCGCGATCCGGTGCTCCGGGCACAATTTTGCCCTCTAACTCGATTTCTACCAAAAACCCCTCTTTTAGTCTCATTCTCAATATCTTCGTTGATTTTCGATTTTAGTTCTTCTTCTTCTCAACTTCTCTAATCTTCTTCTTCTTCTCTAATTCTTCTTCTTACTCCTCCTTCCTAGTCTTCTTCAATTTTCTAACCTACTCTAATTCCTTCTCATTTCTCCCTATTCTTTCTTCTTTCTTTCTTTCATTCTTCTTCTTAAATTCTCATCCCAACTTCCTATCTTCTATCTATATATATACATACATATATATATAGATACCTACCTACATATATACCTATATATATATTACTAGGGGGGTTTTGGGTGTATAGGGGGATGAATTGGGGGGGAGCTGCCAATGGCAGCCCCTACTGCTGCCACTGCTACTGGTTAAGCTGCTGCTGCTGCTGCTTGCCCTGCAGCTGCTGCTGCTGCTGCTGCTGCTGCTGCTGTGCAGCTCCTGCAGCTGCTGCTGCTCTCTTCCTTCTCTCCTTCTACTCCTCCTACTTCACTCCCTCCTCTCCTCTCTCATATATATATATACCTATATATTTACCTATCTATCTATGTATCTATCTATCTATTTCTATATATATATCTATATATCATATCCTCTCTCCCCATCTATATATATATACACTCACACACATATACATATATATACACACACACATATACACATATATATACACACATATACATATATATATACACACACATATATATATATATATACCTACAACCACAACCACACCACCACTCACAACCACACCACCAATCTCTACACACACACACACAAATACATACATACATACATACATACATATAATTTCATATATATATATATATACATATACCATATATATATATATATATATATATATATATATATATATATATATATATATACTAATTAACATACAAAACCCTTAATTACTCCTAACCTAGATTTCTAGGGAGAACCTACAAAATAGGGGGCAAAGTGTAGAGAATTGAATTCTCTACATTTATTGTAAAGAACTTAATTGAAAAGGAGAATTAATGAAGGGTTTTAATGACATACCTAATTGGAGTTTGGAGAGAGAGAGCTTGGAGAGAGAATTTGAGAAAGAGAGAGAGAGAGATGACTTTGTGGAGAAGACAAAGGGGGGGGGGACCTCCTAGTCATGGCCGGCCACTTCCCCTTGGGCTATTGGGTTGGGATCCAATAGCCCACAACCCATTAATCCAAGTTTGGTTTGTTTTGAAATCGGGTTGGTTCGGTTTGGTTCTAAATACAAATTAAGTCTCTAAATTGACTAATTAAGCCATGGAAGTTAGGTTAATAATTTCTAGCCTATTTATGATGGTACATGGGCTAAGCCCAGCTAGTATGGGGGTCCCACTAGGGTCCAGGCTACCCGGGTCTCCAAATTGGGTCCGAATTGGATAAAATTCAAACCGACTCAAATAAATTCCTAAAAATCATATAAAATTATATAAAATTCCTAAAATATTATTAAACTTGAAAATGATAAAAATACCCCTAATTTGAAAAACTGGGGGTGATAAAAACAAATGGCTAAGGCCAACTTGGTGTAGATAAGAGAGTTCAAGGGGAAGCAGGTGGCTTCTCATCACAAGAAGAAGGACTCCCCTAATCTGAAAGTGAACGGTCCTTCATTCAAGCAACAGAAGTCCAAGTCCCACATAACTTACTTCAATTGTGGGAAGAATGGCCACTACAAGAGTGAATGCAAATCCAAGCCCAAACCAAAATAGCAGGTATGGTTAAACTTGGTTGTTTTGATTACTTAACTTGGTTGCTATTGTTGCACAGGTTGAGTTATCTAGCGTGGTAGCTGACTAGTAGTCTGACACTAGTGCATCTGACCACGTGTGCTCTCGAAGGAGCTGTTCACCAAGGATGAGCCGTGTTATGACGAAGGTCTCGATGGTGAAAATGTACCTAGCAGAATATCTGAAGATCGAGACAGTGGTTATGAACCACCGGCAAGGATACTGGAATACGTATTACATGTACCAGAGATTTCCGAAGATCCGATCTCAGAAAGTCTGTTATCTGATACAGACTTGAAAGATGGACATTCGTACTAGCCAGATGGAAATTTCTTCGCGAGGAACATGCTTCGAAAAGATGTTCGGTGCTGAAGGGATGTTCGAACTTCTGCTGATGGCGATGAAGTTACTTCATTAAATGGACTGAGAGTTGCTCTATGATAGAAGCAGACTCAAGCTGTCCTACCGGGACCTTATCTTCAGAATGTAGGGGTAAGGAGGTAGAGGAGTTTAAGGTCTGTGCAGATACAAGATTGTTGGGAAGCTGTTCAGACGATTGAACTAAAGTACTGATCATCTGGAGTTAGTACACTCAGATATCTGTGACTTTTATCAATTCTCCACAGAGGCCGGTTCGAATTGTTTTTCGAAGTGCACGTTCGCATGACTTCTCAAGTAGAAGGATGCATCATTCGAGTAGTTCAGAGACTTCAGGACTGAAGCTGAACGTTAAACCGATCTACAACTACTTAGAATTGATCGAGATGTAGTATAGGTCTCATGAATTCGCATCGTTCTGCAAAGAACATGGAATCATCAATGAGACTACTGCTCCGTATTCTTCTCAATCTAATGGAGTAGCGGAGAGAAAGAACAAAACGTTGACAAAAATGATGAACTTAATGCTGCTAATTGCGGGTCTTCCTAAATGCTACTGGGGAGAAGCTGCTTGACGGCCACTTTTTCTAAATAGAGTGCCGTATGCAACTTCGGACGTAACTCCTCATGAACTCTGGTTCAAAGTCAGACCTAACTTGAATGTCATTCGAGTGTGGGGGTGTCTGGCTTATGTGAAGCTCCCAGATCTGAAGATTCAGAAGCTGGGGACAAGGACTATGAAGACGATATTCTTCGGGTATGCCGAGAAGAGTGATGCTCGGAGATTTTTTTGATATTGAGTCAAATCATATCATCGAATCTCGCGAAGACAAATTTGTAAGGCACATGAATATTGTTCTTACGAATATACTTGAGAACAATGAGGGTGCGCAAGAAACTAAAGTTTTCAATAAAGAAGTAGTCCAAGAAGATGTTGTTGTTGAAACAACGGTTGAACCAGCACTCGCTGAGCCGTCAGCAAAGCATGTGAGGAGGCCGAAGGACTTCGGAGATGACTTCATCACCTATTATGTGGAAGCAGATCCGCTTACCTATGATGAGGTGATGAAGACCAGAGATACTATTTTTTGGAAGGAGGCGATAGACAATAAAATTGAATCAATCACCTCCAATAACACTTGGGTGTTGGTTGATCTTCCTGAAGGAGCAAAACCTATCGGATGCAAGTGGATCTTCAAGAAGAAGATGAAAGTTGATGGAACCATTGACAAGTTCAAGGCCAGGCTAGTGGCAAAGGAGTTTTCTCAAAAGCAGGGGATCGACTACTTTGACACGTATACTCCAGTCGCCCGGATGACCTCCATCAGAATGTTGATTGCTCTCGCAGCGATACATAAGATGGTGATACATCAGATAGATGTGAAAATGGCATTCCTAAATGGCGAGCTGACCGAAGAGATCTACATGCAACAACCAGAAGGGTTTGTCGTCAAAGGTCTTGAAAACAAATTCTGCAAGTTAGTGAAATCTCTGTACGGTTTAAAGCAAGCTCCCAAAATGTGGCATGAAAAGTTTGACAAAGTCATAAGTGTAAAAGCATAAATTTCAGGACCAGAAATCCTATGCGCCTAACATCACATGCGCCAGGGAGCTCAGACGAAGTACTTGGCACAGCAAAGCATAGACATTAAAAGAAGATTTTTATTTCATATAAAAGTCTGTTATATGTCTTAAAAAGAGCTGTACAAAGGAGAATTTCAACAAAGAAAAGACCCTAAGTCTACAGTTAGGCGCAGCAACTACCATGCACCCTCAAACAGGCGCATCCCACCATGCGCTCTCAGCCAGGCGTATCTCTTCAGCAGCTCAGTTATGTGCATCTCTTCAGCAGCTCAGTTATGTGCATTCCTTCAGCAGCTCAGTTATGTGCCGTCCTTCAGCGCCCCACAAGCGTATCGTGAAGTCTCAGCACATGCTCCATCAAATGCTTCGACTAATGAAGCATTTATTGAGCAGAACGAGAGTGGGCAATCAACCCTCCAGCTGGAGGAAGAGCTCTCCGTAATTGATCCACGGCAAAAGAAGGCTTTCAACACAACCAGAGTGGGCAACACCCACTCTGACAGAAGAAAGAGCCTCCAAAGCCGCAACACCGCAATTCCGATCTGCGGCTCTCCCACTATAACGGAGACGAGGCTCGAGCATCCCGATCTTTGGATGCAACAGGCACCTTCCGCCTGCCTCAGAAGCCCTCGACTCTGACTTTTGGATGTAACAGTCACCTTCAAGTGCATCAATGAAGACTATGCATCGCATATTCACCCTCGAGAGCATCTCATCAACAGAATGTGCTCGAGTAAACAAGTTCATTTCGGGAGGACGTGAGAGAACGAGAAGCAAACCCTCTCCATGCCATTATTTATAGGCCGGGCAAATCAAACCCATGCGCCAAGTGGCTGGCTTTCCGAATCCTGTGCAATGAATTTGCATTAATGGTGATGAACCTGACGCTTCGAATTCAGTCGAGTCAAGAACGGCTATTTAAAGCACTCGAAGAACGTAACAGTCGAGCCCATAAAGACGTGTCATGCAAAGTGGATACGTCGGCCAGATCACGTATCATATTAACGCACCCAGCTCCCATCAGCCTCATAAGGATACGCCCCATGCGTCCCCATGTGCCTAGTGGAATGTCGATCGATGCGCCCACTCAATAACCCATCACCTGTCAAAGAAATTAAATGCTGAAGTCTGACAGAGTTGGCAGTACGTCCCCCGAGGACTGAACAGTTTACAGCTTTTTTAGAAAATGAAGCGTCGCCAATGTCAGCACCATCATTACTCCCCTCCGGCGGTTACAAGCCACGTGGCCGCCCAACCATCTCGCATGCGCCTCCGCAGCTATGCGCCTAAATCTCTGCATGCGCCTCAAAAGCTGTGCGTCTCAGACTTTTTTCTGATCCCTAAAGACAGAAGTAAAGACACTACTAAAGCCCTGCATGCGCCTCAAAAGCCATACGCCCCGACTGGTTCGTAACTCCTAAAGGTTACGAGCCAAAGCCTCCTCATGCGCCCAATCCTAAGCGCATCCTATCAGATCACTCCCCACCAAATCCGAGATCTTCGAGCCATGGACCTACGACACGCGTCCTTTGACTTAATTCAGCCTATGAAGGAGTGCTAATCACCCAAGATCTCAGCAACTGAAAGATCTTCTCCGTTGCTACGTGTCAGCTCTGCCGCAGCCCACGACAACAACGAGTAAAGTTCAACTCCTTAATCAGGGCGCATCACCCATGCACCTCCATCAGCGACCACCACGTGGCGTCCCTACGTACAGGCGCATCCTACATACACGTATAAGCAGCCAGCCTGCAAAGCTATAATAGAGGGATCATCTCCTTCTAACACACACACACACAGACAGAGACACGTCGTACAAATATCAGCAACATATAGAGAGAGGCATATACAGACACTCAATGTCTTCTTCCTCTCCACAAGCTCCTGCACCTAGAGCAATCTAGATCTTCAGAGAACCGAGAACCGTCGTCATATCGTCAACGGAGTCAACGCACTACCACTTGCTCCATCGACACAAGGGACCCAGATAAACAAAAGTGTACTCCTAGGACTACATCTAAGTCCTATATTGTAACACTGTTTTGTTTGATTTAAAATTACATCAAAAAGATTTTAATGACAAACAAGCTGGCGACTCTGCTGGGGACCTCTTTCTCTTCTACCGAGAAAGCTGTGTCACAATCCGACGACGTGAAGGTGGGCTCCTCCCACAAGATGCTGGTCGTACGCCTCAATCAACAGGCGTATGAGGAGTTCATCTTTGAAGGCAGTACGAGTCCTTCGAAGCGGCTGTCGAAGCCGAAGAAGACTCGCTAAGTTTGGGTGCACAAAGTCGACGCCTCTGGCACCACCATCGAAGGGGATACACCAATGCAGCCTTCCCTTCCTGCTGACGTCCTCAGCAACCAAGATGCGCCCACCGGTGTATCGCATCTCTCGAAGAAATGTGCGTCTGACCATATTTCCCAGCCATCTCCCTCTCAGGCGAGAAAGATACGTCGATGGAGCAGGGGCGCAGCTAATGTTCCGTGCATCACCTCTGATGTGCCGCAGAAGGTCTCTGTCTTTGACAGACTCACTCGCTGTAGTGGCGAGGAGAATTTGGACTCTGAGTACTATACACCCCAGTGGGATAGTACGAAGAAGTCCAAGGCAGCACGACCCATGCGCCTCAAACGTGCTATACTGGCAGCAAACCAGAAGCATGCGCTCACAATCATGCGCGCTGCTGATGGTAAGCTGTACAAGGTCGACTCGGGTGCTTCTGCACCGAAAAAGAATCGACCTTCAAAGTCCTTGTCTCACTTGGGCGCATTTGTTGCGTTCGCAACCGAGTCGAGCAAGGCAAACCCTGTGGTCTTGAACTCCCGTGCCTCCTTTGGTTGTGCGTTTGAGGTTCGTTCAAGTCACTGTAAATGTTGTTCCCCCACTACTGATCTGAGCACCTATTTGGTGTTGGATCAGGGGTCGCAGCATTCACTTGACCACCCCGGCGCTTGGCCTTGCCATGCGCCTGAGAGGGGTGCGAAGGTGGCACTCTCCTCCAACGATCTGCATAACATGATCACTCACAAACACCGGTCAGGAGAGTCGACTGACAAGCACAATGTGCCCCTCATAGGGCACGCCTGTACTGTAGTCACCATCAACTGTTGTTGCAAAACAGCAGTCCCGCCACCAAGGCAGTCGGTGTTCCAGCGGCTGCAATCATCAACACCTCTCCGACGTCACCTCGGGAAGAAGGTGTCAATTGAAGAGGAACCAGAGGTTGCTTCATGCAACGTGATCTCTAATTCCTCATCAATCCGAAAGGCGACCGGTCATTCCTCGTCATCGTCCAAGAGACAGCCGAGGAGAACCAAGACAACTGTTTCATCCTCTGGAGTGTTCGAAGGCACTCGGGGGAGAAAAAAGATCCTGGAGGAAGCTGGGGGTAGTCAGGCCCTTGTCGATCCTCCTTATGAAGACGAGATGCCCTCCAGAGCATAGCTGGGGTGGATCTCCATCCTGGAGACAAAGTCAGCCTCCCGGACACAGCTGGGGGTAGTCTGGCCCCTGCGGACCTGCGTCTCGAAGACGAAGAAGTCAGCCTTCTGGACACAGCGGGGGGTAATCAGGCCCTCGTGGATACTTCTCTCGAAGACGAGGGTGTTCTCCAGAATATTGCTGGGGGTAGCCAGGACAAAGCTCCAGGAGAGGCATCTCCCCTACAAGAGAGGGAGGCCGAGAGTGAAGCCTCAACTGATCCATCCGACTCCAGCCGTGTCATGACGGTATACATGACTGGGGGTGATACCGAGCCTGATGCGCCGCCAGCAGACCTTGTCCAGCGCATGGATACCCTGGAGGGAGGACTCAAAACCCTTTTCGTCTCTATGCAAACACTGAATCAAGTGGTATTTGAGATACGGTCAGCTTTGGCCAGGGCACCTTCTACCGGTCCTGACCCAGGGGCCAATGGAGAATCAAGTGTACCCCTTTAACGGGTATCCTTGGATACGGATCGCCGCAAAGCACCTCAGACGTCGGAGCCATCAAATGCTCAACTCCAGGCTGTACCACCTTCACCGACTCCCAGATCTACGGAAGACGTGGTGGAGATGATCAGGGACTTGCGTGAGCGCTTTGAGTCCAAGAACAGGCAAGAGGAGCGCCAGAAGATGGGGATCCCCTAACCCTATCCCCTTGAATGGAACAAAGTGGTTTATTCTCCTAAATATAAACCACAAACTCTGACGTCGTACGATGGGAATGACTCTCCGCATTGCTATCTGACGTACTTCCAGTCCCAAACAGGACATCTCCCGAAGGAGGACGCACTGCTTACCAGCATATTTGTCGGGGCACTAGAAGGAGTGGCGTACGATTGGTACTGCAGCCTCCCCGATAACTCTATATCTTCCTTTGACGATTTGACGCGTCTCTTCCTCGACCGTTTCTACGACGGCGGGAAGGACATGATAATGGCGTCCCTCATAGAGATACGCCAGAAGAAGAAGAAAAAAGTTCGAGTATTCATCAAACACTTCCGATAGGCCCGCTTCAGACTGCCCCCGGGCATGCCAGAATATGTACTCCTCTCCTCCTGCAGCATGAACATGCTGTCTGCAGTCAAACTCTGGCTCAACTCCACTTCTCCTCCCGACTGGAGTTCCTTGATCATCGAAGCCGAAGCAGCAGAGAAGAAGGCGTCCAATGCTCGCCTTCTGGGAGTCAGTTTCTCTGCCTTTGAGGACAAGAAAAAATGGCATGCAGCCAATAACCTTGGACGAGAGAAGAAGGGGAAACAGGCGTTGACTGTCAATGCCTCCAAAGGTGCATCAGCACCCACTCAAAAGCCTCCACTTGCACCAAGGCCAAACGAGGTTTATTCTTTCAACGATGAAGACACCCTGTAACTCTTTAAAATACTGAAGCAGGGTGACAAGATAAAATTGCCGGACCCGAAGCGTCCCGACGAGGTTGGAAAAGTGGACAATCCGAGGTACTGTCACTACCATCGATTTGTCGTACGTCCAACTAAGGACTGCTATGTCCTCAAAAACTACATCCAGCGCATGATCAATGCGGATGTTATCTCCGTCGACTACGAGGAGAAAATGGTCTCGGCCGACCTGGTGTCACTCCAATTTGGCACCTTGCCGCCGACCATAACACAAGATGGCGTCGTCCCCATCCCTAAGGCGACAATGGAGGTGGTCAATCTACCACCTACTCGTGACAACATGAGTGGACTCACCACATCTCGAAGAGAGGTCTTATGGGTTCACCCTGATCTCGTCTCCGAGATTACTCAACCGGAGGTACGCCCTGCCTCCAAAACCAAAGGCATGAAGATCAAGTCTTGCCGCATGGTCTCTTCCTCTACGGAAGAGGCACTTCTTGTACAGACACGTTCGCATTAGAACGCCCAACCTGACGAAGCTGCCATCGAGGTGGTGCCTCCCTGCACTGCCCCTGCTGCCGAAGGCCGAAGAAGGGGGTCCATCCAAGCCTCCAGCAGCCAATAAGCAGAAGCATGTAGAGGTCCGTTTCGACAAGCCTCTACGAAAGAAGAATGCTTCGGGGCTAGCCAAGCCCCACAACTTCGACATACTGGCACAACTTGCCAGTACTCCTGTCCGTCTATCTCTTTCTGAGCTTCTTCGCCTTTCCAAGGATACTCGTGAAGCTCTTTGTGAAGCCCTGAAGGATGCTGAATCCTTCATCAGTCAGATCAAGCAGCCTGAAGATCTCCCGACTACATGTATGCACTGTCATTGTGCGGATGAAGTTATCCCCAACATAACCTTCACCCAACAAGACATGCTGCTCAAGCACAACCGACCCAACAGGCCTCTGTATTATACAAGGTATGTCGGTTCCGTCAAGGTGAAGCGGATTCAGATCGATCCAGGGTCTTCCCTCAGCATCATTCCGAAGATGCTGCTCTCAACACTGGAGATCCCAATGTATCGACTGGCGCCTTCCAACACAACAATCAGTGGCTTCAATGCCAGCAAGAGTGAACCGCTGGGCAAAATACGGCTGAAGTGCCATATTGGTAACCTCAGAACTGAGGTCACTTGCTATGTCGTGGACGCCGATGTCAACTACAACCTCCTACTGGGTCGTCCGTGGCTGCATGAGTACATGGTGGTACCTTCCACACTCCACCAATGTATAAAATATGTGTCCACCAATGACATCATCCGGACGGAGTTCGCAGACATCGAACCTTTTAAGGGGGTTGAAGCCTACTTCACTGATTCCAACTTGTACAAGTCACCTGACGAGGAGGAAGCCAATGATGCTGACGATGAAGCAGAAGCGGCAGTAGAGCCCGACATGGAGCCAGAGATGATTCCTGACGCTCCTTTAAAAATTTGACTCAAAGGGAAGCCGCCTCAGACGTTGCCTCCCATGAACATCAAGCTACCCGAAAAAGTGCCAACTGCTCCAGGTAGAACACCTACTGAAGCTTCCTTGAAGATACGGCTCAAGGGAAAGTCGCCTCAAACATCGGTTCCCCTTGTAGCAAAACTACAGGGGAAGGCACCTATCACCGAAGGCGCAGTTGAAGCACCTCTGAAGGTGCGTCTTAAGGGCAAGCCGCCGTAATCATCTGCCTTATCCAAGCTGCCGGAGAAGGCCCACATAGCCCTCTCGGACCCCAAGATTAAAACTGTGGTAGACTCTCCCGATCCAACCCCAGTACTCACAGATGAAGAGCTAGGGGAATATATCTCTGCTGATGTAGATGCACCCTCTCTGGACAATGTAATCCCACAGGACAAAATCTCGAATTTCATCAATAATAGAGTGTCTTTTAATTATTCTAGTCTTCCACATTGGAATGCCATGTATACATTAGATAACGCTCTACGGTCGTTACAAACACAAATAACGACCATCCATCATGTAAATCGAGTAGTCCTGTCCCAAGGGGTCTGTTTTGTAATCCTACCACGGAATCGAGACGAAGAATCCATCATCTTCGACAAAGTCAAGCGTCATCAAGACCTTCCGCCACTCGAGCCAGAACCAGATACCGATAGAATACAAGCCTATCGGTACACGGACAAGGCAAAGTACCTCATCCAAAAGATGGGTTACGACCTAAAAAGCAACAACGGCCTGAACTACGGCAAGGGTCGACGTCTTCCTCTCCGGCTTCCAACACCTAAAGGAAAGTCACAGGACTACTATCATCGAACTCGACGGGGGGTGGGCTATGTCACGCCGCCGTCAACTCCAGAGAAGTCGGAGGCAGAAGAAGCAGAACATTCTCACTCGTCCGAAGCATCAACTTGGGATTCCGATACCAGTATCGGATCAGTCTTCAAGAAAGTGCTATCAGCCAATATGACATCTGCATAATCTCAACAAGATGAAGACGAAGACCAAATGCCAGTATTATTCAAAGAAGAACCCTGGGCTCAACGCCTAGGAGAACAGTGGGAGTCTCGTTTTGAATTACGCAAACCCTCTACCGAAGACGAAGTCGAGCAGATCGACCTTGGGGATGGATCTTCTTCTAAACCCATCTTCATCAGCAAAAGCCTAATAGGAGAAGATCGAGAATCTTTAATCCAGCTAGCTAAAGAATATATCGATGTCTTCGCTTGGAGCTACGAAGATATGCTGTGACTTGATCCCCAAATTGCGATGTATAGGTTTAACATCTTACCTGATGCCAAGCCTATAAAGCAACAACGGCGACGTTTTCGTCCTGACATCATGAACGCTATCGATCAGGAAGTAGACAAACTCTTGACCAGTGGATTCATTCGTGGAGAATAACACCCGGATTGGGTGGCCAATGTCGTCCCTGTCACCAAGAAGAATGGGAAGATACGAGTCTGTATCGACTTCAGGGATCTTAACACTGCTTGCCCGAAGGACGAATTCCCACTACCAATCACCGCCGCGATGATCGACAACACATGTGGCTTCGAATGTATGTCTTTCATGGACGGATATTCGGGCTACAACCAGATCAAGATGTTCCCCGATGACGCAAAACACACGTCATTTAGGACTCCGAAGGGGGTCTTCTGCTACACAGTGATGCCCTTCGGCTTGAAGAACGCTGGTGCAACATACCAGCGAGCTATGAGCACCATCTTCCGTCAGCATCTTCGTAAGACAGTCAAATATTATGTTGATGACATCGCAGTCAAGAGCTGTCTCAAAGGAGATCACCTACAAGACCTTAAGACAATCTTCGATCTCATGCGAGCGCATCAACTCAAGATAAACCCCACTAAATCCTTCCTTGGGGTTTCTAGCAAAAAGTTCTTGGGCTTCATTATCACGACGAAAGGCATTCATGTCGATCCCGAGAAGACCAAGGCCATCCTTGATATGGACCCTCCGAAGAACCTTCGAGAACTTCGAGGCCTGCAGGGGCGCCTGGCTACATCCGGAGGTTTATAACGAACCTTTCCAGAAAATGTCAACCCTTCACCCAGCTCATAAAGAAGGGAGTCTCTTACATCTGGACAGAGGAATGCCAAAAAGCTTTCGACGACATCAAAGCTTACTTGACGAGCCCGCCAGTCCTGGTGGCACTCGTCGTCGGCAAACCATTTTTCCTCTACGTCCGTGCCATGGATCATTCCCTCGGCGCTCTGCTTGCTCAGAACAGCGATACAGGCTATGAGCAAGCTATCTACTACCTCAGTAGAACACTGATCGGGGCCGAACACCGGTACAACCCTGTTGAAAAAGAGTGTTTGGCTTTGGTATTCGCCATCCAGAAGACTCGCCATTATGTCTCAGGCCAGACAATTCATGTCATCTTCCGAGTCAATCCACTCAGAGTTCTCATGACAAAACCAGGGTCATTAAACTCCCGGCTAGCTACGTGGGCAATCCTGTTAACGCCATACAACATGGTGTTCGTTCCACAAAAAGCCGTCAACTGTCAGGCTCTGGCTGACTTTTTAGCTGCACACCCCATCCCAGAGTCCTCCAGACTCTATGAAGACATCACGGATGAGGTCCAAGAATCAAATGTCACCGAAGAAAGCTCCGTCTGGCGGATGTTTTTCGATGGTGCTTCAAGAACAGGCCCCAAAGGCTAAATCATCGCAGGAGTGGGGGTAGTCTTAGTCTCCCCCGATCAGCTGGTCATCCAGCATGCCTACTCCCTTTCGAAGCCGTGCTCCAACAATATTGCCGAGTACAATGCGCTCATTATGGGACTCCAGCTGGCGCAACAGCTGGGGGTGGATCATCTGGAAGCCTACGGCGACTCAAAACTCGTCATTAATCAGGTCAGAGGGCAATACGAAATTCGCCATAAAGATCTGATTTCTTACCATGAGGTTGTATTGAACATCATTTCAACCTTCACCAAGTTCTTCATCGAACATGTACCTCGTTTACAAAATCTGGAGGCTGACGCTCTGGCTGGCCTCGCAGCCTCATTGGCAGCACCCCTAGGGACTCAACACTACGTAACGGTAGTTGGTCGAGACTTGGTCTGTCCTAAGAACAACCTATGCTCACAAATTGCCCATGCCGTGTCAACGAGTGCTGGTGTTAATGTCCGAGACTGGAGATTCTCATTCATCGACTTTGCTGTCTACGGAATTCTCTCGGAGGACCCGAAAGAAGTCGTCTCAGTCAGGAGGTGCTCCCTTCGATTCTATTACGATACGGCTACGAAAATGCTGTACCGACGCTCCTACGATGGACTTCTCCTTCGATGTTTATCCAATGAAGAAGCAGCCGAAGCCCTTCGAGAAGCTCACGATGGAACCTGCGGGGCCCATCAAACTGGACCTAAGTTTCAGGATCGACTGCGACGCATGGGCTACTATTGGCCAACCATGGCAGCCGACGCTGTCGACTATGCTAAAAAGTGCCATGCGTGCCAGCTTCACGCTGACTTCATCCATACGCCGTCAGAACTACTATATCCTACGGTCGCCTCCTGGCCCTTCGAAGCCTGGGGCATGGACATTGTAGGACCGATCGTCCCTCCTTCATCGAGGGGATACCGCTTCATCCTAGCCATCATCGACTACTTCTCCAAATGGACAGAAGCAGTTCCACTGGCGGAAGTGAAGAGCTCTAGGGTGATTAGCTTCATCAAGCACCATGTCATCTACCGTTTTGGGGTACCTCGGAGGATTATCCACGATAACGGTCCTCAGTTCATCAGCCATGTTTTCAGCAGATTCTGTGACAAGAATCGCATTCAAAACGTGGCATCAACCGCCTACAATCCGGCAGCAAACAGATTGGCCGAGGCGTTTAACAAGACTATCGTCAGGCTACTCAAAAAGGTCGTGTCATCCAACAAACGCGACTGGGATGAAAAGCTCGGCGAATGCCTTTGGGCCTACCGCACAACGGTACGGACTCCGACGGGCAACACACCATTCTCCTTGGTCTACGGAAGCGAAGCGGTACTATCTCTCGAAATCCAGATACCCTCACTCCGTATAGCAATCACAAATCAACTCACAGAAGAAGACAATCAACGTCGCCGTCTGCGAGAATTGGAGGCACTTGACGAAAAGCGTCTCCTAGCTCAACAACGCATCGAACTCTATTAAGCCCGTATATCACAGGCTTTCAACAAAAAGGTCAAGCAGAGGACTTTCCAAATAGACGACCTAGTTCTGACAGTCAGAAGGCCGATGGTGTTGACTCACAAGACACCAGAAAAGTTCGAGCCCAAGTGGGAAGGACCTTTCATCATAGAGACGGTATACTCAAACGGTGCCTACCGTCTCGCCAAATCCAATGGGGACTTGTTCATGATGCCCATCAACGGCAAGTTCCTAAAGAAGTACTACTCTTGACATCATTTAGACTTGTACTTCTATCTCCACCCAACAAGGGAGTCTCTGGACCCAATCATCAGGGCTCAAGTACACCTCTCGCAAAATCTTACGCTTCTGGAACCCAGCCGTTCCATAGCGTTCTATCTTCCAGTAGAGGGACAACCACGTCCAGATTACCTCTGAGTTGTGCCCCTACACCCTACAAAGCAGAATCTTACGCTCCGTAAGACGACTACCCATCATGTTTACCACGTCCACATTACCTCTGAGTAAACATCCCGTACTGACAACCCCTGCGTTGTCGTACATTGATCGCAGAACTTCCACGTCCACATTACCTCTGAGTAGTTTCGCGTATTCCTCCAGAGTCATTCCTACCACGTCCATAATACCTCTGAGTAGGAATATTCTATCATTTGAATTCCATATTTGCCACGTCCACATCACCTCTGAGCAAACATGTCGGTTCTCTCGAACTTATTATCTGTACCTAAAAACCAAGGTGCGTAAAAGATAATAGGTCCACACAAATCGTCAAGTTCATGACAAGAAAAAATGAACACACCACAAAAAACTCTGTATTCTTTATTCAAAAATAAAGGATTAAACCCCCAGCAAGAGTTGTAAATTACACGAAAAAAAGAAAGAGAAGAGATTACAATCCCTAAACATCCCCGGGGTTGGCCGAAAGCTCTTCAATCCGATGCTTCAAGCCTGCTGCCCGAGTCTCTACAGTCGCCAGGACCCGACGTTCGGCTTCTTGACGCATCGTTTCTATGGCCTCAGGAGAAGTGTCATCCTCATGCTTCTCGTCCAACTGCTGCCGCTGCTGAGCCAGAGTAAGAGCCCGGTGCGTGAAAGCTGCTTCCTCCTCCTTAGATACTACATGTTTAGCCTGGACTCGTTCAGCATCTAATAAGAGTTGGGCCCGCTGGTCTTCAAGGAGGCGAAACTTGGCATCAACCTCCGCTATACTAGCATCCAACGCGGCCCGCAACTCCACCTTCTCCTGCGTGGACTGAGATAGCCTCTCCACCGCAGCCTCAGTTTCAGCCACCTCGCATTCCCAGACACCTACGGTGGCCTGATAAGAGGACTCAATCTCAGCGATCAGCTTCTCCTTTTCCGCATCTATCAGGGCGAAGAGATCATTTTGCTAGATACGCTGAAACTCGGAAAGCAGTGGTCCAGCTCAGTCACCGTGGCCTCCAGAATCTCGGCCATATGATCATGGCCCTGGTGGAGACGTATCAGACCGATGTGTGGAAGCACCATGGATTTTGCCATCGCGAAACTTCCATTGGCGTTCATCACTGTCGATACACCCTTCTGCAGCATCTTGTACACTGCCTCAACGATGAATTTCATGTACTCATCCGCATCCGCCAGCACTTGTGGTGTCATGGCAGGAGTTGGAGGAGCTGCCCTAGACGACGGACCTGAAGAGGACCCACCGACCTCAATCTGCAAGGCTTGAACGTCGACCTCAGCAGACCCTCCCGCACCAGGAACTTGAATTCTGCTACTAGCTCGAGATGCCAAGAAAGCAGAAGGAGTTGGGTGGGGTGTCGATATCTTCCTCCAAGTCGAAGAAGCAACAGAGGGCTCATACACCAGCAAGCCCTTTCCCTTTCCCATTTCAAAGGGACTATCAACATCCGGAGTTGCCTCCTCCACCACCGAGGCGCGACCTGTAACCAGCACGGAGCCTTCCTCTGGCAAGCTAACTGGATCAGCTCCTGTTTCCTGGCAGGGCACGTCTTCTGGGGTCGGGCTCGGCAGACGAGTCTTCCCCTCATCATCGAATCCCTCCTCGGGGACCGAATCTGTCGCGACCCCCCGGTCGGCAGCTACCTCAGCCTCCATTGCTGAGCCTGGGGTAGGGCTCGGCAACGTTACAGCCGACCTCCCCTCATTATGACAAGGAGGGGAATCAACCCTCTCATCTGTTTCAATACGTCTGTTGCCCCCGCAACAGATTCACGCATCTCTGGAGGAACGTCATCTGAAGACGACGAACTCCACTCCACTTCTTCATCCGGAAGCCCCGTGTCTACTGGACCCTCAACGTCCAAGGCCCCCACGGCAGCTTGCACCACTCCAGGAACTGCTTCAACCTCAGCTTCCCTTCCTACATAATTTGGAGATACTGGAGTCTCCACAACAACGACACCGTCTGGGTTCTCCTCCTCGAAAGACATCACAATCGGCGGAACGCGCTCTTCCGATGAGCCCGCCACCTCCTTTGGTCTGCTGCCACCAGATTTTGGAGTATGGGGTCTCCTTTTTAGCGGCTCCTACAAAAAAATTATAGGTCACAAGAAATGTTGAACCTAATCAGACTATATAGGACATCCTTACCTCCGCAGGTGCTGAATCCGATGACACTGTCGGTGACAATGCCTTCTTCTGCCTCTTTGGCGTGGAAGAGCCAGCCTCTGTGTCAGCACGTCTTTTTGGTTGATCAACCGAAGGCTCTCCCTGACCCCCTGTGGATACGGCAGGGGTACCTCGATAACCCACCTCTGACGGACGGTACGATCGAGCCTTCGCCAATATGTTCCTGGTCACCGCTAACTGAGTGCCGGCAATGAGACTGGTCTCCCTATCATATCCGGGGGGCACGGCATTCATAACACAATAAAATTTTGCGGCCGAGAAAAGAATCGGCGGCCGCGGATTCTGGACGGGCAGCGTAAAGCGAGCTCCGGTACATCCGGCATTGTAGTAATGCCAAGCTCGTGCACCATCCAACAAACTTCCAGTATACCCCAGGTTAATACTGGGGTTGTCCAACATCAACTGAGCATAGCCGAATTGTCGTACAAAATGGCTCGGCAAATAAGGTTCCAGGTAACACTGGTTCATATTCCGGTACACCAGATGGGACGTCCGAATACTTTACAACCAGCGGAATCCCCATAGAGGCAGAGTGGTGGCATCTTCATCCGAATCCACTAAGTCTTCGTTGGCCTCAAAATCCGAAAAGACATGACCAACTTTGGTGATCTTCCACCCCTGAAGGTGTGATAAAACTTTTCTGCAAACAGGAACACCAGCATGCAACCAGCTCCTCAGGTGAAAACGGTGGAGGAATGCATCCCCGACCCTGTGGTCTTCTTCCGAGCCCGGACTCATCACATTGGGATGGTGTAAAATTAACCACCCCATCAGATAATAAAATGGCAGTTCGGTACGAGGGAAGTTGTTATTCCTACCTCGTTCGTGAACCACATTTCCCGCAAATTCTCGTAAACCTCGCAGCAGGTTGCACACCATGGCGGGGAGCAGAGCCAGGCGTCGGCCAAAAACCAACTTCACAGCTGGCATGATTAGATTTTGGGTTACCCTCTCCATGGAGCCTAACCCGCCTAAAAAGACATAATCCCGAAGCCAAATCATCAGATACGCAGCTAACACTGCTTTTGACGATATCTGATGAGTAAGGTGCCAGAAACAGCTATAGGAGCGCTCATCCGACTGTCGGTCCTCGTTTTTCCGAGGATTCTTCTCACCTAACCTGCTCATTTCAGAGAGCACCACGCTACTGGAAAGCGCTGGCGGAGTGGTAAACTGAGAGGGATTCTCCTTGTCTTGCTTAAAGACGTAATCTCTCCAAGCGGTCACATGAGGCTGTGACCCGCCCTTATCCCTCTTCTGCATATAATAATGATGACTCGCCACTTCCTTGAAGACGGCCATCATCTCCTCGGCTTTATCCTCCAGGACTTGGAACTCCTCGTTGGTCGGGAAATATTCCTCATAAGGCTCTGATCTCCAAAGGAGCTTTGACACTTCGTACATCTCATGAAGTGCGAGTCCCAGCTCCCCTACCGGGGTGAAGAAAGTCCCGGTCTGGGTGTTAAACATCTCCATAAGCGCGAGGAACATATGCCGGTTGATGTCAACACCTTCCTGAGTAGCACGGATTGCGGCAGTCAGCCCAATCTCTCGGAGTTTGGTTTGAAATCGCAACAGAATCCAGAGTGTCAGCTTGTCCCATTTGGAAACATAATAACACCAACCTTCTACCCAAAATTCACCTTTCGGGTACGATCGCTCCAACAAAAGCATGCGGTTCGTAAAAGTCGAAGCGCCAAAAGCAAATGTATTGATGGGAACGTCACTGTAAATGCTCCCAGGACGTAGAGTCCGCCAGATGAAAGAAGGCCCAGACCGCACGGCGGCCAAAGTATCTTTCTGGTTGAAGGTCATGTCGACCTTGATGGCACCTGCCACCGCCCCCCTGAGACGGGGTTAGCTCCCAAGACATCATCCTCTTGGAAGCAAGACGACAGAAAGCCGTCAAAGGCCATTGACGCTCAAGTTGCTTAACCGCCATATGCACTCCTCTTGCTGTAAAGAACCAATCTTCCTTGACCTTCAACACCTTTGCTTCAATAGAAGCAAGGCGGTCCCCGAACAGGAACTCAGGCTTCAAGAAAGTCATGTTATCAAAAGTGGCAGATTTCAAAATGCCACGCTCCATCATCCGTTTAAAGAACCCGTACTGTTGTTCCCGGATTTGAGTCATTCTTTCAGGAGGCTGATCCAGCATAATGGCAGCTTGGGCAGGGTTTACCACCTCTTCATTATAATCCACCTCCATTTGACAGAGGGCAGCGTCCAGAAGCACTTCATTCAAGAGCGGGACAGTCATCGACACTGGTGCTCAACAAAAGAAGGCAAAGATTTAGAGACAAGAGAATCTGAGCCACAAAGCGCATAAGGCTCAGGCGCATCTGAAAAGAAGCTTCGATGCATCATGAGGGTCTAAACCCATACGCATCAGCAGTGGAGCTTCAGCGCATCATCAGGGTTTAAACCAATACGCGTCAGCAGTGGAGCTTCAGCGCATCATCAGGGTTTAAACCCATGCACATCAGCAGTAGAGCCTCGGAGCATCATCAGGGTTTAAACCCATGCGCGTTAGCAGTGGAGCTTCGGCACATCATCAGGGTTTAAACCCATACGCGTCAGCAGTGGAGCTTCGGTGCATCATCAGGGTTTAAACCCATGCGCGTCGGCGGAAAAAAAAAAACCTCAGCACATCCTCAGGACTCAAGGTCCATGCGAGTCGGCGTACGCAAGTTCTAAAAATAATGGTAAAGAATGATGAAACTACCAATCACCGTCGGCCGAACGTCGATGGGCAGCCGAGGGACATCACCTACGGCAGCCTCTACAGGCTCTTTCCCTTTGCCTCGTCCTCGGCCAGCACCGGCACGAGGAGTTTTGCGAGCCATTTCTTGAAAGAAGGAAGTTAGGGTTTTTCAAAGGAAGAACTCTAAAAAGAAAGAAATCAAAGAGAGGAAGAATTCTATCTCTCTCCATCTCACGCCTATTTATAGGCCCAGTCGCACGCGTGAACCGATAAAGTGTGACCTCAGCCGTCGCTTCGGGTTCTGTGAGGAGATAACTGCAAATAAATCCAAAAAGATCATCATTAATCTTCTTGGTTATCGAAACGTCATCATTCGCATTTACTGAGAGGAGCATGCGCCCCATTACTGATGCGCGGAGTAATCATGCGCCCGAATAGTCATGCGCCCCGTAGAAGACGCTACCATGCTTCTTATTCAAAGTATTCCAAAACTTGACAAAAAAAGGTTTTGAAAACTTTGAAGGGGGTCTTGTAGAAGCATGGAATTTCAGGACCAGAAATCCTATGCGCCTAACATCACATGCGCCAGGGAGCTCAGACGAAGTACTTGGCAAACAAAGCATAGACATTAAAAGAAGATTTTTATTTCATATAAAAGTCTGTTATATGTCTTAAAAAAGAGCTGTACAAAGAAGAATTTCTACAAAGAAAAGACCCTAAGTCTACAGTTAGGCGCAGCAACCACCATGCACCCTCAAACAGGCGCATCCCGCCATGCGCTCTCAGCCAGGCACATTTCTTCAGCAGCTCAGTTATGTGCATCTCTTAGCAGCTCAGTTATGTGCATCCCTTCAGTAGCTCAGTTATGTGCCGCCCTTCAGCGCGCCACAGGCGCATCGTGAAGTCTCAGCATATGTGCCATCCAACGCTTCGACTAATGAAGCATTTATTGAGCAGAACGAGGGTGGGCAATCAACCCTCTAGCTGGAGGAAGAGCTCTCCGCAATTGATCCGCGACAAAAGAAGGCTTTCAACACAACCAGAGTGGGCAACACCC
This sequence comes from Iris pallida, assembly GCA_029216955.1. Classification (NCBI taxonomy): domain Eukaryota; kingdom Viridiplantae; phylum Streptophyta; class Magnoliopsida; order Asparagales; family Iridaceae; genus Iris; species Iris pallida. Next base: position 10,832,172 of record JANAVB010007200.1, on the reverse strand, counting down.
ACTCTGACAGAAGAAAGAGCCTCCAAAGTCGCAGCACCGTAATTCCGATCTGTGGCTCTCCCAGCATAACGGAGATGAGGCTCGAGCATCCCGATCTTTGAATGCAACAGGCACCTTCCGCCTGCCTCAGAAGCCCTCGACTCCGACTTTTGGATGTAACAGTCACCTTCAAGTGCATCAATGAAGACCATGCGTCGTATCTTCACCCTCGGGAGCATCTCATCAACAGAATGTGCTCGAATAAATAAGTTCATTTCAGGAGGACGTGAGAGAACGAGAAGCAAACCCTCTCCATGCCACTATTTATAGGTCGGGCAAAATCAAACCCATGCGCCAAGTGGCTGGCTCTCCGAATTTTGTACAATAAATTTGCATTAATGGTGATGAACCTGACGCTTCGAATTTAGCCGAGTCAAGAACGGCTATTTAAAGCACTCGAAGAACGTAACAGTCGAGCCCATAAAGACGTGTCATGCAAAGTGGATGCGTCGGCCAGACCGCGCATCATACTAACGTGCCCAGCTCCCATCAGCCTCATAAGGATGCGCCCTCATGCCTCCCCATGCGCCTAGTGGAACACCGATCGATGCGCCCACTCAATAACCCATCACCTGTCAAAGAACATTAAATGCTGAAGTCTGACAGAGTTGGCAGCACGTCCCCCGAAGACTGAACAGTTGACAGCTTTTTCAGAAAATGAAGCGTCGCCAACGTCAGCACCATCATTACTCCCCTCCGGCGGTTACAAGCTACGTGGCCGCCCAACCATCTCGCATGCGCCTCCGCAGCCATGCGCCTAAATCTCTGTATGTGCCTCAAAAGTCGTGTGTCTCAGACTTTTTCTCTGATCCCTAAAGACATAAGTAAAGTCACTACTAAAGCCCCACATGCGCCTCAAAAGCCATGCGTCCCGACTGATTCGTGACTCCTAAAGGTTACGAGCCAAAGCCTCCTCATGCGCCCAATCCCAGGCGCATCCTATCAGATCACTCCCCACCAAATCCGAGATCTTCGAGCCATGGACCTACGACGCGCGTCCTTTGACTTGATTCAGCCTATGAAGGGGTGCTAATCACCCAAAATCTCAGCAACTGAAAGATCTTCTTCGTTGCTACGTGTCAGCTCTGCCGCAGCCTACGACAACAACGAGAAAAGTTCAACTCCTCAATCAGGTAGCATCACCCATGCGCCTCCATCAGCAACCACCACGTGGCATCCCCACGTACAGGTGCATCCTACATGCACGCATGAGCAGCCAGCCTACAAAGCTATAAATAAAGGGATCATCTCCTTCTAACACACACACACAGACAGAGACACGTCGTACAACCATCAGCAACATATAGAGAGAGGCAGATACATACACTCAACGTCTTCTTCCTCTCCGCAAGCTCCTGCACCTAGAGCAACCCAGATCTTCAGAGAACCGAGAACCGTCGTCAGATCGTCAACGGAGTCAACGCATTACCACTCGCTCCATCGGCACAAGGGACCCAGATAAACAAAAGTGTACTCCTAGAACTACATCTAAGTCCTACATTGTAACACTGTTCTGTTTGTATTGAAATTACATCAAAAGATTTTAATAGCAAATAATAAGGTCAAATGGCTACAGGGTCAGTGAAACAGACAAGTGTGTCTATACGAAGTTTGCTGGCGGAAGAGGAGTCATCGTTTGTCTATACGTGGATGACATACTAATCCTAGGTACGGATATAAGCTGTGTCACAGAGACAAAGAAGTTTCTCTTGACGAAGTTCAGTATGAAGGACTTGGGGGATGCTGACGTTATCTTGGGACTCAAGATCATCCGGACAGACACTGGACTAGCGCTGTCACAGTCTTATTATGTTGAGAAGATGATCACTCGTTACGGGTATCAGGATCTTCCAGGGATCGATACGCCATACAGGTGTGATATGAAGCTGAAGCCTAATTCAGGGAAAAGCGTCAGGCAGCTGGAGTATGCAAGCGTAATCGAGAGTTTGATGTACGCTACTACTGTCACGCCCCGCTCCCGTAGGAGCGATCGTCCTCGCTAAGGCGTGATGCCGCACGAGCCTAGATTGCGCTCGTGCAAGGCGGGTTCCATTGCAGCGGAATTTAAAGAACACATGAACACAAGTATTTCAAAGAAAGCTCTTTTATTGATATTGAATTCAAGGATTACATTGTGGGCGCAAGGCCAATTACAAGTCTCTCAAGTCTCACTTTTCTCTCATTTTACAAGTCACTCTGCTCTCTCTCATCTCTCGATACAATACTTGATTCCAGCGGAAGCTTCGGAAGGCGATGTCCATACATTACGTCCTGTATAAGTCTTCAGATCACGCGACCGCACGCTTCGACTCGCCAAGGAACTCCGTGCCTCGACGCATCCAAGCGAGCTCCGCGCCACGAGCTTCTACCTGTGCCTGCACATGAAACACTGTGTGGGTGTCAGTACCACTGTACTGGTGGAGTGAGCTTCTCGCCCACCCATACAAAACCTACACGTTTCATTTACTTTGTGTAACATAAACCCTCTTTCGATTGTCTTTCTATTCTTGCCTTAGGATCAGTTTAGGACCGGCGCCTTAGCGCAACTTGTGTATCAGAACCATCCCGTGCTTGCAATGTCAACGTTAACTCATACTTTGTCGCTAGACCACTTCTCGTGCCAACAACGTTAACCTATCAAGTCGTGTTTGCCTTACGGCCATAATCGGAGACGCAGCTACACGAAAGACTCCATTTCCTTGTCTCTAGACCTTTCTCGTGCTTGCGTTGTCAATGCACCGACTTATACTTATCTTCCGTGCCAAACTCTGGGACGTAACGACTTGGTCGTGCCATACTCGATTCGTGCTTCAATATCACCGAGGCAGTACCTCCTCGCTTGGTCTCGCATACACTTGTGTTGTGACAACGTGACCGTGCCTCATAACTCAACGTAACTCCACACAACATGCCCTACGGCCCTTTTTGACTTAACTCGCAACTTAAAAGTCGACGCCACATCTCGTGCCGAAGCACGTCGCCTTTGCTGTAGCTAAATCTTAGGCTCCGACATTGTGTCTTTTTAACTCATACATATTCAACTCAATCCAAAGGCACGCACACGGATTGCCGCCCGTGCCGACACAAAACTTACCATATTAGTTGAAAACAACAATTATTATTAAGTGTTTGTTATGGGATTGGCCTAACCAGCCGCCTTGGACGTAGCCTGGTACTCGGGATCCTTGCACCGTAGGTTGCGATCCCCGATGCAAGTCCCCGACATACCGATCGCCTAACCAGCGTTGCCTATTACCCAGCTCGGCTACAACTTGTTTCTTCCTAGGCCGAGACGGTCCCGTGGCCCCGGAATTCCGCTCGAAGAAACCACCCCTTGTCGACAAGTGTCCAAGTTCATAAGGGTTACATGGAGTGTTTTAGGATACAGTTTGGGCTTGTTATGTGATCAATTTATTTACTTGGTTGTTTTAACTCTTTCCCTTTTTTATACTTCCTTTGCAGAGCCCCTAACCAGGGTTGCCTCGGCGACTAACCATCGCTTAGACTTAACGTTCTTTGAACTCAGGGAACGGCTACTGCATAGCCTTCCAACTTAACTTGAACATAACATGTTTCCTTGAGTGTCGACCGACCGTGGATAACTTTCCACTGAACCAACCGTGGCTCGTGCCTCTAAACCGACTCGTGTTCTATGCAACGTTATCGCCCAAGTCATACTTCATATGACGGGCCTTGGAATCGTGGGACTGTTTAACTTGACAACCGCAGAATGAGCGGGACAGCACGTAGAATAACTTAGGTCGACCGGCATAACTTTGCCTAACTCACACAAGCCTACAACTTAACCCAAGGGACGAGCAAAGGCTATGCCAAGCCTTGCGGGACCGGACCGTACATGCTTTAGCAAGCATTTGTACGGGCGACGCCTATGACTTAGGCTAACTCTCAACTTTTGCACCGAAGACCAACTTTCCTTCTCCCAAGCCATGGGACGAAGGACCGAGTGTCATTTTCAAAGCACGCCGTGCACCAACTCTAAGCCGACCGTGGGACGTTTTCCATGTTCTAACTCATTTTGACCCGTCGGGATTATTCCCTTAGCTATGTGGATGCGTAGCTTTTTATTATCAAGCCTAACTTGTGCAAGTTGAAAACACGATTTATTATGTGAAGGCAAAGACGAGGAGAGTTCACCGAAACTACCCCACCTGAGCGATGTCTCCGAGCAAGCCGTTGCAAGGCTAAGGCCGAACGCCGTCGGCGTTTCGATTCCTCCGATTGACTTAGCGGGACGGGGCACTACATCATACACCACTCAGAACAAGTCTCGTCCTCGAGACTTTCCTGAAGGCAAGCTATCCTACCATTCCTATGGCCAAGACTTAATCGTACACATCTCGCCTACGCGTTCCTTCGATTCCGAGCCACGCTCGCACTATTACCAAACTTTCCTTTAACACGATTTCAATATCTCGACACACTCCCATCTTTCAAGCCTTGCTTGAACTCGTCGCATCACTTAGCTGGATCGTGCACGCATTCCAAGCGTCCCCAAAATACATGCATTCAGCCAAGCCGCATGATAGAAAATTTGTCATTCTCACTCGAGTCGCATCGTGCACATACCCAGGCGTCCCTGAAATATATGCATGTCAGCCGAATCTCGTGAGCAGGGTCTCCTATATTCGTGATTCACGCTATCCATCCATGCCAATCCTCAAGATCAATCCTTCGATTTATAACTCATGAAATAGGGCGTCTCGCCTAACCGCTAGGCTATTTCTTTTCGAGGCTAAGTCAATATCAGGATTGGAATCATAGTTCCCAAACAATAATGCCAACACTGACCCCAATCCTAGGGTCAAACCAAAGTCGATCACACGGGGTCTTCTACCCAAACTCGCGTCACTCAGCTTTCTAAACATCGAGCATGATCACCTAATTCGCTCACGCGTTGCGTATATTCAAATCCCTTCAATTCACCAATTATAACCAATTCATGTATTCGATCATGATGTCGTCTCGCTCGACAATACGTTGCACCCCAATCTCATACGAGTCCGATTATCTACGATGGTTCATGAATCACCATGCAACGCACCCGCAGAATAATCATTCTCATCGGGGCGTAACTCTTGTTTGAGTTTAGACTCATTCATTCTCGATACGCGGATTGGACCTACTCAATCCTCAAGTTCAATCGACAAGCACACCAATTCAATCTCGAGTCTATCCTCACGTCAAACCACAAGTCGAAGCACAATTTGTCGCACCGTGCAAGTTCGACCACTCCCGCTGTATGAATCACCATACCAGCGCTCACGCAGAGTGATCGCCCTAATCAGCGTGACGCATGTGCGAGGCTGGAGTAGCGCTCGCATAAGACAAGAACGTCAACGTTGTGGTTATCTACAAGGCAAATCCAAATATTCTAGTTTTTATTCAAGCCAAGTTTGATAGATCGATCGTCGTTCGTTCAACTTAGAAAATTCTCGAGCCAAGTCTATCCTTTCCTCGACACATTTTAATATCCTGAATATAGCATCCATCGGAACCAAGACATCTGTACGATCGTTATTCGCCGAGTCAGAGTACCCCCGAGTTATCGCATATCGATCTTTGATACGCCTCAATACCATCGACGATATGCGTAACCTGACGATCTTCCTTTGCAACCAATTTCGAATCGTGCGTTGATGCTGTTGTCCGAGTTGGATATTCCACAATCTACTCAATACTCAAGATCAAGTTTAGTCACTTTTCCTCAAGCTCGTTTCAAGATCGTTATTCAAAACTCAAGTCACCTTTCATTTGCATCAATCCGATATCGCACGTACGATCCTCTAAGTTTCCTCGATCAAGACCATTCATTTTCATTCATCGTTCCGAATCGTTTTCTAACTCGCGTTGCTCATTCACAAGTTGTCCGAACGAGATGCTCGTTCGGGACATTCGAAGTCACGACCAACTAAGCATGACGCGTTCTAAGGCTTTGCGCGATTGCATCGCCTCGCCGACATACTCGTAATCCTCAATATTCACTCGAACAATTTCTAAGACGAACCATACACCACTCGGATTCGAGCCACTCGACTAGTCGTCGACACTCATTCTTATTCTTCTCCGAACCTATCACATACACCACTCGGGTTCAAGCCATCCTATTTAGTCCTCAATCACGTTCGCGTCACTCGCTAAGACATCCTTCAGATTCGTCCGACGAATCGCTAGCGTAGTCGCTCGCGTCATACCGACGCACTAAGTTGTTCGCACTATATCCTCGAAATCCAAATCAATCTTCCGTGTACGTCTAAGTATTAATCCGATAGCGTTCTTATCGATAGACACTCTAAGTGCATCTCCGTTCCCGACCGAACGATACTTAATATCGCTCGTGACTCGTTTGCACCAAAAGGTCGAGGTGCGCGACGCGAAACACAACTTAGCCAAAAGGCCGTGTGCATAGCCATCCTGTGCGGACTATATTCCGAGTTTGCATGCTCAATTGCTAGGGTCGATATTGGACTAATTAGGCATGCACGCGACTTGTTAACAGTAGCACATATTTTCTATCGCGTCAAGTTTGCAACGTTCGGCACAAAGGCCCTATCGACGTATTTGGCAACAGCCTACCGATGCGTTAGATTGAACGCTTGTACGAGCTTTCGAAAATATTTAGACTTATTGTATGGACATGCCGAGGAACATTTGAGAGAGAGCGCACCAATGATAACAACTTGCGGAAGCAACATAGTTTTGCGGAAACATCAAAGTTAAAGAATTCAATCGACGGTCCAAGGACGTAAAGCCGTGCTCTGATACCATTATGTCACGCCCCGCTCCCGTAGGAGCGATCGTCCTCGCTAAGGCGTGATGCCGCACGAGCCTAGATTGCGCTCGTGCAAGGCGGGTTCCATTGCAGCGGAATTTAAAGAACACATGAACACAAGTATTTCAAAGAAAGCTCTTTTATTGATATTGAATTCAAGGATTACATTGTGGGCGCAAGGCCAATTACAAGTCTCTCAAGTCTCACTTTTCTCTCATTTTACAAGTCACTCTGCTCTCTCTCATCTCTCGATACAATACTTGATTCCAGCGGAAGCTTCGGAAGGCGATGTCCATACATTACGTCCTGTATAAGTCTTCAGATCACGCGACCGCACGCTTCGACTCGCCAAGAAACTCCGTGCCTCGACGCATCCAAGCGAGCTCCGCGCCACGAGCTTCTACCTGTGCCTGCACATGAAACACTGTGTGGGTGTCAGTACCACTGTACTGGTGGAGTGAGCTTCTCGCCCACCCATACAAAACCTACACGTTTCATTTACTTTGTGTAACATAAACCCTCTTTCGATTGTCTTTCTATTCTTGCCTTAGGATCAGTTTAGGACCGACGCCTTAGCGCAACTTGTGTATCAGAACCATCCCGTGCTTGCAATGTCAACGTTAACTCATACTTTGTCGCTAGACCACTTCTCGTGCCAACAACGTTAACCTATCAAGTCGTGTTTGCCTTACGGCCATAATCGGAGATGCAGCTACACGAAAGACTCAATTTCCTTGTCTCTAGACCTTTCTCGTGCTTGCGTTGTCAATGCACCGACTTATACTTATCTTCCGTGCCAAACTCTGGGACGTAACGACTTGGTCGTGCCATACTCGATTCGTGCTTCAATATCACCGAGGCAGTACCTCCTCGCTTGGTCTCGCATACACTTGTGTTGTGACAACGTGACCGTGCCTCATAACTCAACGTAACTCCACACAACATGCCCTAGGCCCTTTTTGACTTAACTCGCAACTTAAAAGTCGACGCCACATCTCGTGCCGAAGCACGTCGCCTTTGCTGTAGCTAAATCTTAGGCTCCGACATTGTGTCTTTTTAACTCATACATATTCAACTCAATCCAAAGGCACGCACACGGATTGCCGCCCGTGCCGACACAAAACTTACCATATTAGTTGAAAACAACAATTATTATTAAGTGTTTGTTATGGGATTGGCCTAACCAGCCGCCTTGGACGTAGCCTGGTACTCGGGATCCTTGCACCGTAGGTTGCGATCCCCGATGCAAGTCCCCGACATACCGATCGCCTAACCAGCGTTGCCTATTACCCAGCTCGGCTACAACTTGTTTCTTCCTAGGCCGAGACGGTCCCGTGGCCCCGGAATTCCGCTCGAAGAAACCACCCCTTGTCGACAAGTATCCAAGTTCATAAGGGTTACATGGAGTGTTTTAGGATACAGTTTGGGCTTGTTATGTGATCAATTTATTTACTTGGTTGTTTTAACTCTTTCCCTTTTTTATACTTCCTTTGCAGAGCCCCTAACCAGGGTTGCCTCGGCGACTAACCATCGCTTAGACTTAACGTTCTTTGAACTCAGGGAACGGCTACTGCATAGCCTTCCAACTTAACTTGAACATAACATGTTTCCTTGAGTGTCGACCGACCGTGGATAACTTTCCACTGAACCAACCGTGGCTCGTGCCTCTAAACCGACTCGTGTTCTATGCAACGTTATCGCCCAAGTCATACTTCATATGACGGGCCTTGGAATCGTGGGACTGTTTAACTTGACAACCGCAGAATGAGCGGGACAGTACGTAGAATAACTTAGGTCGACCGGCATAACTTTGCCTAACTCACACAAGCCTACAACTTAACCCAAGGGACGAGCAAAGGCTATGCCAAGCCTTGCGGGACCGGACCGTACATGCTTTAGCAAGCATTTGTGCGGGCGACGCCTATGACTTAGGCTAACTCTCAACTTTTGCACCGAAGACCAACTTTCCTTCTCCCAAGCCACGGGACGAAGGACCGAGTGTCATTTTCAAAGCACGCCGTGCACCAACTCTAAGCCGACCGTGGGACGTTTTCCATGTTCTAACTCATTTTGACCCGTCGGGATTATTCCCTTAGCTATGTGGATGCGTAGCTTTTTATTATCAAGCCTAACTTGTGCAAGTTGAAAACACGATTTATTATGTGAAGGCAAAGACGAGGAGAGTTCACCGAAACTACCCCACCTGAGCGATGTCTCCGAGCAAGCCGTTGCAAGGCTAAGGCCGAACGCCGTCGGCGTTTCGATTCCTCCGATTGACTTAGCGGGACGGGGCACTACAACTACTGCCACAAGGCCTGACATAGCTTTCGTCGTGGGAATGCTGAGTCATTTCATGAGCAACCCAGGCATTGAGCACTGGAAAGCTGTGAAGCGGGTTATGAGATATCTCAAGAAGACTCAGACATATGGACTGTACTACAGCGGAGATTCGTCGATAGTGGAAGGCTTCAGTGATGCCAGCTGGTGCTCAGAAGTAGAGAGCGAGAGGTCCACATATGAATACATTTTCACAATGGGTGGAGCTGCTAGATCATAGAAATCGAAGAAGCAGACTATACTCTCGCGGTCATCCATGAAATCTGAGTTCTTCGCACTTGATACCGCAGCGGAGGAAGCATAATGGCTTCGGGAGCTCATGTATGATCTTTCAGTGGTTGAGACGCAAATACCGAGGATACCAATATACTGTGACAACCAGGCGACTGCGGCGGTGGCATCAAATGACCTCTTCAACGGGAAGAAGAGGACTGTACGGTTGAAGCACATGGTAGTACACGATCTCATCAAGAGGGGTGTTATTGCGGTAATTGATGTTCGGAGTTAGGAGAACCTGGCAGATCCGTTCACCAAGGGCCTCAAGCGCCAGCTGGTCGATGACACAGCTTGTAAAATGGGCTTGAAGGCATTCTGATATTGTGTTATTACATTCCTACCATAAAGTTTTATGCTATTAGTTCAAAGAGAAATCTACTAGGCATCTAGCTTTTGGTTCAAGGGAGGACTATTAATCGAAAGAATATCAGGAACGGTGGGTACTTGTCCTCTGTGGCATGGAGAGGTTACGAACCTACAACCACTGTTGTCTACTATTATTTTCTGCAAAAAACGGATCCTGTGGGAAGGTTAGCTTAAATGCCTTAATGAGTTCTCAGGCAGAGTGAATGCCTAGAGTGCTTTACAGGAAGCACGGTAGCGCAGCACTATAAGGAGTGTAACTCCATGCTATAGTGGGATGACTCCACCATGAGGTTCCCTGCTAGGGGTAATGCCTCGGCTTTGTGAGCCAAGTCACAGCGGAATAGCACCGCAAATAGGCAGGTAGCCTAATGTTGTATGATAATTGTAATAAAGAGAGGTAGACAGCACTACAAAGATGACGATGTCCTCATGTTACAGTGGCATGACACCACGAAAAGGTACCAGGTAGGATAAAGTCTCGGCTTCGCAAGCCATGTCATAGCGGCGTAACACCGCACAGAAGCGCAAGGCTTCATGCTGGATAGTTTGGCACTACAAAGAGGCTTGTGACCTCATACTACAGTAGTATGACACTACGATGAGGTACCCAGGTGGGATAAAGTCTTAGCTTTAATTCATGTCATAGCGGCGTAGCACCGCAAAGAATCGCAATGCTTCATGCCATGACTCTTTATAAAGAACTCACCTATAGTGTATGGACAGAGATATCAGGCCATCTCTTGAGGGTAAACTTGTAGACGTCCAAAAATTATACACTGAAACCAGGCTGGCACAAGGCCTTTAATGTGCAGCCAGAAGCACAATTGATGTTATTATGTGAGTAGGAAGAATTGCAGTTATGGTACATAATTCAAGGCTTAGTCCATTCTTGTATCATGCTGTTATTTAACCTATGCGGGAAGATTCAAGTCATAGCGATATCTCTCCTAATGTATGATGGACAGTCACTGTGGGGAACGCTCAACCCATATATTAAGATATGTGGAGGATTGTTGGTGTTTTTGCCTTTGGACTAGGAAAGATACTCACATCGGCTACACCAAATGGTGAATATAATGCATTGCTTGTGTTGAGGTGTGCACATGAGGTGTGGTGGGGCACAAGTGTGTGTCATGTGGAAGTATTTTCCTAGAAGGAAAAAGGATTAATTCCAACAAAGATGTAAGTTAATTTTTGTTGTGCGGACTCGGACTCGGACACGAACTCCAGGATGTCTCGTGCATGCACGGGAGTGTTCGAGGGGTAGGCGTGGACTGGCACACTTCTATGCTGATTGTGGGATGATCTAAAATATCAAATTCTATTTTTGAGTATTGGTATTTTAGTCCCACATTGGATAGGAGAAGAGGTGAAGTCTCACTCCACTCTATAAATAGACCCCTTGGCCTCCTTTGAAAGATGCACCAAGAAAAGAGTTAAAGGAGTCCGTAAAGTCCAGGAAGCTCGTTCAAGTCTCAAATATTGACTGACGAGCGTTCCAGAAGTTCTCTAGAACTTGCTAGTTCCTGGAAGCGGATCGTATATTGGCGAATCTTGCTTTGTGCAACGGTGATCTTATCACCCCAGCAAAGCTGCCTTTCTCTTTCTTCTTTCCTTCTCTTCTTCTCTGATCTAATCAGATACTTCTTGTGGGCTTTCGTCGCTGCTGCTGCTAGCAATTCGATTTGTACCTTCCTAAAAGAAGCTCTACTTTCGTTTGCTATTGTAACGAAATCTCTTTAGATTTTCGTTACTCAGAATCCTCCAAGGATCTCTGTGGTGCACCTTCTTTGAAGTGTTGCTACGAAATATTGTTACTATTGAGACAACTGTTTCGTTTCTCTGTTTTTCATCGAAAATTACGCCTCGGGAATAACAAAAAGAAATCATAACCATCTACTATTTGGAAGATGTTTGTATGAGATACTAAAGTGGACAGTAATCTTCTAATTAAATCACTTGTATAATAAATTTTTTCCACACATCCAAAATAATTCTCGAAAATAGACCATAACCTGATAGATTTATGAATTAAGATGGAAAATAAACATATGTTACCTTGAGTAGCCGGCAAAGATCTGGACCGGTTACTCCAGTCTCCAAGTAATATATGTTTACATTGTTAGGGAGAGAGAGAGGGACTCAGAGACTTTAGAATATGAGCAACCACCTCTCGATATTCCAAAATCCAATGACTCCAAATCGTGAGATGGATAAGTTGGACTGGATATAAACCTAATTTTATGTTGTTACTAATTAAGTTTGGTTTGGTTTGGTTTAAGCGGTTTTTTGAATGACCAAACCGTGAACCGACCCAAATCGATCGATTTTTAAATGGTCCGGTCGAACCAAACCGACCGGACCATCGGTTTGGTTAAAAATCGACCGATTCGGTTTGATTTGGTTCGATTTGATTGGTTTAGTCCAAATATACACACACCTAATCCAAATATTAATTGTATCTATTATGGAGATCCAAATTTGCCTCTCTCTTTGTACTCAAATATTTCTAGGATTTAGGTACTTTATTAGTGAAACTTCAGTTTGTTTATAATGTTTCAATCAATTTTAGTGTTTATATCGTTAACGTATAAGATATAATTACCATTTTATTGTTTTTATCATCAATGTATAGATATTTAGGAAGATAGATTTGGATGTTGTGCTGTGTCCCGAAGCCTAAGAAAAAAAAGGAAGGATGGCTAGGTTCCAGTCGGAGGTGAGGTGAGACATGGTTTCATTCTGAGCTAAGATTGAGAAAGAGGAGTTGAAATTTTACAATGAGCAGATTGTCCATTTGGAGTTCGATGGAGTGACGTACAGTTTCCGCATGTGAGGGTTTTTGATTTATTTGTGAACTCTGATATTTTCTTGAAAATAAATTGATTTCTATGATTTTGAGTGAAAAATTGGTGGAAATGATTAAAATCTTAGATTTGATCAGATTCAAAAATCTATGATAACTGGCTTAGCTGTGTTAATAAACATTATATCTAAAGTTAGATTTTAGATAAATATTAACTTTAACTTTTTATATTTGATATTAAAAAAATTTAAAGTCCTTCAAATATTAAATTTAAAAAGTTATATTTGGCTGACATGAAATTTGAAAATAATTTAAAATTTTAAATTTATAATTTGGATAAGATTAGGATAATTTTTCAAAGAATGTTTAGCTATTTTGCACACTAGTCATAACTTATTGAAATCCAAAGTCTATATCCCAAATAAATAAGGTTTTTTCTGAGGGCACCACACTTTTTACTTGGGGCTAGACCAAAAATGTTCAAAAAAATTTACAAGTTTGTCATCCATTTTTTTACTTGGGGTTAGCCCAATTTTTTTCAGCAAGTAGGAATGCCAACATGCTGGCAGTCCTAGGACCGCCAGCATGTTGGCAGTTCTCGGAGAAGAAGAAGAAGAAGAAGCAGCAGTAGCAGATGGGAAGGGACCCACCTGTCAGGCCTGGCGCAGCCGCCGCTCTCGTGCCACGCGGCAAAGGGGACCAGCGCCGAGAGCCCGTGCCAGAGGTTGCGGCAGTCGTAGAGGGTGTCGGAGACGAAGGTGAGCCCCCCGAGGAGCGTCGCGTTGCGAGGGAGCGCGCCGAGGAGCTTCTCTCTAGGGAAAAAGAGGAGCTGATTTTGATCATGCCAGGGGGTGGAGGAGGAGGGGCGGTGAGCGGATCCGGGAGGAGAGGAGGGGAGGACGGTGAGCGGGGAGGAGGAAGGAGTTGGTGGCCATGGCGATGGCCGCGACGGTAGGGAGTAGGAAAACCGGAGGTCCTTGAGAGGGAGGAACGTCGCTGGAGGAAGGAGGAGGAGGAGGAGGCGAGATGAGAGAGAAAAACCCTAATATTGGGCTGCCCCCAAGCAAATTTTGGGTGCCCTCCAGCAAAATCTCCACCTGCTTGGGCTACCCCCAAGTAAGGGCTGCCCCAAGTAAATTTTAGGTAATTTATAAAGGCACTTCACTTTTTGATCAGGGCTAGCCCATTTTAAACTTTGTATTATTTACAAGTTTGCCATTGAAGAAATTGATCAGGGCTATCCCACTCTTTGGTATAAAAGTTAATTTTTTCTATTTTTTTCCCTCTTCTTCTTCCTCAACTCATCCAAGAAGAAGAAGAAGAAGAAAGAGGAGAAGAAAAGGAAGAACAACAACAACAACAAAAAATGTTAAACCCTAATATTGGTGGAAACCCTAATATTGTTATCCCTAATTTTTTTTCTCATTTCCAATTTCGATGGCACCCAAAGGCTCCTCATAATATACAAATCCTAATATGGGAGGAAACCTCAATATTGCTGTTCAACTAGTGCAAACAAGGACTGCCCAATTTTCTGGCAGTCCTACAAACTGAATGGACTGTCAGAAAACTGGGCAGTCCTAAGTCACAGCATGTGAAACAAAGGACTGCCCATTTTTCTGGCAGTCCTTACTGTATGTAGGACTGTCCAATTTTTTGGCAGTCCTGAATACAGTAAGGACTGCCAGAAAAATGGGCAGTCCTTTGTTTCACATGCTGTGACTTAGGACTGCCCAGTTTTCTGGCAGTCCATTCAGTATGTAGGATTGCCAGAAAATTGGACAGTCCTGGTCAACGCAGAGTTTTTTTCGTTCGTGCATACTTGTGTTTAATTTAAATGGATAATTTTCCACTCCGAATGTAGTTTAATTCAAATGGGCTACAGACAATTGAAATAAACAATGTAATGGATGCTTGAATTTTTCAATTTAATTTCTAGGATTTTGGAAACAAATAGAGAAAGAATTTGGGTGCCATCGATCTTCCTGAGAAGGAAATTTGGAAGAGAAGAGGAAGAAGAAGAGAAAATTTCTAGGATGGAAGAAATTTCTAGGAATTTTCAAATTAACTTCTTGCTTGGGGATGGAGAAATGGTGGAGGAGAAGAGGAAGAAGAAGAAGAGAGGAGTTAGGGTTTAGGAAGAGGGAGAAAATTTTTTGCAAATGAGAGAGAAAATTTGGGTTTGGGGGGATTTCACTTTGGGACAGCCCTAGATCAAAAAAATGGGCTATCCTAAGTAAAACACAAAAAAATCTGGACTAGCCCCAATCCAAACTAGTTCTGATCAAAAAGTGAAGTGCCTTTATAAATAGCCTAAATTTTGTGGTGCCCTTAGAAAAAAAACCATAAATAAGTTAAATAACGGCTTTAAAGTGAAAATAAAAAAAATATATACTGTCAACTTGCCGATGAAAAAGAAGATGGGAATGATAAAAACGAGAGAGAGAGAGAGAGAGAGAGAGAGAGGAAAACGGAGAGATGGATCTGATACATTCAATGTGAATGAAGGAATGAAAGATAGCTTCCCATCGTCTTTTCCTCTTAGCTCTCCTCCTGCTATCGACCGCTCTCCTCTCCCCAAACCCTAACCCTAACCCTTATTCCATCATCCTAACCCTTATTCCATCATCATCGACAAGAGGAAAGGACCGGCCATGTCGAAAGCTAGGGTTTACGCTGACGTCAACGTCAACCGCCCCAAGGATTACTGGGACTACGAGTCCCTCGTCGTCCAGTGGGGGTAAGAAACCGGAACCCTAACCAAAACCGTAACATAACCCTAATACTCGGAAGTGATCAGGAACGGAAGCGATCGATACTGCCTATATCCGTACTTGATGTTCTACACGAAGAAAAATGCCAACTTGGCCATAAATTTTCCTTTAACAAGTTACTCTGGCCAAAATCCCGGGAAAGCACCTGTACCGTGCCTGTGCCAATTCGTGTCGTGTCGGACGTTTGCCCTTGCTGCGTCTTTCCGCAGTCGGATTAGGTCGAAACCTTTTTTTTTTTTTCCGTAGGCCTCAGGTCAATTTATCCTCCTTTGTTTGGGAATAAAGCAGTAAAAATAAGGCCTTGCAGTTTGCATAATATTAAGTTATTGTTTGTTGATGTTATAAAATTTTAATAAACTTTGCATAAATCTAATATTGGCATTGCTACTTTAGGAGACAACTTCTATATCAAACTCTTATATATACTGCTAATCCATCCGACCACATATTGTCACGTTGAAACTAATAGTTTTCAAACATTCATTTTGTCGATTTGATTTTTTAGACGTCCCATTTGTTAGTTTTTCCAGCTAGTGGGAGTGCCCACCATCACAAACAGAACCTGTGTAAGGGACATGTCTGAATTTTTATGTATTTAATAATTAGAAGGTGATAATTTACATGGTATTGTTTATCGGATATTTGCCTCTTATTTTGTTATAACAATAATGCATTATAATTTACGTTCCTCTTTATTATTTAGTGAGCAGGATGATTATGAGGTGGTTCGGAAAGTTGGAAGAGGAAAATACAGTGAGGTCTTTGAAGGCGTCAAAACATCCAGCAATGACCATTGCGTAATCAAGATCCTTAAGCCTGTGAAGAAAAAGAAGGTACTTACATATGATTATATTTAATAAATGCCAACTCTTCTCCTTCTCTCATACTGGCGCATGCACACTCATGTTACTCTCTCTTTCTATGTGTTGTATACCTGTTATTCTTTTGAGAATGGACCTTCCGTAAGAGTTACGCCGAGCCAGGTCGCATTTGGCAGAGCAAGGGTACCTGCATGGCAACAAAGTGACTCTTATACAACAAAATCTCATGGTACTTATTAATTTTGTTTGTTAAATATAAGTATGATGCACTGGAAAGCGTTTGACGACAAAGTGGATGGTTGGAGAAGGAATTCATTATGAGAAGGCTTGTTAAAGCTGTATCCCTGAAAATACAAAGTTCTGACAACCAAGTTTTGTGGTAACACATCCTTGAGTCAAAATTTAAAGTTCCTTTGATGATTAAAAATCTCTAGAATCTTTTAGCGATTAACTAACCTCATGATCGACTACCATATACTTGGCATCTGTGTCATGACTTACGAGCCATTAAGATTATTATTCTTATATTGATGGTGTATAGATTTTGAGTGTGAAACAATAATTTGATGACTGGATATGCTAGTACCGCAAAATTTGATCATCTTCATATTTTAAGAACCATCAGTGCATGATATTAACTAGTTTCGGCATTAACTTTTACTTCTATGGATGGGTTATCCTGCTATGAACTTTTTCTGCATAAGAAAATTGGATGTGTTGTTAATTATTGTGGACTTGCAATTAGTGGTAGCAACTAATTCTGAGGTTGTAATAAGTAGTTGCTGTTAACTTAAACAAGAAGAAGAAGACTGTTTTAAGAGATGAATGACAAGGTGATCCATTAGCCAATCCCAAAGAGTAGGGATAAGGGTTCTGCTGTTGTTATCACTATCAAATCCCCTCCGCCTTACCTTTCCTCCGTAGATATGTACCTTCATCTTTGGCACTGAACAATGTTTTAAGACTTGTTTTTGGTATTGGTGTTGCTTCTGCCACAAGAGTTTATTTTCCACTAATTATACATGTTCAGGTCATTTTGGCATGAGTTTCGTTTTACTTAACTATAATTACAATTAAAAGTTCAAAAATAAAGATTTATCTTAGAGAAATATAAATTTCTCTTCATCTTTCTTTCTAGATAGCTTAAATAGATATTTAATATCATTCTAGGATGTATTAAGCGGACAAAAGCTATATGCAAAGATCATGTTCTGTGTGTCCTTGCATAAAGTTCTATTTTGCCGATTGAGACGATTAGAACTGTACATTCCTGACTATAGATTTATTTAGGTTGGTTGGAAACGACTCGAGTGCGTGTTAAGCTGTCCTGGTCCTTGTTAGGCACTTTGATTGCACTGACCCACAAAAGAGAAGAACTTGGTTTGCACCATAAATTACATGTGTCGCGGTTGGCTCCGACAAGCGGAACAGGCAAGGAGTATTCTACTTTCCCTAGTAGCAATTCGATGTGGGTAGACTTAACAGATTTGTATGGTTTGCTTAAGACTAGTTTATTGTGTTTGTTTATGTACATCTTTGTGTCTACTAGGGAAGAATTTGTACCAAACCGCACAACAAGCTACTCTTTGCTTAACTTCATCAAGACCCGGGTTATGTCACGTCCCAATTTCGTAAAATCGATAGTCGTTCTCTGGACGTGATGTCGTGCGAGCTTAAGTTGCACTCACACAAGGTGGGGTCATAAGGTTATCCGAAACACAACAAACAGAGTACACAGAAAAATTGAACACTTGCGTAGAGGGAAACTTTGCTTGATGAACACATTTACAAGACTCGATTACAAAGAGTGCCGCGCGGGCTTACAAACTTGACTCAAAATAAACGCTGATAAGATAATCGTTCCATACATACATTACATTTCCTTTATACAACCAAAATATTCAAAACACCTGATAATGGGGAGAGCTGACTCAGTTTCTGTTGGACTAATGCGGGGTCTTCAAAAGAGTTGAACAAGACTTCGAGCACACGAGTAAGGCTTCTAAAATGCACGAGCGTCGCCTTTAGTTATGTGGCACGCCCTCCCTGGTTCTCAGCACCTATAGAGAGCGATGATCAATACATTGTCATGTATTGGTGAGTGACTAATTAAAATACTACGCTCTCATTTGTTCAAGAAGTTATGTGAAGCATATAACATAATTGGCGATCTTTCTAGCCATCCTAGTAAATTGCATGTGAACAATATATAAGGCATAACCAGATAGACTACGCTACAACTTATCCTCGGCAGAGTCTGCCTCTACAGTATGAGACTTACCATGTTCTTCTCCGTCAACTTGTTATCATAGCTAAAATTGCGTATGTACATATATAGAGGTCACTGGCAGGTCTAGCCATCTTGGACCTATAGCTTGATTTAGACAGCGACCCTTTCAGCGCAGTTGCGAGCTCCCCGAAAGTTCTCGAATGACCTGTTCTAGCATCCAGCACAACTATCCAAGTTTCTCCTAGGCCGAATTGGTCCCATGGCCCTGGAATACTGTTCGAAGAACCTAACCCTTGTGCACAAGTTGTCCATGACCGTGCAAGACTAAGTTACTCAAAAATGGTTTACGAACTTCATATGAGCTTAACCAATTTCAATGTATTCCGTCTTATCGTTGCAACACTTATTCATTGATTCAGTCTTTGCTTAACACAGTTCTATAGCAGACATAACATAAGTAAACATGTAGCAGTTTCATGGTAAAGCAGTTCTATAGCATATATGCATAAGTAAAACATGTAACAATTCTATAATTTACCATTCTATAGAAGTAAGCATTCAACGTTGTATCCTTACATCTACATCTAACATTGTAATTTATTGGTATAGTTGATTGATTGGAGAACAAGAGGGTTGAGGAGAGAAAGGTCAAGCCACTCACCGTTGATTGAATGAGGCGAGAGAAAGGGGTCTTCTACTCTAGTCTCTAAGCGTCGCCTACGTGATTACCTGCAACAAAGGATCAATATTCTATCCTTTCTTCCAAGATTCGATATGAAGTGCGAAGTTCAAAGAACGCAAGCAATGAAATTTATCGAAAATATTTTCGAAAACGCATTCAAGAAAACCAACGCGAAAAGGGACAAGTGCATCATTGAAAACAAAGTAGCAGTGAGGTCTCGCGCGACTCAACCACATAGTCTTTCCTCGAGATGCAACCAGCTGAATATGAGACCTGATTCCGAAGAAGCCAATCCATAACGAGGAAATGATCTTGATTCAATGTGTCTCGATCAATCGATACCGACAGTATTTCTTAACCGCACTCCTCGCAAACGGAGGAACGAGACACGATGTTGGGATGGGACACTACATGTTAGCGCCATTTTTGGCTATCCGGATCGGAACCTGCCAAATTTGGGGTCACGAAATCCGGAAGACGGTTCCTATTGGTAGGGGAATCCCTGTAACTATGGTTTGCACCAAGTCACGGAAGCAGGTTCGCAGCAGAGCTGATTCCTAAGTACCAAAACATTGAAGCATGGGTACTCTGGTATCTGGTGTCGTGTTGGACATGGATTGATATGAGAAAGACACTCAGAATACTCTAGGCACTGGCATGCCATAATCAATGCAGTGTCCATATCGTGTCATGTTGTATTCTTGCCAGTTCAACATAGACCAAGAGCTAAAGTATCTAGCATTTCTATTAACAAATTTAATGGTGTACCGTGTATGTATCCACGTCAGTTTGACTGTCCATCTGCAAGATTAAACAATTGTTCATGATCTTATTGATTGAAATTATGATTAAGAGTTGCCCATTGATGGCAATGTTCACTAATCAGAACTTCACACAGAATTTAAGGTTTTTAAAGTCGGCTGATACAAATATTTGTCAACTTTTTCAGATCTGGTTTGCACATATCCAGTCCAAAATTAGCTATTTACTGTCAGTCGATTACATGCATTGCAGAACCTGTTTTTGAAGTGGGGAGCAAGGGGTGGGGGTGGCGGTGGGGTGATGTAGGTACCTGCCAAAAGCACCAATACTGATACTAGTGAGGTCAAACACCAGTTTCGAGTTTCTGAAGCTTGGTGGAATCACAAACATGTTGAACTTCAGACTTATATATATTTGTCAAAGCTTAGATTAGTCAATTCTAGTTTTTGGATTTCTTGGATTCATAGAGATCCCTGTTGGAAATTGGATCAGTCACACCTACAAGAGCTGAATAGCCCGAATTCCAACATGGAGAACTGTGCTAATAGGCAATGTCAGGATAGATCATAGACGTGATTTTCATGCCATCATCCAGCCAGATCTAATTCCTCATCAACACATGTGATCAAGATATGATCAACCCAAAACCTTTAAGGGAAATCCTTTTCTGGTGGATAACAACCAAATTTTCATGAAGACTGAAGGGACCAGCAGATCGACTAGAATCAATATGTCACTACTGATTACACTATTCGATTGGTCAATATCTGATAATAACTAAATGAAGGTACAATGTCATGACCCAAGATCCTAGGTGATCCAATTCGATTTTGTGACTATTTTACATGTGATCAAGATATGATCAACCCAAAACCTGAGGAAATCCTCTTCTAGTGTGTGACAACAAAGTTTTATCAAGACCACTGGAGGGTCTAGCGAGATTGATTCGAATCACTATCCCGATACTGAAGCTATTCAATTGCTCGAGATCTAAGAATAACTCAATGAAGGTACAATGTCACGATCTAAGATCCTAGGCGATTCAATTTCAATATTGTGACTATTATAGATGATTAATAAATCATCAAATATAAGTAACCCCACTAAAGAATCAAACCATCGATGTAATGGAACATAAGACTTCCTCTTGTTCTATCAACAGAACAGTCAATGTATTCATTCTGCTTAACCAAGTCTTCATTTATATAATCCAACCCTTTTTACACTGAATCTTTGTACTATTTACTCATACTAGTTCTTATGCTCACATATTAGTTTTTATACAACAAAAAAACGATATGTACAGACACGAGTCAAATTTTACCTAACATTTCTACATTCCAAGTGTAGCATCACAGAACTCTGGAAGTCTGAAATCTGAAACATGAATGTCTTGCCACAATTTGCTAATATAGAAAACATATAGAAAAATGTAGGATGTGTTTCCTTACTCAGTAATAAATTGTAACCCAAGGGTATTAGGGTTTAGGTCAGGAAATCATTATCCAAATTAATTAGTGTCTATTAGGATAACAAGGGCTATTCTTATCCTTGTTTAGTTTTAACCATATTTTGTCATTTAGTAGGCATATTAATCGCTTTATGTAATTTACTTATTAGTTATTATCGTAGTGTGAAGATAACTTAGATAAGTATAGATACATCTTGATTTTAATTATTCTCTTAATCTTTTGATAGGTCAATTCTTTACTCTATTGCTTTTTTGCCTTCGTACAAACTGATTATTCAATAAATTTGATCAATAGATTCAGTGCACACACCCACACCCACACCCACACACACAACACTAAATGCACAAAGCCACATAGTTAATTTTTATAAACACTTGTGTAGTTATCTATAAGGTATATATTTAAGGAGTTTGATCTTTTAATTATCTATGACATGAATCTGACATCCAATTTTTAATACCTTGTATATATGTTCTTTTTTTTTTCCTCTCTAGACACATTGAATATATGCCTATGAATATGAACAGAGTTGTTATCATATTTGATATTTCTATGACCTGAGCCGTGGTTTTTATTGTCTGTGGATAGAGTGTTTCTTGTTAGCAAGATATTCTGTGATAATGGCAATCTGGCGGATAGATTAATTGCATACATCTGAAAGGCAGATTGTAGCACTTCCTGATCTGTTAGAACATGTTCTGTATGCCTTTTTATTCTCTGTTTATACATTCAACTATTGCAGTTGATTATTGGAACTTGTTATCACTCTTGTGATCATGAAATACTCTAGTAATTGTTTTTAGCTGCTAGCCTATGTCCTCAACAATCTTTTGACATGTATATATATGTTTTTTTTTTAATTTCTGTTGCAGATTAAGAGGGAGATTAAAATACTGCAAAACCTCTGTGGAGGTCCAAATATTGTAAAGCTGCTTGACATTGTCAGAGATCAGCATTCAAAAACTCCTAGCTTGATATTCGAATATGTAAACAGTACAGATTTTAAAATCCTATACCCTACTCTGACGGATTATGACATTCGCTACTACACATATGAGCTTCTCAAGGTTTGTTTAATAGTCTTTCATTTGCGTCTTTCTAATTGTTTTCTGTTACTTGTATTTTCTTGTTTTCCTCTTGCTATTTTGTGGTTGCTTCTTAAAGTAAATCAGTGTAGGTTTAGAAATGTGTGAGAATCTGTGTTTCATGGGTAATTCAATGGACCTAATGTATCCCAGATTTTAAAACAATACTTACTATATTAAGGAATATCTACAAGTTAAAGAGAATAAAATATAATAATGCTAGTGAGAAGAGGAAACAATGATTGCAACATACGAAATACAAATGCATTTTTATCATAAGTTTCTTCCTTCAAATTTTGAAATCCCTTACCACTCCTGTGGTTAGTCATAAAATCATCTATTTTCATTCTACATAATCAAATTTTTGTTGCTTCTCATTTATTAACTTATATTTCTATTTTAAGATAAAGAAACTAACGTTGGTATGTTATTTTTATATTTGTATATTTTCTGTAGTCTTATGTTTTTTCAAATTTGTTGGATAGTTGTACCCATATCATGGCTCCGTATCTCTATACATTCAACATAAATAACAATAGATATGAAAAGTTAAGATGTTGATAGTGTATTATACTTCTAAACTGTTGTAGTTAGTAAGTTTTTACTAGTTAGTTTCTCTTTATTGGATGTCCATTGTGAGGGTAGAAGAACGTGGCCTGACAAGGGTTGGTGTTTGTATCCTGGTGGATGTAGGTTCAATTCTTGGAGGCAGCTTCTTTCCATAAACGTGGTTAAGGCTGCATACATATTGACCTTTTCGAACCTTGCATTAGTAGGAACCTCATGAACACTCTTACTTTTAAATGCCCATATGTGGACCAAACACACTTCTAATCAAAAGTATCGTGGTACCTCATTAAAATTTTGAAAAGTTAATTTCATCTTTGACATGGTTAAAAGTTAAAAAAAAAATCACAAAATGGTGGTCTCTGAATGGAAAGGGGGAAGGGATATATATTCGTTGGTCACACACACCACTACACTAGAGTGATTGAAACGTGTTCTAGATGTGTTGTCGAGGACCTACATATTTATTTTTGGTGAAATTTGCCTCCTAGAGGATATAGGTTAAAGGCTTAGCTGTGTTGAACGGATACTCCTCCGAAGGACCATATTTGTGTTCCGTATGACCTGAATCCGACGCGACATTTCCTCAACACTCATGTCTTATATGGCTCGTCCATGTCTACTACCAAAGGCATCCAAAATGTGAATGAAAGTGATTTTGCATGGTCCTGATTGTGCCAAACATGTTTGAGATATTTGAGATATGAAAAATTAATATTTCTTTGTATCAAAACCTTTCCATAAGTTTTTTGGGACCTACTTAGTACTAACCAAAACATGCATAGATATATATTATTAAGATCTAATATATAAATTTTATATAGATATGTTTTAATGAATATATGATTGTACCCATGTCGTACCCTGTATTTGATTTTTTTTTTCTTTTCTTTTCAAGATGGCATATTCATAGGTTGCAATAGTGGCTGATATCGATACGATATGACCGATAGCGATACGGTTTGGTATGTCCCAATCCGATACCAATTACTACCGATAGTGACCGATACTAACGTTGGGTGTCCCTTTTCTAGTTAATTTGGCAGAGAAAATTGAACGAAAAAGACCAATCAGTAAGGGTAAAGACCAATCAACAATGGTGTAAGCATAGTAAGGTTGCAAAAGCGCATGTAAATGAAGAAAACTTATTTATCACAGCTAAGCCAATCAACAAGGTTGACTGCTATTTCATTCAATTTCAAAACTACTAAAAAACAACACATGAAATTCTTAAAATTATGCCTAAATCTGATATTCCAATAAAAAAACTGCCGATACCGTCAATTTCGATACACATAGGAAGGGTCCGATACCGATAATGTGAACCTTGAATTCCTATTATTCATATGGTGTATGAATCTGTGTCCGTGTCTAGACAACTGAGAGGGAACCTCATATATGAGTTAAGGCTTCATACATTTTGATCCTTCCCAGTACCTGCATTGGCTGGAACCTCATGGCACTGGATCACCTTTCTTTTAACAGATGTGTAGACCAAACATTCTTTTGATTAAAGATAGGTATTGCGGTAGTCATTAGAATTTTGAAAAGTCAATTTCATGTTTGACATACTTCAAATTAAAACCACAAAAGGATAGTCTCAGAATGAAAAGTATGAGGATATATTTAGTAGGACATCCATCACTAGAGTGATGGAAAGGATTACTTGGTATGTAGTGAGCATAGTTTGCAGTATCGGCCGATACCGATCCGATACAGCAGATACCGATATGGTTTGGCATGTCCTGATTTCCTACCGACCGATATTGATACTGACCGATGCCGACATTGGGGTCTCTTTTCCACTTAATTCGGTAAAGAAAATTAAACGAAAAAGACTAACCAGCAAGGATGTAAAAGCATAGAAAGGTTGTAAAGGCATCTAAATGAAGAAAACTTATTTATTGCTGGTAAACCAATAAACAAGGATGACTATTAGTATTACTTCATTCAATTTCAAAATTATTATGAAACAACACAGAAACTACTTAAAGTTATTCCTAAATGCCTAAAATATTTTTTTTTCTAAATTTTTAATAATTTATTAATAATTATTTGTTTTCCGATACCCAAAAAAAATGATACTCTGATCTGAAATTGCCAATATTGCCGATACCAATACTCATAGGAAGGGTCCGATACTGATTCCGATACCGATACCGATACCGTGAACCTTGGTAGTAAGGACCTACAGATATTTAACGTAATGTTCTCTTTTTCAGAGTCTATGCTCCAAGACGCAGGATCTCCAATATTTGTTTATTTCTGTTCTTGTTGGGAACTAAATTTGTGGTAGAAGGTGCATCTAGGTTGTGTTGTGCAGGGGATAGAAAAAGCTGAGCTCTTTCATGGAATTATAGTTTGAGTGAGAAAGGCAGTGACTACAATTTGACTTGACAAGTGGAAGCTACCAAATATTTTCTTTTCGGCTACGGGAGATCTCTTATCTATTCTACAGTCAAGTCTTGCTGTAGTTAGTTTCTTCAAGTAAAAAGAAGCCTCTTCTGTAGTTCTCATATGTGAATGATCAGAGTTCCACACTTATACTCTTTTAAGGGTATACCACCATTCCAAGCATGATGCAAATGGATCTTTCTAGTTTGTGATTGATCTGTTTCCATGAAGTCTTTAGTTTCCATGAAGTCTTTAGTTTAGCTGGACCTTTTCTAAGATAAGAGCGTGTATTCTTCTAGTGAGTGGGTCTATGTTAATTACCTTGGTGGTGATAGTTAAGACACTTGAAATAACATTGGCTAATGCTTGCACCAGATGATGCTATGAGAAGAAAATTGCCCGGTGAAGTTGAAACCTTTAAACTTTTATGTATTGTTTCGTAATATCATTGCTTTTAGGCTTACTTTCTACTCTTCCCCAAGTATTGGGATATTGGAATTGCTTGGGCACAATTGGAGGACCAGGAGGAGTCACATTCCTGCAGACAAAGGCCATATCAGTGTGGATTTTACTTGGATAACTAGAGAACTTGCCATCAACCTTGATTAATTATATATTTAATATTTATATGGTTACGCACATCCAAAAGCACAAGGTTAGCAGTGCCTATTTATCTGTAGCTTAACTACCTAGTAACATTTTTGTTCGCAATTCAGTTTATTTAGTCAGGTAAGGGCCGAATCAGTTACCTGTGATCAAGTTGATTTACTAAGTGTGTAGCATTTCTGTCTGCTATCTAGATCCTTTCTATACATCTATAATGTCTTACTCATCGTCCATGCCACTAGCTCCCTCATAGTTTTTGTCCACAACTGGCACATGCATGGAATATGACGATAACTCACGTCAAGTATCGGAATTTACTAATTTGCACCTATTAAATTCACTTTACATTTGCTTTATTCATTGTTTCCCCTTTAGAAGCCAGAAACTCCTAGAATGAATCTTAGTAAGGAACTTCGATTTGGCGGTTCTTACTTGGGAGCTCGTTGGGAGCTCACTTCTCCGATGACTTGAGCTCGTTTTTCCGACGATGGGAGCGCGTTTCTCCGACAGCATGAGCGCTTCCTATAATATGACCATAATTTTAAAATATGACATAAATTTTTTTGAAGAAACAAGTTTTTTAATACGTTTATCAAAGTACCAAGAAACTAAAGATTATTTATCTTGACATCATAAAAAATCAACATGCGAATCATCTGTCTGTAACTTTAAACTGGACTTTATAAATTCTAATAAATATGAAGATATAACTTTTGATAACAATAATTAATAAACATATTTTTTTAATTAGCGCACGCTCCTATCACGTTCCCAACTTTAGACTCTTCTAAGTAGTCATGTTCCCCCGCTCCCGCCCCCGCTTCCGCTTCTGGCTTCTAAGATTTCCCCCCTATAGTTAGCATCATATTTGCAACAATTATTACAAATAGCACATATTTTTAAATATGCCTTTGCAGCATAGCAGAGATTCTTGTTTCATGCAGCATTAGGAGTTTCTAGTTTATTTTGAAAATATTGTTTTCTTTCGTTAAATTGTTGCATGTAATGGTTACCTACAATCATTTACAGGCATTGGATTACTGCCACTCACAAGGAATTATGCATCGAGATGTCAAACCCCACAATGTTATGATCGATCATGAGCTACGAAAACTTCGCTTAATTGACTGGGGACTTGCTGAATTTTATCATCCTGGCAAGGAATATAATGTCCGTGTTGCTTCAAGGTAATATTTATTTTTTATTTATGGAACATTTGTGTTGGTGATGCTTGTCCCTCATGCCTTTCATGCTCGTTTTCTAATCAGTTTTGCTATTTGCCTCATGACATCTCATTTATAAACTTGCTAAATTTTAACTGTTTAAACAACTTTGATAACTATTAAGAGTACATCTCTCCACGGTGTTCATGATCAATGATAGTTGGACTATTGGGTGCAGTAGAGATATATCGTTGGCAGTGGGCCTACCTTTACCTCTGATTATCCTCTCTTTCATTAGGTTTTTTCAGTTGACAAGGTAGGTATATGATATATATACTCATGTTAGATTGGATGTGATTATATCATGTATAATGTGATTGATGAAACAATCAATTGGATTTCCAATGATTTGAGTTAAGGTGGTTTCATAACCAGTAACTTCCAACACATCATAATAGTTTGACAAATTAGTTTTTTTTAATTATTATTGTGGGCCTGTGATGTAAGAAAGAAAATATTTGCTACTCTTGATGGGGAAAACCCCACTTGGTGATCGCTAAAATATCTCTGAGAGTTCCAACAATCTTTATTATTTTATAATCTTTTGGCTACTTTTACGATTCATCATGTTGTTTTCTTGGATTTATTTCCTGGTTTCTTGTCTATTTTAAACCTGCATAATGGCTCAATAGAGAATTTTGAATCATCATAGATAACAGTATGCAGGTAATCTATGATTTTGAACTGTAGGTGGAAATGAAGTACTCTCTCTCTCTCTCTCTCTCTCTCTCTCTCTCTCTCTCTGTCTCTCTCTCTCTCTCTGTGATCTGAATTGACTCCAAACTCATATAATAAGCAGCCACTAATTTCAGAGAAAGATGGATTGGGTGCACATTTCTTACTAGCTATTTAATAAATAAAATCAGATAATTATTAACGATATCCCAAATATATATTGTTAAGAAATTGGTTATCTCATTTGATTCATTATTTAGCCAGTAATAATATTACTGCAATCCATTATCATCTGAAATCAATGGTTGCATGGTATTTTAGTTGGGAGCCAATCCAACATCACATCTAGTTGTTGCAGTCTATCGCCCAACACTTCATGGAGGAAAATGACTTCCTAGTTCCCAGAAATAATGGTGAAATGATGTGAAGAAAGTACCACATTTCTTAGAAGTCTGAAATAGTTAGTGTTGGTTGAGGCCTCTCATAATGTTATTTATTCATGTAGTCTTCAGAGCATCTTACGTGTGTTAGTCTTTGCAGAGAATCCAATCACTTTTTCCAAAAAATAACCAACAAACTTTTCTGATATTATTAGATGACAAATTAGCACACTTGAGAAACAAGCTTAAATTAGAGGCAAGAAATTTTTTGTTTTGAATTTTGACAGTCTTGTTGAGCATCTTTTTCATATAAACTAAGGATAGAAATAAAAGATAAGTAGAGGATTGGAAAGGGAATATCCTTAACATCTTGCATAGGTAGGCTATCTTTCACTTGTGTGCATGAACCTGCTGATATGGATTTTTAATCGAGTATAGTAAACTCTTAAGGATGCATTCAACTCATGAATCATGATATCCAACTATTCAGCAACTATAGTTATCAATTTGGCACAAATGCATATAACAGTGACATGACAGCATACAAAGCTAAATTAATGTACACATGGTTTGAAGACACTAGGATATTGTATGCAACAGCCACTTTATTAGTTTGTAACTTTATATAATAGCGACAACATCACAAGTTAATCATTTGGATTCTCCCAACTATTTAATTTCATCCTTTTTGATAGTTTGTCTTTCATTTTCTAGTTCCAGCCATAATTGAGTCCTTTGAACTAATAATATTATTTATGGTTAATAGTTTATGGCTCAATATGAGGGCATCCTCTGGCATGACGGCAAGGGTTGCTGCTTGCATCCTGGAGGATGCATGTTCAACTCATGGAAACAGCCTCTCCATATATATGGAGGTAAGGCTGCGTATCCCAGACCCTTTGTAAGAGGGACCTCGTGGCACTGTGATACCCTTTTTGGTCTATGGCCCAATATAGGAACTAATTAGCTTCAAGAATTGTTGTTAGAATGAAACTGCATAGTTACATCCTTTTGTGTAAATCTAAATGCTTTAGGTCTTTGATTTAATCTTGGATTATAGCTAATCGATATGTAGGATATGACATCTTCACACACCTACCCATCCCCAATTCCCTTCTCTCTTTACTGTTCTGTTTATTTTTCTATTTACACCCATATTTAATATTTGGCTCCAATACCTGTTAGATTTTTTTGCTTTGCACTAAAATATGCAAGTGGATGAACTGTGAAGGAAAATGAAAAATAATGAGCTTTGTTTTCCTATATGTAGAAGCAATGGATTTCATAACCCAACTCATGGAAATGTACTGGATGAGATATGGAATATTCGTGTAGTTCTGTTATACATTGTTATAATTAGTGCATCTCTTGCTATCTAGATATTTCAAGGGGCCTGAGCTACTTGTTGACTTGCAAGATTATGACTACTCCTTGGACATGTGGAGCCTTGGGTGCATGTTTGCTGGAATTGTAAGTATTTTATCTATCAACAAGGGATATATGAATATGACTGCAATGGTTTACTTTGTCAAATTAATAGAACTTGCTTTTATTCCTCATCTGCAACTTAGTATAACTGGAAATCTTCCATTGCAAGTATTTGTATGTAATTTTGGGTCTCTGGCTGCAGATATTTCGCAAGGAGCCATTTTTCTATGGCCATGACAACCACGACCAACTAGTGAAAATTGCCAAGGTAAACAATATATACATTGATCAGCTTTCTAAAATTCCTAAGAAAATGATTACCAAATTTGATTTGATGCCCTTATTAGGGAATTTAGGTGATTTTCTTTTCCTGTTACTGGTACTTGTTTACCTTATGGGAACTCTTATTTTCTGAAGCTGAAACTTGTGGTATGAAGTATGAACAATAAGCAGCTTTCTTGACGACTATTTTATTTTGATCACTTTAATTTCATTTCTTAGTTCAAATGACCTTGCTTGGATATATACCTACCTAGGTGTAAATATTAGCTTATTCTTAGAAGATAGAAACTATGACCACTCCATGTAACAAGTGGATTATTAATAGCTGATTTTTATGGTGACTTTTTCCAGGTGCTGGGAACAGATGAACTAAATGCTTACTTAAACAAATATCATTTGGAACTTGACCCACAACTTGAAGCTCTCGTTGGAAGGTATAGCTTAAGACTAATGATTGTCTTCTTTCTCCCCTACTTGAGAAGAAACCATGGTTGAAAGCTCGCACCAGGCCAAGGATATCATTAATTATTGCTTCATTTTCTGCAGACATAGCAGGAAACAATGGGCTAAATTTATAAATGCGGACAACCAACACTTAGTTTCTCCTGAGGTTTGTATTAGCACTCCTGAAAACGTTTTCGCCATGTTTTCTCCTTGCTTCTCCCTTCACCCTCTTACACCTTCACTGAATATTTATGAGTTACAGGCAATAGACTTTCTCGATAAGCTTCTTCGCTATGATCACCAGGATAGACTTACAGCACGAGAGGCAATGGTAATTCACTTCAACTTTAGTTAGTTAGGAATTACGCCCATTTCTGAACTTCGTTGTATGCTTAACCTTGATATCGGATTGTCATTATACTAAAGGAAATATACATTGCAGAAGATATGGAGAATTTTATCAAAAGTTACCCAATTCATTCTGTGGAATGTTTATGACTAATATGCAGCAGTTTTAAACTTAACTGGATAAATAAGTACATATGTCATCAACTTTTTTTTGCCTGAACATCATTTAT
This sequence comes from Iris pallida, assembly GCA_029216955.1. Classification (NCBI taxonomy): domain Eukaryota; kingdom Viridiplantae; phylum Streptophyta; class Magnoliopsida; order Asparagales; family Iridaceae; genus Iris; species Iris pallida. The sequence goes on along the minus strand of JANAVB010007200.1, from coordinate 10,801,155 downwards.
TTACTGTACTACTAAAGATGACCTTTTCAATTAGCTAAACAAAAATCTATATGGAATGTACAAGACAATATTTTAGTTATGGTGCAAGTTTGGAGGAATGGAATCATAGAGATATCGCAGTGTTCGATAGAGAAACAAAAGGATGGGTCTGGATTAGCCTATCTTGCTTTTACCTGTCAAGCTGTCCATTTGTAGATAGTAATTGAACTTGATGTTACGTAAATAACTCTCAAGTAAATATTGTTTACGTAAATAACTCTCAAGTAAAATGTTGTTTTTCAGTTCCTATGTTGACTTGTTTAATATCTGATTTTGTGTACTTACTATCGTTAGAATGTAGTAGTTTTTCTCAGAACCAAGGGAGAATGGATAAGCTGCATCACAAAAATCATCATGATCACGTTGCAACGAAAGAAGCCTATTTTTCCAAAGAAAATTTATGCTATTTGTTTAGCTCTGATGCCTTAACCTTTGCTAATATGTCGCAGGCCCAGCCCTATTTCCATCAAGTGAGAGCAGTAGAGAATAGCAGGAACCGCACCTAAACAACATCGTTTGTTATTAGGTTGATGTGTTTATAATTGAACAGAAGCATGTCTTCCTGTGATCACTTGTATTCAGAGATGAGAGAGCATAATTAACAAATATTTGAAAGACACGTTGAACAACAGAAACATAAATTGGCATATTGTACGAGTCATTATCCGAGTTTTATGGGGTTCTTGGTATACTAAATGTTTTATTCTCTGTCATTTAAATATTGCCTACATTTCCTCTGTTATCACTTAGTATATTTATATGAGAGCGTAAATTTTCAACAATACATGTATTGCTCGTATCATGGTCTTGAAGTAATGGCGGGTGAATTGGTAGAATTTGAAGAGGGTACGATAGACATTGCTCTAAATTTGGAATGAAATAATGTTAATTGTATTAATGGGTAATTTTATGATCTGTTGAACTCTAATATATATCTATCAATACTTGAGAAAGCTATAATTACCTAGCAAAGATTAAGGTGGACGATAACTTGATGGCAGAGAGCTCTGGAAATAACACCAGTGTTTTACATAGGCAGCAACGTCAATGGATGGGTGTCAGGGACCTTGTTAAAAAAAATTCGGGACGACAAAAGTACGAGTATAAATTGACGGAGTACAAGAAAAATTTGTTAAAAATTTGGTCAGACGGAGTACAAGAAAAATTTGTTAAAAATTTGGATATTCGTCAAACGAAAATATTGAGGTTAGAAAATTCACATGCTTAAATAGGTTGTCAAATTTGATTAATTAAACAGATTGTCACAATGTTTGTTTGCCAATTTTGTCAATAAATAGTACGAAATACGTTTAAAATTTTACATGCTTAAATTTGCATACTAATTCAAATCTTTCAAAAGTACGCAAGTATTATATATCTATGAAAGATAAGAAAAAATTCGAGGGTCAGGGACCTGGTGATTTTTCCTTCAGACCTTGTATCATCCCTTACCCCAATATTTAGTCACCCTAATAAGTCTGTTATGTCCAAGTATCTAACCTTGTCCCGTTGGCTAGATATCTCATTTTGAACAAAATAAATTATACTATAAAAGTTGAGCTCATATTATTCTGCATCACGTATGCACCCTCTCACATATTATTGTCAGCACAGATTATTCATTACTCTCTCTCAACCAATACATAAAATTTTCTACAAAATAATGAATTTTGGAAATATTTCTGGAAAAGAAGTATGGAAAAAATTTCCATAACAAAACATTTCATCATATGGTTTGGTAGAAATCCAATTGCACGCATTCCGCACAGACGGGCGCTTTGAATTTTTTTGAAATTCTCGCAAGTATTTTTTTAAATATTTTTATAATTTGCATATAAGTTTATTTTTAATTTGCACAACATCGAACTACCACATGAGAGTATTTTTTAGCAATATTTGCGTCACTTGTGGGATCCGCGAGTGTCGCTCCGAAATAGTGTCGCATAGCTCGCTAAAAGTATCCTCATAGTGTTAGTTCGATGTTGCAGATACAACGGTGCACCGCACAAAAAGATGTGAACTAGTATAGGTGCGATCAAATTGAAACTAAACATATATGCAAATACTGGGAAAAAAAGTGCAATAATTTCAAACAAATTGTATTTTAAGAATGGTTTGAATTTATTTGATATTATTGCTGATAAGTATTTTATATTTTCTTGATTTGTAGATAAATTTATTTTTAATTTGACTATAACGATACAGACTCATAACTTAGACTCGTAACTTTTCGTACGGATCTCGAATTGCGACGAGACCTACGTCATTAGATCAGCGATATTAAATTATCAGTGTGAGGTCGAATTATCTATGTGAAAATATTTTTAACAAATTTTATGACACTTCTTTTAGAACCTTCCTCGCAAACCCAAGACTCCAAGAGGTCCCCAAGAGGTCGAGTGACACTTTGAAAAAGTACCACAGGGGTTTGACATTGATTGAACAAGTAAATTATGATAATATAAGAAAGAAAAAAATAGCTTAAAGTATTTTAAATCTCAATCCCAACCCAAACCTGACCCACTGACAGTTCTCTTCTAATACAATACAACTTTCTTACTGTCCTCTCCATTTTTTTTTTCCCTTTTAAGAGCTAATTTGTTCATCCCGTTTACAAAAATGACTACAAAAGACATGCTTAGGGTAGCACCATTTGCCATGAAACTTTTTTTCCATTTTAAGCGGAAATCAAACTAGCCCGTCACATCGAGCTCTCAATTATGATGCATTCATATAACAAAGAGCAATGCTGCTATTTCCCTATAACAAAATAGCAAGAACGCAAGATCGGCCCTCGACGAGTTTAAATCAGCTACTGGTTGGTCACCGGCTGGACACTATCATGGTCATTCTCAAATCATATGGAGGAAAACAATAACCACAGCGAGGCTCACACACAAATCTAAAATAAACTACAACTTACTCACAATACTATAACAGAATACTATAACAGAGGGATTATAACAGAAGCAGGCCAACAGGGGCCATGACCACTCCCATACAAATTCAGACCGATAAAGACGCAGTACACATCCAATTAAAGTCGATAGATTTAATTAAGACCCTGCATTGCATACTTCTGATGGTTTCTGGCACTGTCACCGACTCAATTTTCCATGGGATTCTTGCCACACCCCAACACCTATTTTTTGAGGTGGGGGAAGCACTGGTACACATCAACCTTCGGGTGCTTTGCTTCCGCATGTTCCCTACACTTCACTTCTGATGTGGTACAGATGAACGTCTGCATGCACGTCTTACACTGCATCAAGTAAATGAATGCAAACATGAGTCCCAGGCAATAAAGGTTATCCACAATGTTAAGGATTACATGGAATATCATGTGATACTGCATCAAGCCATGCGAAAACAGTCTCGTCTCAAATAATTAAAGGGCATACCAACACAACTATGCAAGGATAATCAAGCAAATTGTATCAAATTGCAAACTGAACCATAAATGGAATCAACACCCACCTGTATAGATAACCAAACTTATCTAATTTGTTAGGTAAACAAAAATCAGAAACCCAGCAATCTCGTAATACTGTTCACATGGATTTGGACCCCCTGCAGACACAACATGAACTAGAACATATTATCTAAATTCAGAATTTCAGACTGCTGTTATTTTTATTATATTTCTTCTTTTCTTCATGGATCTTAAAATCTATGAACGCAGCAGCGAGACCTTAAATCCACGAAAACATGGGCCAAATATTTATTTCCGAGAACAAGTTCTCATCCTAGGTTTCCAACATAGGAGAAACTCTTTCAATGAGGATAACATCTTTACTGCCAAAATGATTGCCGAAAAGATAACCACTGTTATAACCTTTTCCTAATTGGGGGTGGCACACACAACATGAAGTCATTAGCCAGTTGCCACTTATTCGCTGAGAGATCGCAGAATTACTACGGTTAAACAGTGTGAACCGAACCTCAATAGGTCAAACCAATTCCTTCTACATAAGCTTCAAATTATTGCTCATCTCTATTAAGTTGCCTTCGTACTGACTCCATCTTACACTCCTCTCAAAAATAAATCTGAAAATAAAATCTAACCCCTAACTAAAGAAACAATTACCACATGTAAATGTGTATTTGTCAAATGAATACTACAATTCTACGAGGTTCTATAATATAACTTGGACATGTAGCTTCTTAGTGTAGAATTTTTTTAGCATGTCACACACGGCTGATCTTGGCATAATCAAAAGTCAATATAACCACTAACACCAATGAACCTTACACAACTATGCAAAATAACAACTTCAATAAGGTTCAGGAAACACCAACTCTGAAACCCAATTCAGACTTTGGAAATAATGCAAACATAATGTATTGGACTTGATCAAGACTGCCACGAGAACAGTATTAAAACTCTAGTTGTTATTTTTTTAGGTCAGCATCAAGTTGTATGCTTTCAAATCCCTTCCATGTTATAGTTTCAATTGGGTTCCATTAAACCTCACCAAAATTTTCAAACACATCTGCAGCACCTGCTAAGCAAGGCCACACCCCTCGCCACAAGCCATAAAAACCATGAGTACAGCATCACTTTTGACAGTTAAATCTTCTCCATTAATACAACCTTTAAGCTAGTTAAAGTGCAGTTCAGTAGTTCTTTCCAGAATCCATGAGTAAACAAAAAACATAAAACATACCATGTTGTGTGGACTCGGATTACTGCTAGATCCACCTATGACCAGAGACTAAATCTTAACACTTACTGTGTTATTCAAAGTTTTGAGAACTTCCACATCGTTCAAGTAACATGATAACTACCTCAACAAAATCACAAACCAATTTGAATATTCCAAACCACCACCCCACACAGGTTTCTACAGATCCAGCTAGCACTAAACCCCAGATTTGTCAAAAGCCTTCCTCTTGATTCTCTCTCTAATGCAGTTCCCTTGGGTATAGGAGATGAGTTTAGTCATTTAGTCAGTGTACCCACAACACACACACACACACATATCAACAACAACAACAACAACAACAACAACAACAAAAAGCAGTAGGAAAGGAGAACAACAAAAGAAACAAGCATGGATACCCAAGTTAATACATGTGTACATATAGGGGATACACAAGGGTACCTATATGCAAAATTGAAGTCCCAAGTAGGACAAAACAAAGATGTTCTTCGTGAGAGCCCATAAATCAAGACATATAGCTCTTGATATATAATAAACATTGTCTTTGAAACTTTCATGCTTAAAAATCCAACTAGTAAACAATTAACGATCCGGGAGATTTATGTGCTAGAAGTGTTCACAGCAGGTGATATTGATTCATGTGACTTTTTGACTCATATAATGATAACAATGTAATCAATGATGCATGCTATGCCATTAATATAGCATCCTCACCGGAAGTGGGAAATTGTATAAGATAGCAACCAAATCCTATATGATCATCAAACCAAAGTTTAAGAGCAGGGCCAAGCGAGAGGGTAAACGTAAAACTTAGGTTCAGAATGGCACAACTTAAATTTCAGACGGTAACATTTATTTCATGACCAAAAAAGCATACATTGAGAATCAAGGGGTTTGATCCATTTGAATGTTTTTACTTTACGATGGCAGCATTTGAACATTGATACTAACAATAGAATCTATGAACATCCTACAAGGTAGAAAGACCCACCAAACAGGTACTAGACCTGAGCTCATACAATATAGGAACAAAGATAGTAACAAGTCCACTAATAATAAAGTAGCAATACTTCCTATACAAATATTTGCACACATGTCTACGTATAATCGAAAACCATAAGTAATTTGTAACTTGCCCTCACTTTTATGTTCTTCCTTTAGGGTGTGTTTGATATAGGGAAGTATTTACGAGCCACACACAAGCGCACACAGAAACAATAAACATAGGAATCACATTGTTGGGAATGGGATTCCTTTGTGTAATGGAGGTAAATACCACCCCATGTACCAAAACAGACCCATAAAATTTTAAAATAAGAATGACACGTTTTAAAAGTTGTTTACGCTACAAGTGTGAGATTTTTTTTCATTAAAATATCTAAATTAATTGCCACAAAGATCAAGATTACAAAATTAGAAGAGTAGTATTAAGAAAGCCCCTTCAGACTGTCAGATAACCATTCTTATTGAATTTAGGGTGACCCGCACAACATTATACAAAATTCACCAAGTCTCTCATTTAACAAGGCAAAATGTAAACAAAATATATCAAATCCTAAAATTATGTATTCCAACTTTTCCAAGTACTAGGAAAAAAATAGAACTTCCCCGTTTCGGGTCTATACCAACAATGTCAGTAGAATCATAACATAATCTATGAGATCAATGAAATCCTAACAAGAATTATTAAGATCCACCATGCATCAAGAATCAAGACCAAGGTTGTAAAAGGTGATAGTCGCTAGTCTGGCAGGCACCGGGCGCCTAGCGTCTAGCCCGCCTAGGCGGCAACGGTTATTAAAAAAAACCCCAAAAAACATACTAAAAATTGCAGGAAAAAGTCCATAAAATCCAAAAAAACATAGTTGGGGGTGTGGGGTGTGGGTTGGTGGGTGGCTAGGTAGGCGCCGAGGCAGGCATCGGGCAGGCACCAGACGCCTAGTGCCTAGGCAATTTTTAGAACAGTGATCAAGACGTACATTTATTTAGACTCTTAACAATCTACATGGATGAAATGGGCAACAATTTAATCATCTTCTCCTTATTCAAGTGGTTTGATATCTTGAATACTCTACCTGCAACTATTAATGCTTTCTTGAAATTTTTATTTAATTTTTTAAGCTGCTGGATGAAATGGCAACAATTTAATCATCTTCTCCTTATTCAAATAGTTTGATATATCTTGAATACTCTACCAACACCTATTAATGCTTTCTTGAAAAAAAAAATTTATTTTTTAAGTTGCTACATGCAAATGTAAAAAATTCCAGCAAAGAATCTCTCTTTCCAGGTGCTGGTTTGGTATATCCTTATATCTTCAATTACAACTCTACATGCTTGTTTTATTTTTTATTTTTTTTAACAATGGTAGTTGCAACAAATGTAAATAATTCCAGCAAAAAATCCCATCTTTCCTCGCCAAAATCTATAAGAACCCTAAATCACCCATCCTCTCTCCTAATCTCTATGTAGGTTTGGTATATCCTTAATTCTTCAATCGCAACTCTTAATGCTTGTTTGAAAAACAAAATTCTTAACGCTGCTACAGGCAACAAGTACTACAAATTTCAGCAAAATCCCATTATTTAATGCAAAATCTACCAAAACCTCAAATTCCCTGAATTATTAAAAAACGATTCCGCCTCTCCTGCTAACAAGTACAAATTTCAGGTGAATCATAACAGAAATCTACGAAACCGTAATGAAAATGATCAAGGCCACCAGATCTAAAGAAAGAAAGAAAGTGAGACCTGGATCGTCATGGCTTTCTTGTTCGATTCCAGCTGGCTTCCTGCAAAAAAGAAGTTTTTTTTTTCGGTCGACCGATCGATTATTTGTCAGAAAATCGATAAAAAGTAGGAAATTGAGAGGATTAACGGAAGACGGAGCTGACCGACCTTTGCCTGCAGCCTTCTGCTTCTCAAGGTTCTTCTCGCGAGCCATCTTCGCCTTCTGACCGTTGCCACCTCCCATTTTTGATATTATTTTTCCCGCCTTTCTTGGGGGGAAATTTAAGGTTAGGGTTTGGAGGAGGGAGGGAAAATTAGGGTTAGGGTTAAGGAGAGGGACAGGAATGTGGAGAGGGAAGGGAGGAAGAAGAATATTTATTTATAAGATTTGCTGCAGTAAAATAATAATGCTTTTTTTTGTTGTAGCCTGCTCCATATCTATTCATCTATTCTACTATATCTATTCTAGTATATAATCTATTCTAATATATAATAGAAAAACTTAGATGGTGAAACTTTTGAATTCCAAAAATATCCTTACATACTTATACTAATTAAAAATATCTATTCTACTATATAATAGGAAAACTTAGATGGTGAAACTTTTGAATTCCGAAAATACCCTTACATACTTATACTAATTAAAAATAGTTCATTAATTTTAATAAGGACAACTTAGTAATTAGGAAGACTACCCTTTGGTCTTCCAAAAGAGTCTTCCTAAACTAATTTAAAAATGTTAAAATACGTGCAAGGCACGTGCACACATGCTAGTAATAGGAAAACTTAGATGGTGAAACTTTTAAATTCCGAAAATATCCTTACATACTTATACTAATTAAAAATAGTTCATTAATTTTAATAAGGACAACTTAGTAATTAGGAAGACTACCCTTTGGTCTTCCTAAAGAGTCTTTCTAAACTAATTAAGAAATGTTAAAATACGTGCAAGGCACGTGCACATATGCTAGTAAGTCATAGATTAGTTATTTATTCATTGATTTATTGTTGCGTTATAATTGTACCAGAAAATACTTCTCTTTTCCGGACAAGCGTGTAGAAAATATACACGCATGACATAGTCAGCTAAATTATAAAATGAGAACTAAAACGTCTAAAGGAAATGTGTTTTCAAAACAAATGCCAAAAGATTAGGCGGACAAGGTCCCGGTGTTCCGAGTACCGTTCGAGAAATCAAATATTATGCACAAGTTGTTCATGATCATGCAAATGCGTATAATAAAGAAAAAAAAGAAAGAAAAAATTGGGTTGGACTGGAGTCCACCCTAGCCAAAGGCTGGATCCGCCCTGCTAATCCCCATCTGGTGCCTGTGGAGTAGTTCCTTGATGATTCGTATCATGGTTCTAACTGTGCCATCTAAGTTAGAGGAGTGTGCCATCTAAGTCAGAGGCGAAGCAAGAGGTCATCACACCAACATACTTACTAAGGTTGTGAATGAGAAAGAACGAGCCTTGCCCGATGAGAAAGTCATGCAAGGCTCTAGGAATGGGGTATGTGTGCCACCATTGATCCCCCCTATGCTCCTACAGAGTCAGCATGTAAAGGATAGTAGATTCTACAACATGCCATGGGTTAGAAAGGAGAAGCTCCATTCAAGGGCGACGAATGATTCCAATGCCAAAGTGAAGGAAGTTAAGGCCCTGCTTAGGGATATGTCCAATGATACAAACAAGAGTCATATGACGGTTAACCTGCTCTAGAAAAGAACGAAAGGCAAAAACCTTAGAAATTTCCAGGGATTAGTACTGTGTGGGATGGTGGGATAAAAAAGCATAACCCTAATAGAACTCCAACTAGAGGGTCAATAAAGGTGTCAATCTTCGTCATGGTTTTATTTAGACTTTGATCTAATAAGTGTGAAGCTCCTGCTCCAGGGGAATCCTAGAGGGATTTAGTGTTAGTACACACACACACACACTAAAAATGCTATTATAAAGAAGCTTGAAAATGGTTTAAAATGGATCGTCTAAGTCGTATGCATTGTCCCCAGGTAATTAATTAATTTTAATTCTTCTAAATACTACCATATGTATATCCACACACACACACACTGTCACGACCCACACCCGGTGTAGGGGCACGAGTGCGTAACATCGTCCAGCCTACGCCACAGAATTGGTGGTAGAACGCTGTTCTAGGTCGCTAACAACTCACACAATATATATAATGTACTTGTCATGGATCTTAACTCCTAATGGAGGACAAGTATAAGATATGGAAATACTCAATGAGTCAATCACAGTCTAAAGCACGATAAGATATCACAGAAGTCTAAATAACTATAAGACTCAACAAACTACAACTAATAATAATATTCCAACAAAACTCAAATATAATGTCAAAATCTCCACTTATTACAATTTAAGTTCAAAACATAAATCTAGAACAAGTTCTCTAAACTAGTCTCCGGGTCACTCATGAAAATCTGGACTCAGGGTGGATATTCCCTCCTCAGATACATAGCAAGTAGGGCACGTATCCTCAGGGCAAACATCTGAAAAATATATCCAGTCAGGATGGAACGAGCATGTCACGACCCGCACCCTGATTAGGGGCACGAGAACGTGGGTACGTCCAGCCTACGCCGCAGTGTCGACGGTAGAACGCTGTATAGGTCATCTATAACATCTAACATCTAATAACAAGATATATAAACCTATCATCTCCGCACGGAGGTATAACATAACATCTCAACTCTATATCTCAAACACAAGTCTAGGAAAGATAGAACATGATATGGAATCAGATGAAAGGAAGAACTGAATATATATAGAGTTATCACACCACACAAAGTAGATGTCCAACACAAATAAGTACAAGACCTGAAATATAACTAAGTCACAACTAACAATCGGAACAGTCCGATACAAAATGAAAACTGTAAATACTAGACTAGACTAGGCACCCTCTACTGAGCTAGATGCTCCTTAGGCTCCTGAAGGTCACCCTCATGTGTCCCATAGAAGGTAGGACAGTCACCATCATCATCTGTAATATTTTCAACAGGTCCAGTCAGGACAGGAACGAGCACAATACATCTCATGCAGTTCATATCGTGTTGGGAAATGTAAAGCATGCATAGAGTAAGATACATGGACTGTAAATAATATATGTAAAAATGAGAGAGATTTGATAACTGGAAATATCTATATATATAATAAGTAAGAACTGTAGATAACCTGTGATTTAGAGCATGATATGGTTATATAAACGGGTTTAGGACATATACAAGATTTCACAAGATTTTACAAGAATTTGTACAAGATGGGATTTGATCACATAACCATTTCCTACTCACCCTCCCCAATCAATACACAAGGATCCAGTCAAGTTACGTTACCTTATACAAGAGGTTTTTATCATGTTTGCTCACGTGATCATAAGAGTACAAGATTGCACAAGAGTATACATAAAAGCGGTGTACATGAAATACAAGATGTTCGTGAAAAGCACATGACAACTGTATCTGATGCACCCCGAGGGAGATAACATCGCATGACAAGATCCATATAGTACCAATCCGTGATAATGACGTGACAGCATCATGTAAGGTATTCTAGAGCAAGAATATAAATCCTAACAAGTATGAAAAGATCAGAGAATGTACTCGCCTGTCACCCTGTATGACTGATATGAATAGATGTCCGAACTGGTGTCATAGAGTCCTATTTAGAGTAAAACAGGTCACAATATATCCACAATGGTAAAATTAGAGTATACAATGCATACTACATGATTCTAGGTCAATCTGGTCAAAGGTCAACTCTTGGTCAACTCTAAAAAGTCAAACTAGGTCAAACTAGTCAAATACTAGCCAACATGATCAATCTGGGTCAAGTCTAAGTCAAACTTAGACCAACTAAGGTATTGGTCGAACAAAGACTAGTCAGCAAGGTAATTAGGTCAAACATGGTCAGACTAGTTAAACTAGTCATTTTAGGTTAGTCCTAGTCAATCTAGGTCAATTAGGTCAAGGTTTGACCTAAGGTTGACTTTGGTCAACCCTTAGTCAACAATGGTTAACTTGTAGGTGTTTAGGTCCATTAGGTTAATTGGGTTAGCCCCCAAGCCATAGGCTAGTCACCTTGGCCATAGGCTATTGACTTAGATTTCCATAGGCTAATGGTTATAGGTTTCTATATAAACCTATACTTAGGAAGTCATATATATATATATATATATATATATATATATATATATATATATATATATATATATATATATCTATATATAGATATACCCATGTCTATTTACTACCTAATATATATCTATATATGCCTAACTATATACAATACCAATCACCCACATATATATAAAATGACACTATATGTGATCTATACAAATATATATATATATATATATATATATATATATATATATATATATATATATATATATATATATATATATATATACAACAACCACATAGGCCTATAGCCTATGTAATTTCCATACACCCTAGTATCTATATATAGGCACACTATATATAATCCTAATACAAATATATATATATATATATATATATATATATATATATATATATATATATATATATATATATATATATATATATATATAGACTAAACCTATATATATAAACATATATATAGAGAGACGAAAGTGAGAGAGAGACATAGAGTGAGAGAGAGAGTGAAAGAGAGAGAGACTGAACAGTGGACATGAAAGGAGAGGGGGGGGGGGGTGGTTCCTGATTTCCTGGAACCAGGAAATGGGCTCCCCAACACACACAGTTCAAATATACATATATATGTATATACACACACAACTACCTATACACACAATTACAAAACCTCAAATCTCACCCACACTCACACATACATATATACTATGTATATATATATTGAAAATACACTTATACATGCATTAATCATATTAAAATTAAGTTTGAAATTCGTTTTTACAAAACTGGAAATATCCTAAAATCAGGAAAATAATGGACTGTGCACTCAAATCAGGGTAAACCCATTCTCACTCACAAAACCGAGCTATGGCTCGAATCCCAAGGTTGGTAACTGATGCCCCATATGTACCCTAGTGTCCTAGGTACCTGACACGACACCATGACACGAATTTATGTGTCCAAACACTCTAAAACTCCACTCGGGTAAACTAGGATACACAAACACGTACACAGCGTCGTGCACGTGTTCACGTGTCTTGTGGACACACCACGAGACACGACACGTCTCGTGGTCACACACACGTGTAGCCCACATATAGGGCTACACGATGGACACACTGTTACGTGTCCACGTGTCCTACAGCGTCGACACAAGAGCTGTAACAGTCGAGGAAACTCGATTGATACGCGCGGTTTTTACTGTGTCGTGCAGAGATGCACACGCCTCGTGGACACGACACGAGCCACGTGGGGCCTCGTGGTCATGCCCACGTGTAGCCCACGTGTAGGGCTACACACTCGTGCAAACACGAGGTGTCCTCGACTCGTGTCCATACGACACGAGTCGCGTGTCTAAGTCGAATTTTCGACTGGACTGTGCGCGTGTGTGGCCAGTGCGGCCCCGATTTCGTGTCCGATACAAAACGACACGTCGTGAAACTTTGGGGGCATGTTCGCAGACATTGCCCCCTCGTGTCCACCAATTTTGGTGTGTCCTAGTGGCCTGTGCAGTGCACAAAAAGGGTGTGGTAGCAGGGCACTGTGCGCGTGTATCGTGCAGTGAGTTCGTGTCCGTTTTGGACACGGACACGACTCGAAAATGTGTCCAGTAAGTTAGGGTTGTGACCTAGAAGTCTAGGGCTACCAGAAAATATAATTTGTTTTACATTCTAATAAAAACAGATCCTTTGTGGCATTTCATCAAACAAGATTTCCTAGTCTAGGATACGTGTCCGATACGGACACCAAACCAATCCTATTTTTCACCAAACTTGACCCACAGTTCCCTAGTACCTAGATGCATGCAAATATGAAGAGAAAACACAATATTAACAAGGTTTATGGGCATTTACCTATTTGTGTATTTCCAATAGAAATCAATGAAAGAGGGGGGGTGTCCTTCCACTTGGTGATGCCCAAAGCCCCTCAAATCCTCAATAACAGGCCCTAACTAGTACCCTCTAGTGTAGAGGAGTCCAATGTAAGAAACTAGAGGTGATTTGGATCAATATTGATCAAGTTGTGTAGGTTTGAAGAAATGGGAATTTTGTGGGATTAAAATTCATGTAAAATTGTTCATGAATGATTTGATGAGGTTAAATAGGAATGGTGGCTGCTAAGGGGGGTGTCTTGGCCTTTCCTTCATGGTGAAGGCAAGGACTTTAGGTAAAGGGTTAAGATATTTTGAGTAATTCATGGTAAATATCCCATAAAGTAAATATCAAGATATTTTCCTTACTTTAACCAATGTAAATATCTATCCCCTTATCATTCTAGGTTAGTAACTAATCTCTACGTTAGGCTAAACTAGGTTAGGAGCTAACATGACACTTAACAATAATTAAATAATAATAAAAACACATAAATACAAATAATTCCAAATAAATCCTAGAAAATTACCAAAATACCCTTTAGGCTAAAAAGCCCTAATTTGATGTTCTAAACCTATGGCTAGGCTCACATGATCATGGTTAGTCTCTAGGTTAAGAAAAACTAGGGTTACACTAAGGTTTTGCTAGTAAGTCACAAAGTCATAAGTCATGACTTAGAAAATGGGTTTAATTACACTAATAATCACCAAAAATTATATCATGACTAAAATACTATTAATTAATAATAAAAATAATAAATTTTCAAAAATACCCCAATTTCAGAAAACTGGGTGCTACAAGTCTATCCTCCTTAGAAAATTTCGTCCTCGAAATTAGAATGGTCATACTCCTTCTAGGTCAAACACCCCAACAATCACAGTCTCAAACACACAATCCGATAATCATATGCGTCTATCCAAAATCATGATATTCGGAATCTTTGTCATGCTAGTGAGCAAGGCTACGATATTCATAGAGTCCTCGACTAAGGTACATACCTCTAGAATTATGGTATTTAAAATTTTCGCATTGCCGCATGCCTGGCCGCGAAAACCTTAAATTCCCACATCCGAGAAATACGTCCAAAATCCGACTATATGTCCTCACTATGCCAGCTAACATGACTATAGAACACTCTAGATCCCATGATCGAGACGACCTAGCCCATACGACTTATCTCAGAAGAAAATAATTCACAATGAAATATCCGAACAAAATTTATCAACTACAAGGAACAGATAGAATCGAATTTCCAAGACAGTTATAAGGAGGCAAATACGGAAATAGAATCGAAAAGGTTGGAACCTGCAATCAGCTCTCCCTCTGTCTGTGCATCATCGACTGCCATGGCGAAAGCTCACCCCGGCTGGCCTCCCTTGGCCTGCTGCTGATGCTGGACAAACCTCTGCTGCTGAGTCTGCAACGGTGGTCCCGTCTGCTGCCCTGTCGGAGCCCTAGCTCCTGTTGCTGCCTGAGCCAATCGTGCCAAGCTCTTGGGACACTCCTTCAACTGATGCTCTGCTGAACCACAAAGCAAACACAGGCCCTGCCTCTTCCTGCAGTCGTCCCATCCGTGACCTTGCTTCTTACAGAAGTTACATGTAGGGTGCTGTTGCTGCCTGGGTGCCTGCTGGTGAAGTATATGTCCCTGGCCCTGAAATGGCTGCTGAACTGGCCTCTGCTGTATGTGAGGGCGCTTGGCTGGCCCTGCACTAGAACTAGCCCCTAAGGTATCACTGCCCCTCTTCGGCTTGAGGCCGAAGTCCTCCTCTGCAATCTGTGCGTCCATCAATATCTGATCGAACGTCGCGTCACGGCGTCCCGAGGTGCGGGTGCGCACTGCATGAATAAGTCCCCTACGGAACTTACGAGCCTTCTGCCCCTCATCCTGGATCATATCGGGAGTGAACCTGCTAAGGCGGAAGAACTCAGCTGCATACTCGTCCACCGACGAGTTCCCCTGCACTAGACCCACGAACTGGCCCTCCAATGCTGTAAGAGCCACGTCCGGGAAGAACTTCTCCTTGAAGAGCCTCCGGAAGTTCTTCCAAGTCAGCCCTCTCACCGACGCACGAGGATCCGTGCAGTACCATGTCAGCGCAATGTCGAAGAATCGACTGGCTGCGGCCGAAACCCAAAGCGCTCTAGGAAGCTCTGCCAGCTCCATGCTCCGCTGTACATCCTCTAGCCAGTCGTCTGCATAGAGGATGCCCTCCGTGCCTGTGAAGTCCCTGGAGCTCATCTTCCTGAAGTCCAATACTGTCCCCGGCCTGGACTGCTGCTGGTACGGCTGCTGGCCAGTAGGGCCCTACACCGTACCCGGTGCCACTCTCTCTACTGCTGCTAGGGCAAGCTGATGCGAGTTCTCCATACTCTGCCTCAGCATCTCGATCTGTCGGTGTAACGCCTCCGACTGGCGCTGCGACGCCTCTGCCTGGGCCCGCTGTGTCTCCATCATCTGCTGAAGGAGAAGGAACATATGGTGCATATCCGTCGGTACCAGTGGTGGTGGCGGCAGTATCTCCGGAATAACGGCCGTAACCCTCTGGGGTGGAGGTGGTAGACCTCCCTGTGCAACTGCCTGGGTCTCCAGAATAGTAGAATCACTGGGGGCAGTCTCGTGAACCTCCTTCTCTGCCTGATCAGATCTCTCAGGCAAGCTACTCGATCCAGTGGCCTGCGGGTGCGTCTTCGTCATCCTGGAGACGAATTGAAACAAAGAGATCAATATGGCACATGAGTAGATTATCAAAGAAGGACAATTAATTTAATACAAGGGGAGAAATCATGAAAATCAAAAGATCAAAAATTTCCTAGGTGTGATTGAGAAACTCCTATCATGTCCTAGGTCCTACGTCCTAATTGCAGGCTCGTAATTAGTACTCTAAGTCGAGCACCATTACGAGATTGCACTAACCGTGACATAGACCTGCATGGGCTACCACAAAAACGTGTCACGACCCGCACCCTGATTAGGGGCACGAGAACGTGGGTACATCCAGCCTACGCCGCAGTATCGGCGGTAGAACGCTGTATAGGTCATCTATAACATCTAACATCTAATAACAAGATATATAAACCTATCATCTCCGCACGGAGGTATAACATAACATCTCAACTCTATATCTCAAACACAAGTCTAGGAAAGATAGAACATGATATGAAATCATATGAAAGGAAGAACTGAATATATATAGAGTTATCACACCACACAAAGTAGATGTCCAACACAAATAAGTACAAGACCTGAAATAAAACTAAGTCACAACTAACAATCGGAACAGTCCGATACAAAATGAAAACTGTAAACACTAGACTAGACTAGGCACCCTCTACTGAGCTAGATGCTCCTCACGCTCCTGAAGGTCACCCTCATATGTCCCATAGAAGGTAGGACAGTCACCATCATCATCTATAATATTTTCAACAGGTCCAGTCAGGACAAGAATGAGCACAATATATCTCACGCAGTTCATATCGTATTGGAAAATGTAAAGCATGCATAGAGTTAGATACATGGACTGTAAAGAATATATGTAAAAACGAGAGAGATTTGATAACTGAAAATATCTATATATATGATAAGTAAGAACTGTAGGTAACCTGTGATTTAGAGCATGATATGGTTATATAAACGGGTTTAGGACATATACAAGATTTTACAAGATTTTACAAGAATTTGTACAAGATGGGATTTGATCACATAACCATTTCCTACTCACCCTCCCCAATCAATACACAAGGATCCAGTCAAGTTACGTTACCTTATACAAGAGGTTTTTATCATGTTTGCTCACGTGATCATGAGAGTACAAGATTGCACAAGAGTATACATGAAAACGGTGTACATGAAATACAAGATGTTCGTGAAAAGCACATGACAACTGTATCTGATATACCCCGAGGGAGATAACATCGTATGACAAGATCCATATAGTACCAATCCGTGATAATGACGTACAACATCATGTAAGGTATTCTAGAGCAAGAATATAAATCCTAACAAGTATGAAAAGATCAAAGAATGTACTCGCCTGTCATCCTGTTTGACTGATATGAATAGATGTCCGAACTGGTGTCACAGAGTCCTATTTAGAGTAAAACAGGTCACAATATATCCACAATGGTAAAATTAGAGTATACAATGCATACTACATGATTCTAGGTCAATCTGGTCAAAAGTCAACTCTTGGTCAACTCTAAAAAGTCAAACTAGGTCAAACTAGTCAAATACTAGCCAACATGATCAATCTGGGTCAAGTCTAAGTCAAACTTAGACCAACTAAGGTATTGGTCAAACAAAGACTAGTCAGCAAGGTAATTAGGTCAAACATGGTCAGACTAGTTAAACTAGTCATTTTAGGTTAGTCATAGTCAATCTAGGTCAATTAGGTCAAGGTTTGACCTAAGGTTGACTTTGGTCAACCCTTAGTCAATAAGGGTTAACTTGTAGGTGTTTAGGTCCATTAGGTTAATTGGGTTAGCCCCCAAGCCATAGGCTAGTCACCTTGGCCATAGGCTATTGACTTAGATTTCCATAAGCTAATGGTTATAGGTTTCTATATAAACCTATACTTAGGAAGTCATATATATATATATATATATATATATATATATATATATATCTATATATAGATATACCCATGTCTATTTACTACCTAATATATATCTATATATGCCTAACTATATACAATACCAATCACCCACATATATATAAAATGACACTATATGTGATCTATACAAATATATATATATATATATATATATATATATATATATATATATATATACAACAACCACATAGGCCTATAGCCTATGTAATTTCCATACACCCTAGTATCTATATATAGGCACACTATATATAATCCTAATACAAATATATATATATATATATATATATATATATATATATATATATATATATATATATAGACTAAACCTATATATATAAACATATATATAGAGAGAGGAAAGTGAGAGAGAGACATAGAGTGAGAGAGAGAGTGAAAGAGAGAGAGACTGGACAGTGGACAGGAAAGGAGAGGGGGGGGGGTGGTTCCTGATTTCCTGGAACCAGGAAATGGGCTCCCCAACACACACAGTTCAAATATACATATATATGTATATACACACACAACTACCTATACACACAATTACAAAACCTCAAATCTCACCCACACTCACACATACATATATACTATGTATATATATATATATATTGAAAATACACTTATACATGCATTAATCATATTAAAATTAAGTTTGAAATTCGTTTTTACAAAACTAGAAATATCCTAAAATCAGGAAAATAATGGACTGTGCACTCAAATCAGGGTAAACCCATTCTCACTCACAAAACCGAGCTATGGCTCGAATCCCAAGGTTGGTAACTGATGCCCCATATGTACCCTAGTGTCCTAGGTACCTGACACGACACCACGACACGAATTTATGTGTCCAAACACTCTAAAACTCCACTCGGGTAAACTAGGATACACAAACACGTACACAGCGTCGTGCACGTGTTCACGTGTCTCGTGGACACACCACGAGACACGACACGTCTCGTGGTCACATATACCTGTAGCCCATATATAGGGCTACACGATGGACACACTGTTACGTGTCCACGTGTCCTACAGCGTCGACACGAGAGCTGTATCAGTCGAGGAAACTCGACTGATACGCGCGGTTTTCACTGCGTCGTACAGAGATGCACACGCCTCGTAGACACGACACGAGCCACGTGGGACCTCGTGGTCATGCCTACGTGTAGCCCACGTGTAGGGCTACACACTCGTGCAAACACGAGGTGTCCTCGACTCGTGTCCATGCGACACGAGTCGCGTGTCTAAGTCAAATTTTCGACTGGACTGTGCGCGTGTGTGGCCAGTGCGGCCCCGATTTCGTGTCCGATACAAAACGACACATCGTGAAACTTTGGGGGCATGTTCGCAGACATTGCCCCCTCATGTCCACCAATTTTGGTGTGTCCTAGTGGCCTGTGCAGTGCGCAAGAAGGGTGTGGTAGCAGGGCACTGTGCACGTGTATCGTGCAGTGAGTTCGTGTCCGTTTTGGACACGGACACGACTCGAAAATGTGTCCAGTAAGTTAGGGTTGTGACCTAGAAGTCTAGGGCTACCAGAAAATATAATTTGTTTTACATTATAATAAAACAGATCATTTGTGGCATTTCATCAAACAAGGTTTCCTAGTCTAGGATACATGTCCGATACGGACACCAAACCAATCCTATTTTTCACCAAACTTGACCCACAGTTCCCTAGTACCTAGATGCATGCAAATATGAAGAGAAAACACAATATTAACAAGGTTTATGGGCATTTACCTATTTGTATATTTCCAATGGAAATCAATAAAAGAGGGGGGGTGTCCTTCCACTTGGTGATGCCCAAAGTCCCTCAAATCCTCAATAGCAGGCCCTAACTAGTACCCTCTAGTGTAGGGGAGTCCAATGCAAGAAACTAGAGGTGATTTGGATCAATATTGATCAAGTTGTGTAGGTTTGAAGAAATGGGAATTTTGTGGGATTAAAATTCATGTAAAATTGTTCATGAATGATTTGATGAGGTTAAATAGGAATGGTGGCTGCTAAAGGGGGTGTCTTGGCCTTTCCTTCATGGTGAAGGCAAGGACTTTAGGTAAAGGGTTGAGATATTTTGAGTAATTCATGGTAAATATCCCATAAAGTAAATATCAAGATATTTTTCTTACTTTAACCAATGTAAATATCTATCCCCTTATCATTCTAGGTTAGTAACTAATCTCTAGGTTTGGCTAAACTAGGTTAGGAGCTAACATGACACTTAACAATAATTAAATAATAATAAAAACACATAAATACAAATAATTCCAAATAAATCCTAAAAAATTACCAAAATACCCTTTAGGCTAAAAAGCCCTAATTTGATGTTCTAAACCTATGGCTAGGCTCACATGATCATGGTTAGTCTCTAGGTTAAGAAAAACTAGGGTTACACTAAGGTTTTGCTAGTAAGTCACAAAGTCATAAGTCATGACTTAGAAAATGGGTTTAATTACACTAATAATCACCAAAAATCATATCATAACTAAAATACTATTAATTAATAATAAAAATAATAAATTTTCAAAAATACCCCAATTTCAAAAAACTGGGTGCTACAGAGCACACCTCATCTAGCAATCCCAAGTAAATGACAAAGACTATAAAGCAGTTATAGAAAGTTATATTTATGAATCATGGAAAGTTGAGACAGATAATGAAGTAGAACAACAATTTAGAACAAGGTATGTAAATGCAAGAAACAGGAGAGTAGGACAATAAAGACTGTAAATAAAGAGAACCAACTAGAACAATGTGATACGAGTCCAATCTGTAAAACATGAGACAATGTGATTCTAGTACAAGTCACTAATCCAGTGTGTTTGAGATACTGTTCTTGTCATAAAAACGAGTAGCGAGTAAATACGGTACACCGTACACTTGGCAAGCGTACAATGGCTATCTTTCTTGTTTAGACGAGTAAATACGGTACATCGCACACTCGACAAAGCGGCGATGGCTATCTTTCTTGTTTAGACGAGTAAATACGACACATCGTACTCTCGGCCAAGCGGCGACGACTATCTTTCTTGTAATACGGCACATCGCACGCTCGGCCAAGCGACGATGGTTATCTTTCTTGTAATGGTGGTTCTTGTTGAATACGGCACGTCACATACCGGGCCCAGCAGCGACGACTATCTTGTTTGTAGTGATGATTCTTGTATGATTTGAACAATTTGTACTTGTAGGTGTTTCGAGTAGACGGTTCTTGTGAGTGGTTCGAGTAATAGAGGCTAGACGAGTCAAATACATATATTTCGAGTGAATGAACCTAGAATACCAATACGTGTTGTGACAGAGGATAAAATAGAACTATACTAAAACTGAATCACAGTAATCAACAAATAAATAAAAGAACTATCAGAGAATGTACTCGTCTGATACCCTGAGCGACTGATGTATATCGATGTCCAAACTGGAGTTACAAGGTCCTATTACAAGAAATACATGTTATAATGTGTTCAATATTAAATAATAGATGTAAACAATGCATTCTACATGATACTATGCCTCTTTAGGTCAAAGGTCAACCCTTGGTTATCTCTGGTCAACCCTCTAGTCAACTCCATCAAACTTGGACCCTTGGTCAATTCTTGGTCAAAGGTCAACTAAGCTATTTCTAGGGTTAACTATCTAGTCAATCCTACATAGGGCTAATCTCATAAATTCCAACCAAAACTACATCATATACAAAAAATACCACATATATACCTATGTTTAGGATAACAGCCCCTTCCCATATAATCTTACCCTCGACATCCCCTATGATCTACATTACACTATCTCATCATCCACATAACTCTATATTATATAGCCACATGTATACTCAATATTAACACTAACCCACACTACCTCAAATCCTAGTATATCAACCATATTCTTATACCTTAGTTTCTAGGGTTACTCACTCACTCTCACATGTGACACTGCCCACTCCACTCTCTACCTACTACCTAGCATTTATCTACTCATATAACACATTGATTTAATCCATTACCTATCCATTATCTAACCTATACCAAGTATCAAGACCAAAGACCTACCTTAAAAGCTAACTCAAATCTCAACTCAACCATGTCACCCAATCATATATAGATGAAATGCAATCTACAATTGCCTAATATATATATATATATATATATATATATATATATATATATATATATATATATATATATATATATATATATATATATATATGAGCGGATCAAAAGCCCCCCTTAGAAAAATCCCTAAAACCCCCTCACTCTAATTCGTAATATTAATATTAATATTAATGTTAATGTTAATATTAATTTTAATATTAATGTTAATGTTAATATTAATTTTTTTATATTTTTTTATATATTAATGTTAATGTTAATGTTAATATTAATGTTAATGTTAATGTTAATGTTAATGTTAATGTTAATATTAATTTTAATGTTAAGTTTAATGTTAATTTCAGTATTCAATGTTAATATTAACATTAATATTAACATTAACATTAATATTAACATTAATATTAACATTAAATTACGGATTAGAGTGAGGGGTTTTTTTAGGGGTTTTTCTAAGGGGGGCTTTTGATCCACTTCCATATATATATATATATATATATATATATATATATATATATATATATATATATATATATATATATATATATATATATATGGGTCGTTCTACAATACATCCTAGAAAAGGATGTATCGATACATCCGAAATCTGGACCATTGGATGTTGATCCAATGGTTCGGGTTAAATAATAGAGTAGAAACATCATTTAATGATGATTTAGACTTTTGACCTGTTGGTAACTTGCTCTAGCAGGTCATTCTTCACTTTAATTTTTTCAACGAACACCCTAAATTAACTCATATTTACTCTCTCTTTCGTCCATCCAATTTAATATTTTGTGCATCAACGTATAAATTTCGTAAATTTTTTTTTGGTTACAGGCCGTGGTGGTGGTGGTGGTGGTGGAGGTGGAAAGAAAAACGGAGATGAAGAAGAAAATAAGAATCGGTCCGGATCGCGTAGAACGTCGTCGAGCCCTCCTAGAATAACGAGGAGTACTAGCTGTGCCGAGAAGAATCGGTCCGGTTCGCGTCGGACGTCGTCGAGACCTCCTCGAACATGGAGAAGTACCAGTGGCACCGCTTTAATTTTACTGTCCATGCCATTGTCAGAAATTTTATTTTTCATCTAACAATTTAATATTTTGTTAATAAAGCTACATGTCATGGTGGTGGTGGTGAACTGAGGAAACCTGCTTCTGAGGTCGGGCGGATCATCGGCTCACATTTTTTTTAAAAAAATCTGTATTGATCAGACGAAATATTTTTTACTTTTCTAATGATAATATTTTCGAAGAGAATATTTTTTTTGAACGGAGATTGGCCATTCTCTTTGCTTTTAACATGGAGAATGGCCATTCTCAAGGAGAATGGCCATTCTCCGTTCCTTTAACATGGAGAATGGCCATTCTCCTTGCTTTTAAAACGGAGAATGGCCATTCTCCGTTTTTTTAAAACAGCGAATGGTCATTCTCCGTTCTTTTAAAACGGAGAATGGTCATTCTCCGTTCTTTTAACACGGAGAATGGACACTTTCTGTGCTTTTAACAAAGTATGGTACATTTAGGACTGGAAATGTTCAAGTATCTCATATTTTTTCACCAAATATTTACAGTATTTTTAATATCATTTACCAAAGTATATATATTCATTTAATATTAAATCATGTTCAAGAAAATCAGAATATCATTTTATCAGGCTTCCACTGTATGGTTGCACAAAATTTTTTGCGAGTGTTTGAATATAATTAACCTACTATCCAAGAGAATTTTTCTTATATTACATTATGCATTACACTGGCACCGAATTTATACTGATGGCATTGATGTACTGATTGGAATAACAAAGGATGAACAGGCATGACTACAATTTTGCTTTAGCAATAACACGGGATGAACATGCAGGATTACAATTTTGCTTCAACAATAACAAGGGATGAACAGGCAGGATTACATTATGCATTGCACTGGCATCGAATTCATACTGATGACATCGATGTAATAATTTTTTACAGAAAGCAAAATATATTACAATCAAATAAAGTTTTAGTGATCCCAGGAATGAAGTTTTAGTGATCCCAGGAATGCATCCGTAATGAGGCCATCTGTAAACCCTAGGAATGCACCCATGACTCATGAAATCTGTGAAGGCCATCTGCAAATCAAAGGAATACACCAAAATATCAATATCTTGTGAAGGCCAACTGCCAATCAAATAAACGCTTCAACCAAAAAATCATAATCAAATTAAGTATACTTCATTCCAAGTCCAATAAACTGCATAATCCACGTTACAGTAATCTGCCCAATCCACGTTAGTAATTCAACATAGAACCTGCATAATTCACAATACAATAATCCAAATAAATATCAGACCTAATCTAAATTCAAGACCATATTACATTTTCTAAACAAATTACAAACTATGCACTTAGTACAAGCGAAAAGTTTAGTTTTACAATATTTCAAACACAAAATTTAGTTTGACCACCAAGACCAACAAATATTCAGAACCATATTATAATTCAAATATTACTTCCAAATTGAAATAAAAGCTTCAAAACTCAAAAGATGAATCTTCATAGCCATCTCCATCTTCTTCTTCTTCTTGTTTCTTTTCTTTTTCTTCTTCTTCTTTCTCAAAATATCCTTCACCTACACCTTGAGGGACGGAATAAGAAAAATTATAGTCAGTATGGACTCACTGTATATATAGAAATGACATCCAAAAACATAAATAGAAGTATCAAAGTGATGGCTAGCATTAAAATATCAATGTGCACAGTGTGTATTTTTACATAAGAGTTTGGGCTAGCCCCATTTACCTTCTTCACGAGGGAAGGGAAATCTTATTCTTGGTCAGCAAATTCAACCTCTGTCTGATTAATCTTATCCAGAATCAATTTCTGGTTGTCGGATATAGCCTTCATCTATTTGAAGATATTCTCAAAGTTTGCAGCAACAAAATTGTATAGATCATCAACCCTATCCTTAGTGTTTTTGATTCCATAAGTTAATGGTTTTCCAGATGTTGATGGTTTGCTTGTAGCTGCTGCCCGTTTTTCAAACATTCGAGTGAAGGTTAGTTTTCTCATAAGACATTTGTTTTTAATATAAACATCCCCTGCTAAGCTTGGGACAAAATGTTTACTAGCCATCGAGCATACAAATCCTCCGAAAGGAAGAGCTGTCATTGTAGTTGGTTTTCCCACGAGATGCATCATTCTACTGAACATGTAGGAACCTATATCCATCCTTTTTTTTTCTTCTCCATATAATAAAGAAATTTTACTCTCTCTAGATGGATGGAAAACTCATGTCCAGTAGGGTTGAGAGTTTGAGATATGTAGGCACAACAATTTATACAAAGTTTTTAATTGATCTTTGTATATATTTTGAGGGATCTTGGCACCCACTGATACACCTGTAATCTCATAAATTGCATCCCTCATGGAAACATTATCAATATTTTTTATATCAAACTCAGAAACTGGATTAAATCCATAAAATTCGTTGATGACAGCAACATTTACCCTAATCAGTTTTTCTCTCAGAAATACCAGTTATTGATCCTCTTCTTTTTCTTTAATTTCAGCCGGAAGATTTGAGTAAAATTCTCTTACTATTGTTTGAAAGATTTTTGAAGATTTTCTCAAGACAGGATTTGTTCAGTTTCTCCAATTGATAGAATTTTAATATATCTAGGAAAGCTTCGTCTTCGACATCATCCATCTTAATTGATCTTTCAGGCATAACAACCTTTTTTTTGAAATATTTAATGTAAATCTTCTTAGATTTAGAGTCTTTAAATTTTTTACCTTCTCTCCATCCTAGGACTTATTTGATGATTGCTCTTCCTCTTTATTTTTTTCTTCTGATGAGGATTCAAAATCTTCAGAGTATGCTGATGACTCTGTATCAGTTGCCACCTTAGCCTTCGCTTGAGTACGCCTTCGATCTTCATAAGTTGAGTCTTCCGACGACTCTGTATCGAAGATAGATTTTTCGGTCTTTGTCGAGCAATGAGTTTTTTAGCCTTTTTTGCAGGTGGCTTGGCTGCCGCCTCCACTTTCATCGTCGCTGCCGCCGCTACTTCCGCCTCTTCCCTAGCGACCATAATCTTAGCTTTCGTCGCCCTTGCAAGTTCTGCCCTTCGGGCCTTTATCGCATCTCTTTGTGGATTCTTCTCCTTCGGAGATGGTCGTTGTTTCTTCGGCGGCATTTTGATAAGAAGAGGGTTTGGGAGAGGATTTGGGAGAAGGAAAGGGTTTGAGAGAAGAAGAGGGAAAATTTGACCGTCTTATATGACCTTGGGAAGTGAAAAAAAATAGAATAGTTTTGAGTCTTAAATTAAATTTATTACTATTATTACTAGTATAAGACGGTCGAATTTATTACTATTAAATTAAAAAAACTACTTTCCAAAATTAAATTTATTACTATTATTACTAGTATATATCCATGTGAAATCACTACATAATATTTAGGATTTTGAGACCCTAATTTTAAAAACTACTTTCCAAAATTAAATTTATTACTATTATTACTAGTATATATCCACGTGTTCTGTATAAATTATTGAAAAATTTGGCAGAAAAAACGTGGTGGAAACATGTTTAATTAACAAAATTTGACAACATATTTAAGAATGTGAAGTTTCTAATCTCAATATTTCTATTTTTCGAATATTTGATTAAATTTTTGAACGTATCTTTTTTGCATTGAGCCATTCTATACTCGTATTTTTGCCATTCCGAATTTTTCACGTTTGACGACTTGGTAACAAGACTATGTACTTGAAAAGAGTAAAATTGAAACACTCAAAGTTGTCCTCTAGTTTACTTTGTAATCATATTTAAGATAGATTTGATGGCAAGATTGACGCTGGCAGCATAATCAATTCTATGACATAACAAGTCATTGATGGGGATATCGTCGCTGATATATGGATTTGACGTAACAAGATTTGTTAATTAAAAAATAGATAAAATAGTTGGTCGCTTGTAGCCGAAACCAAATTGAGTTAACAAAAAAGTATATTGTATTAAATCCCAGCTTCGTCGTCGGAACATTCTCCGACGAAGTATACAAGAGGAGGACAAAAAACTGTAAAAAAGAAAAAGAAAAATAAGAGGTCTACCCCTCACGGGCCTCGCGGAGGATCTCCGCAAAGTCCTGTAGGGTGCGCACACCCGTCCTATGGCACAGGCGGCAAAACGCTTCCCTCTTCTCCAGAGAATCTCGTTCCTCCGGAGTGATCGGCAACAGGTCAAAGTTGGGCGTCGGATGAAGAGGTCGAGTGATGACCTCCAGGGACAACCTGTAGGAGGTCAGGAAGTCCGCAACCGCTGCCAGCCAGTCATAGGCCGGAGACGGCACTGAAGGTGCTCCATACGGAGAGGCTCGGCGACGATTGGAAGAAGACTCTGGCCATGGTTCCCAACCAGATGATCTTTTGGGAGCCATGTTAAATGTGCAACCTACTCAGATTAATGGGGACTCCTATGTATATATACACGTTCCTAACCGACTCTTCTTATTCCTTATTGAAAGTTGGGGATATTCAATTTCTTATTCCTTATTAGAAGTTGGGGATATTAAATGACCTCCAATGACTCTTCTTATTCCAAGCTTACTTGGCTGTGCTATTTGGCTTTTATATGGAAGGCCTAGGTTCGAGTCTGGTGTTTGGGTTATGTAGAATTTTTCTATTGTTAACATTTTTTGGGTACTATTATATGCTTTTAACTTAGTATGGAACAATTTGGGATGGGTAAAGGCCATTCTCCGTTCCTCTAACACGGAGAATGGTATATTTAGGACGAAGAATGGTACATTTAGGACGGAGAATGATACATTTGAGACTGTTCTGTAGGGTTGTGAATTTTAAATAGTTTGGCTGTTTAGTTTTGTTTTGAATCTATATAAATTGGTTTTGAAGGCTGGTGAAGATGAATAGTTTGGCTGTTTGGCTGTATAAATAGATTTTAAAGGGTTGTGAAAAAGAAACCAATGTTTTCGTATCGATCACCATTAATTATGGTGAATGGCACTGATACCACTAATTTGAGTGGAATTTGCACCGCCAAAATTCATCTTGAAGAAGGTAAAATCTGTGTTGGGAAATGTCAAAATCTCTTGGATATGATTATACTGAGATGTTGTATTAATGTTAAGATACTGATATCATATCTTCAACTATATAATGAGGTTTCAAAACGGCTCAAAAGTGAGCCGTCTTAGGCGTCATTATATCACAGTCCATTTTATTTAAAAAAAATTAATCTTGTAAAAAATTGTTGACAAAAGATTTTTTTGGTCAAAATGGAGAATCGAACTCAAAAAAAATACCTTGCACCTTAACCAAATGAGTTAGAAGCGCATTTAACTATAATTGGATAAAATTCATATTATACGTTTTTATATCTATTCTACTACTCCCTCCGTCCCAAAAATATAGTCCTATTTTTATTTTCACCGAGATTAAGAAAACTCAATTAATATGTCCAACAACACAAAATCTCTCCAATTTGTCCCTTATAGAAGTTTTGAATTTTGCATGCAACATATTGTACTTATTGTGATCTCTAATTGGGTTAATGAATGCCATTAAATCTCTAATTAGGTTTATTTAATGCCATCACATTCTACTATGTAAATTAAACTTTGGAGTCAATATTTTGGCAAATACTTCAGATTTTAGTTTGAATTTTACTTCTATAGAGAAAATTTTCAGGTTGGAGCCATTTTCTTCTATAAATAACAAACCTGCAATTAAGGTAATCACAACCCTAAAAAGGAATAATCCTTCTCAACATCTTCTTATTGATTTAAATCAATCTCCCACCAATTCTTATGAGCCACAACCACAAAACCTTCTTATTGATTTGAATCAATATCCAGAGGGATTAAACTTAAGTGTCTTTTCAGTATCTGTCATTAAAGCTTAAGTATATTTTCAAAATACAGCTCTTAAATGCATAGAGAATTGCAGAGTTTATCTTGATATAATTATAGTTTAAATAAGGCTAAAATTATAAATAACTCCACAAACATCCATTATATACAAGTAAATGCTCTATAATATAGGACAAACCAAAAAAGAAAGTGAGACTATATTTTTGGGACGGAGGGAGTATATAATAAGAAAAGTTGGTGGTAAAACTTTTAAATTCCTAAAATACCCTTGAGTATTTATAAACATGATGTTATTATGTCAACTTGCATGTCATTTATGTTTAAGAGTCAAAGGAATAAAGTTTGCATGCAAGTTTCATTTTTCCATATAACATTATGTTCCAATGGTAATAAATTTTTATGTCATTACCATTTTCTAAAGGTTATTAGTCTCAATAGAAAATAAAAATTAAAAAAATAATTGTACTTCAAATCTCTTGACATATAGTCACCTGAAAAAGACAAAAAGATGACAACTGACTTTATAATATTCTAATTAAAATACGTACAAAGTACGTATATGTAGACTTGTGAAAAATAGAAAGAAATGCATGCTAATGTCAGAAGAACCATTCACCCCAGGAATGATTGATGATATCTAAATCACTATACATCTCGTATCCAGGTTCCCCTGGGATTACATCATCAAAGGGTCGTTTAAACGTCTGTATGAAATCACAAATTTTTCAGAGGTCGTCGTCGAAGTGCACGTTGAAGCACCCAAGTATGTCGAGCAAGCGAAGAACCTTACAGTTGTACATGATAGATCGTAGCGTGTCTCCATTGAACATGCTGAATCCCATCTGTAGGTGCTCGAGACGCGGCATCGAATCAGCCACGACCTTTTCCTCCGTCTCGTTCTCCGTATTCAGCACGAATCTGTTCCTGAGCATGAAATTTGGAGGGGCATGTTCCTCCTCACCTTGACCAGACGGTGGCAATACTTTCCGGCGGAAAATATTCCAGTCGACGTGAAATAGAGGCAGTAGCTAATGTCGATGTAACACCCAGTTTTCCAAATGAGGGTAATTTTGAAATTTTGATATTTAAATAATAATATGATATTTGGTGATTTTTTTTAATTTTTTAAAAAAACTATTTAAAACCATGACTTGTAGTTTTGGTATTTTGCTAGTGTAACCCTACAGATAGTGACCTAGAGCCTAGCCATGTGATTAGGGTATTTCATTTATCATTTTTAGTTTGAGGGTATTTTGTCATTTTTGAATTATTTGAATTTAATACATATTATTTGGAATTTAATATGATTATTGGAATGGTGTGATTTAGATATGATTTAATTAATTGCCTTGTATTGTGTTTAGCCCTAAACTAGATTTGACCTAACCTAGATTAGTCATAGCTAGTCTAGTTAGCCACATTGAGTTTAGTTAGCATTGGTTAGATAGGTTTAAGTCATGATTAGCTAGGTTGAGTGGTTTGCAACTTGACTAGGAAGGAGCCCTAGATTCTAGGCCATTCATTTGACATGATGCATTGATAGCATTAGATGCACCCCTAGAAACCCTAACCCTAGCTAGTGGCCGGCCAAAAAGGACCCCCTTGCCTATAAAGTATCTCTTTAGAAAGTTGTGCCTCTTTTCAATATTCTATCATTTTCCTAAGAACTAGGTGAGCCTTCATTTTTATTTCTTCATAGATTAATCATTAGTGCTCCATTTTTATTGAGATTTCTTCCATAGTATTCTAAATACTGTTCTTCTACTGTTGGTGGAGTCAAATCTCAGGTTTGACATAATTTGGGGGCTTTGCCTAGCTTTTGGAGAATCTCTTTTGAAAGGCTTTTGTTGAGAAGAACACCCATAGGTAACTCCTTATTCCCCCAATAGATTTTTGATTTCTAGGCATGGTTGCATAGCCCTAGGTGTCCTCTAACCGTAGGAATAGGTTTTGTGTCATTTTGTGTCCTTTACGTGTCCGTATCGGACACGTATCAGTCTAGGTGCATTGGTGTTCGACGAAATGCTACAGTGGGCATTTTGATCCTATTTTAGGAATGTTTTTGAATAGAAAAATAGGTTTTCATGTGGCTTATGGATTTCTACACGACTGAGCTGGATTCGTGTCGAGTTCGTGTCGATATGGACTCGTGGACACGCCCGCGTGCGCGTGGACAACACTATCCTGCTACCCGCGAGTTCGTGTGGATTATTTTGGACACGTGGACGCATGTCCTTTGACACAGGCCTTGGGACAATATCTGACACGACACCCCCAAGACCATGTGTCCATTAGGTTCGTGTCGAGTGAGGGATTCGACCCGCACTGGACACGAGTGCACAGTCGACTGAACCCAGTTCAGTATATTTGGGTTTGTGTGGTTTGGACACTTGTGTCTGGTATTTTTGGACACGATACTTTATGTACAGCACGAACACATGTTGAATATTAATTGCCAACCAATTATCTAGACTTTTACTGCTGTTTCAATGTTTAAATAGGAAATCTCCTAATTGACTGATACTGTCAAGTATCAGTGGTTGTGTACACTGTTCCCTTCCATTTCAATTTACTTTTAAATGTTTTTATCATAAAATTAATGTGGTTTAATTAAGGTTATATATTGATAACATGATAGGGTTTGTTAATGAATCATTTTGATGGTTTATTGATTTCGAATTCATTGAATTCCCAAATGGACTGATACATGCTATCTGTTTTTTTTATATTCTGAGTTTATTCCAGTTCAACTGATTCTAATAATTATTGTCACTTGTACATATGTATTAGTATTTGCTAGGTTGATTGTTACTGATTTTATTAGGTTTTAGGTTCGATTTGGTTATTGGGTTGTGGTGATTCACTAATTATTCAAATCTGAGACACAGATTTTTCCCTCATATTTTCACACACACACTCTACACTTGTATATTTGTATACCACTGTTCTTCAATTCCTGAGATGAATGCTTTAATAAACCTGAATAGGAATCCTAAACTTGAGTTTATGATCTTTGAATTTCTGAGACATTTGAACCTGGGTTCACCTTGTATTCACTGAAATTAGTTTGATTCACTGTTAGCGTAAAACTGAGATTTCAGTCATGATTAGATTGTGTTTGATTTCAAATGTTAATGTTAATATCTGAGATTCAGAAAACTGAAATGGTTTTGATACATTACCTATGTGTATACCTATGGGTTTGACTGTTAAGTATAAAAGAAATCTGAAAATTTCCTTTTTGTGTAAAAACCTGAGTTATATCATTAACCTGTCACTTGAGTTTGAAACCTGGGATTACATTGAGCACTGTTTTGGTAAACCTGGGCATGATTTCCTACCTCACTGTTAACTGTAAATTGATTCCTGAAAATAACTTGAACACTGAACATGAGACACTTTGGACACTGCTTTCCTGTCATTTAGTTTCCTGGGATTATATTGTACACACACACAGAGGAACATGCCTATCCTAGTATCTAGTACACTGTCACACTATACTAGCCTACACACAAGTACACACACACAGTCATATATACTCACACACACATGAAAATGATAACTTGAACACTGGACACTGTTCTTCCTGTCACTACACACACACTGAAATGGGTCCTATACACAGGACAGTCACACACACCCTATTACACATGCACACACAAACACACATTATATGATTCACACACACATTGCCATGATATGTCCTTTCTCCCTCTCTATGTATATGAATATATATGGCTATATGTGTATGTGAGCCTATAGCTATATGTGATATACATATTCTTATGTGCATGTATATATATATATATATATATATATATATATATATATATATATATATATATATATGTGGGATGTACATATAGGTAGCCTATATGTTAATGAGTGTACTACAATATATTAGATATATATTGTTATGTGTATATGTGTTGTGGTTTGGCTTAGGCATGATATAGCCTATAGCCTAGGGCTCTTAGCCTATGGTGTGTCTGTTTGTCTAGTTAGAGTCTAGTTAGACTTGTTTAGTCTTGATTAGACCTAGTTAGACTAGCATAGGCTAACTTGACTAGTTTAGACTTTGTTAGCCCTAGTTGACCTAGTTTGACTTCTAGGGTTGACCAAAGTTGACCAAGAGTTGACTTGGGTCTAGATTGACCTAGAATCATATAGAATGCATAGTAGAACTTCATGTTATCATTTTAGACTCATAGTGACTTGCACTGTTCTATAGAAGACAAACACCACTCCTCGGACAGTAGATATTCTTCAGATACTCAGGATACAGGCGAGTACATTCTCTGATTATTTCATATCCTGTTAGAATTATTCTCCTGCTTTAAATTACTTTACTTGATGCTGTCACGTTGGTCACACAGATTAGTACTATATGGATCCTTTCTTGAGATGTTATCCCCTCAGGGAGCATCAGATACTACATGTTCTGTGTATTTCACTTACATTGTGTATCACTATGCTTCATGGTTTATTGAATTAATTGTGACATGTACTCTCATGATCACAGAGTATTCCTTAAATCCCCTATTTATGGGCCTTACTAGAATCTCTATTTATGGGACTATCATGTACCATCCTTCGGGGGCCGTTACATGAATCAACATAACCTGGCTGGATCCTTGTGTATTGATTGGGGGTACGGAGAGTAGAAGTAGACATGTGAATAATATCCAAGTAGTATAGCATCAGAATCTTTCGGTAGTTTAGCATCAGAATCACCTATGCCATTCATATGTTTATATTGTACTCTGACTCACTAGCCACTGTTAGTTCTCTACTTATAGTAGATATTTCAATTACAATTCTCTCTGGTTATATTCTGTACTTCCTTCAGTTTCCTGTATCTTACTTTACTGCATGATTATATTTTCTAACCTGCTATGATCTGTTGAGATATATTGTGCTCGCTCCGTCCTGATTGGGCACCGTTGAATGTTTACAGAGGACGAGGATGAGGTTGGTGTTGACACCTTCTATAGGACAGCCCTAGACGACACTTGTGAGCTGGACTCTCAAGAGGACCCAGCTCTAGCTGATGAGATTACCCCTGCTGCCTAGACTAGTTTAGTTAGGATTTACCTTACTTATGTTGTCTTGGGACTAGTTTAGTTAGGTTTTATTTCTGCCATTGAGATCTGGATTGTATATATTCTTTCATACTCTGTAGTTGAGACCTTGTATTCTGGATGTTTGCTGAGATATTATCTTAGACACTTAGACTCTTCTGATCATCTGTATTTCATTTGAGTTCTATATCATATCGTACTTCTTCTTCCTTAGTTGTGATTGGGTTTACATTCTGCTATGTCACCCCCATTCGGGGAGTATAAACTGCTTAGCATTATATTGTTAGATGTTGTGACCTAGGACAGCGTTCTACCGCCGATACTGCAGCGTAGGCTAGACGTACACACTTCTCGTGCCCTTACTCTAGGGTGCGGGTCGTGACACATTTTTAGTGGTGGCCCATGCAGGTAGAGTTTGTGTAGTGGTATTCGAACTAGAGTATCACTACAGCCTGCAGTAGGATTAGGATAAATTGAAGGTACTCAATCACATTAGGAAAAACTCTTAATCAGATTCCTTTTATCTAAATTGTTGCTTATTGTCTTCCCTTGAATATAAACTGTCCTTCTTTGAATTTTTGCTTCATTCCCAGTAATTGCTTCTTGTTTTGATCTGTCTTCATAATGTTTAAGGAGACATGATCTCATCGCTTCGGTTCGGGGAATACTATCGAGAGGCTGGCCACCTCTTGTCTTGTTCATCAGGGCCTCGAGACCTCAGCTCCTATTGTGTCGACTCGAGTTGGTGTTTCTGCTACATTAGAGGTGCACCTCTGTCTGTACAGAGACTTTTTCTGTCATTCCCGATTTCTCTCAGCAGCAGCAGTTCATGCAACATCAGCAGCAGACCAGGAAAAACCAGCAGGGGCGAGCTTTCGTCAGGACAGTCGATGATGCACAGACCATTGGAGATCTTGCTGCAAGTTCTGTTCTTCTCGATTCTGTTCCCGCAATTATCTTTTATAACTACCTTGAAATCCGATTCCATCTGTTCCTTGTTGATTGATTAATTTTGTCATGTTGCTCTTTTGTTATGTTTGTTTTTCTTCTGAGAAAATCATATGGGCTAGGTCACCTCAGTTATGGGATCTAGAATCTTCGATAGTCGTGTTAGCTGGCATAGTGGGGACATATAGTCAGATTTTGGACGTATTTCTCGGGTGTGGGAATTTAAGGTTTTCGCCGTCGCATGTGGCAATACGAAAATTTTAAATACCATGATTCTAGAGATATGTACCTTAGTCAAGGACTCTGTGATTATCGTAGCCTTGCTCACTAGCATGACGAAGACTCTGAGTAACATGATTTTGGACAGACGCATATGATTATCAGATTTTATCTTGAGAAGGTTTTAACATATCATCTCTATCATACCCTTCTGTTGTTATAAGATTGTATTCTATTATCAGTAACTTAGGAGCAAGGATATTTTAGTTTGTAGAACTTATTCTAGGTAGATCTTCATAGTGTAATGATATGACGACTTGTAGAGTGTCTGTACCCTAGAGATGATAGTTAGTATTGGTATTAGAATAGTAGCCCATGGTAGATAATTTCTCTATTATTTATAATACCAACCAGTTTACATATAGGATGTTAGTATGCCTTACAGCCTTGATGATTGTTATTACTTTCCTTACTTTTTCCAGTGAGACACCCATGACCAGAGCCTGTCCTTGAGTATAGTTGTAGTTCACCTAAGACTGAGAGGCCTATATACATATAGATTGCAGATGATATTGGCATATGGGATATGGGTTGGTTGGTACCTATAGATCATTGTTGTATAGGATTATTGACATGTTGTTAGCCTATATTGGTCCACTCCCTATTTTAGTAAGTTCTCTTGTGTTGAGTTCAATCATGTTGATCAACCTTTATAGGCAGTGTGCAGACCCTTCACTAGATACCTTGTCCCCTTTGGTTCAGACTTGTACAAGTTGTTCATTGTACTCAAATTTTATTACCTACCATGTTGCATCATAGGTTTCATTGGACCATAGTTCAGACCCCAATTATTGACTCACCAATATAACCATCAACCCCTTACCATATTCTGCATATTTGGAGAGTTAGTATCATGCATACTAGAGGTCTGCACTCACCACTTGGGACAGTTCACTGTTCTGTCCCAGTACACCTTACAGTATCTGACCCCTTCATTGGAGTGATAGGCATGTAGTAGGAAGTTGGTGTTATTAGACTTTGAGTAGAGTTGAGGTGATGAGGGTAAAGCATATATATATAGCTTGTATATATGTAATGTATTTTGATTTGGTACGTAGCCTGCACTTATTTGCATTATACTGCCTATTGCATTCCCTGTACACCAGTTTGGTTCACTTCTTCAGACCACTGTCCTGCATGTAGTTAGTTCAGCCAGATATAGAGGAGAGGCCAGGTTGATCTAGAGGCATGTTTCAGTCACCAAGTAGGTTCCTCTCACTTTGACTATACAAGTGGACCCAAATGTTCTGTCCTTTAGCTTATAAATTTTAGTCTCCTTAGCATCATTCCATTTTTGCCTATATTAATGATTCAGGCCATTCATCCTTAGCCTAATTCCTGAGCTTTTGTTTCAGTCCCTTATAAGTTTAGTCTACTTTAACCCTTGGTTGATCAGTTATATATATACATATGATATACTTAGGATATACGTAATGGGTGGTTGTTCTTGAGCTCATGTATACGTGGTATTTGGTATTTATGTGCTTAGAATATAGGTATTTAGTTATGGGTGACTTGATAGGATTGGGAAGTTGAGAGCTAGCCTATTAAAGAGTTTTCTTTTGCTAATCTCTACTTGCCAACACCTAGATTGCTAGCATAGGATTGCTAGCATAGGTGAAATCCTAAGAAGTTGACCAGCTGATGACCAAGTACTAGGATGTTAAAAAATTGACTAGTGATTGACCCTTGACTATGTTTTACCTAGAAGAGGGTGCGATTATCTTAATTTCGAGGAAGAAATTTTTCTAAGGTGGGTAGGATTGTAACACCCAGTTTTCCAAATGAGGGTAATTTTAAAATTTTATATTTTAATTTATTTAATTATGATATTTAAATAATAATATGATATTTGGTGATTTTTAAATTTTTTAAAAAAACTATTTAAAACCATGACTTGTAGTTTTGGTATTTTGCTAGTGTAACCCTAGAGATAATGACCTATAGCCTAGCCATGTGATTAGGGTATTTCATTTATCATTTTTAGTTTGAGAGTATTTTGTCATTTTTGAATTATTTGAATTTAATATATATTATTTAGAATTTAATATGATTATTGGAATGGTGTGATTTAGATATGATTTAATTAATTGCCTTGTATTGTGTTTAGCCCTAAAGTAGATTTGACCTAACCTAGATTAGTCATAGCTAGTCTAGTTAGCCACATTGAGTTTAGTTAGCATTGGTTAGATAGGTTTAAGTCATGATTAGCTAGGTTGAGTGGTTTGCAACTTGACTAGGAAGGAGCCCTAGATTCTAGGCCATTCATTTGACTTGATGCATTGATATGAAAACACGTGTAGGCAACTCTAGAGGGGGGTGAATAGAGTTTGTGTCAATAATCACCAAATAAAAATTAACTCTATATCACCTCCACAAAAACAACTATCAAGATAGTAAATAAATCAGAAATAAATGCGGAAGTAAATAAAGATCAGAAGAGCATTCGCAGACACAGCAGTTTTAACCTGGTTTCCCTCGTGGAGGACTAGTCCAGGCCTGAGAACTCTAGCTCAGGATTCAATCCACTATTTGTGAAATAGTAGTTTACAACCCGTGCCTTTTCTTCAGAAGAGCACGTCAACTTCTTACAGAGGATCGCAGTGGCGATTTGCTTGAATTTTTCTAAGCGACTTGGAATTGTCCAAGTGACTTTTCTTTTCAACTCTTGCACAAAAACTTCTAGCTGAATCGCACTTGAGCACCTTGGGGCTTAGGAAGTTTTGTGGCTAGTAGATTGGAAGAGTAAGGCTTTTGACTATATAGGCTATGTAAGAGAAGAAGAATAGAAGAGTGGATGGTTTCAAATGAGAGAAACCAAGGCCTATTTATAGGGTTCGGGACAAGCAGAATTCGGCCAGAATTCGGTATGGATAATTCAAATTTTTGGCCGTTGGACAGCTTGTAGCAAGCAGGCCCTAAAAATCAGGGTGCTGGAAATCAGGGGAAAGAGTTCGGCCCGAACTCTGTGTGGAGGCAGAGTTCGGCCCGAACTCTGTCTCCAGCAGACAGAATTGGTCCATTGGGCTTTTGGACTTTGTGGAGCTTGGGCTTGGTTCAGGAATTGGTCTGTTTGTATGGTAGAGCTTGGAGAGATATGTCTAGGGGTTGAGATGACTCAGTGCGACTCAACGTACACATCCTCCTAGACTCAATAAATTGAAGATTACAGACTTGGAACAAGTAGAAAAACCAAGAGCCATTTGATGATGCCTTTCTTCTGATATTTGAGCAGCCCTGAAGACATCTTTTTCCCTGACAGCAGTCGTCCGAAGATAAACAGATATGGAAATCTGAATACCTTTCGGGGGCTTCGCCCCCGAACCCCCGACGGGGGGGGGGGGGGGGGCGCTGCCCCCTCGACCCCTGTCCGCTGACCGGGCAGCGGAACCCCCGATGCGAGGCCCCGGATAGGTCGCTAGGCGGTTCGGAGAAATCTTTTTGTATGACGCCGTCTTCGCTCCATCATTAATTCTTCATTGCCTATGTCCTGTTTGATCATGTTTGATCATGCTTACTGCATGTCTACAAATACATGTTAGGCCAGCAAAATATGTTGCAGTATGATAGAAGCATAGCAATATAATACAGGACAATTAGGACATTGCTAAGTTTAAGTAACAACATAATAGCATGTTAGGCCAATAAAATATGTTGCAGTACGATAGAAGCATAGCAATATAATATAGGACAATTAGGACAATGCTAAGTTTAAGTAGCAATATGATAGTGAGTATATGAGTATTAGTGACATCATTATGTTAAACTTAACTGATTAGCCATATTCAAAAACACAATATAATCATTGGGCCAACAATCTCCCCCTTTTTGATTATGGCAAATCAGTTAAGTTTAAGACAGATACGATAGATGCATATATCACTAATAAACACATACTACGAGAAGATAGTGTGCTAACTTAAACTTATTTCTCCCCCTTTGTCATGATCAAAAAATAAGCTCCCCCGTAATAAGAGATAAAATGAACTCAAGCATAAGGAGGAAGGCATAGACAATCATGATCAAGATATACTAAATAAGGAACAATGGAAGAAGTGTGTAAAGACAAGTATAGAAACTACATACCAAATGTAGAGTGCCATACAGAAAGTAACTTGTCAAAACACAAATAGTTGGTAAAACTAAAAGAATTTGAAGATAATCAATAGATACTTTACCAACATGAAATCCAAGAAAGATATCCAAAAACATAGTATTACATGAAATCCAAGAAAGACATCCAAAAACTTTTGGAAGAAAAAAAATTCAGTCAAAAACCATAAGGATTAGATAATTGCAAATAATAAATATCAAAGAAGAAAGAAACCAATTGAGATATTGAAATAGACAAACTTGATATCAATTGAAATATGAAAACTTGAAACATTGATCAATGAAACTATGATAGTCACAATTGTCCACAGATAAATAGTGAAACAAAATAAATGAATGATCAATGTAAAATAGAAGCAATTGATATAAAAAGATCTCATTATTTGCAAATCTATTTGCTTATCCAAAATCATGCATTTGAACTCAATTACCTTATCATGCTATATGAAAACCCTTTGAAATAAACATGAAGGTAAAGGAGAAACAATGTTTGAGAAGAAAAATTCAGTCGAATTGAATGCTCCCCCTCAAACTATGACCAATAAATAAAATCATAAATTTTGGGTAAGTTCTCAACAAGGAAAGTCAAATCAATTAAGCATACAAGGAAAAACCAAATCAAAGAAAGCACAATAGTCATCACGATAAGATACGAAAGTTAATATTAACGAGATGACTCATATAAAAGACAGAGATAATATGATGAAAATAA
The DNA here is from genome assembly GCA_029216955.1 of Iris pallida. Lineage (NCBI taxonomy): Eukaryota > Viridiplantae > Streptophyta > Magnoliopsida > Asparagales > Iridaceae > Iris > Iris pallida. Next base: position 10,760,971 of record JANAVB010007200.1, on the reverse strand, counting down.
TTGCATATACTCTCATAAACCTTTCACAAAATATCAGTATCAAAAAAAATGGGTCAAAGATGAACTACGTATACGACATATTAAAGGGTATAAATGAATTGAACCAATTTATTTGCTCCCCCTTAAAATATGCGTATCTAGTTCCAAAGCACTTAAAAAAAATAATAACTTCAAGATATAGGGGTAAATCAACTATAGATTTCTCCCCTTTGCTCAATGCTATAAAAACGTCTACAAAATGATAACTTATGACATAAAAAATGATATAAGGCTATAAAATTATCATAGAACGAAAAATATCATCTTTAGTCAAAAAGATATATCCACTAATAGGTACTAAAGATGAGAAATCAAAAGAATATTTCAATTTAGCACATGTAATCAAAAGACGACATACACTAACCTATATAGAAGAATATCATATTGGAATATGATAGATCAGTGCATGTTACCTTTTGAAAAGAAGATCATCATGAAAAGAAATAAGGTCCATTAGAAAAATATTATTATGAAAATGAATAATAAGGACCATTAGAAAAATATCATAATGAAAAAGAATAATAAGGTCCATTAGAAAAATATCTTCATGAAAAGAAATAAGGTCCATTAGAAAAATATCATTATGAAAAGGAATAATAAGGACCATTAGAAAAATATCATTATGAAAAAGAATAATAAGGACCATTAGAAAAATATCATAATGAAAAGGAATAATAAGGTCCATTAGAAAAATATCATCATGAAAAGAAATAAGGTCCATTAAAAACAATCATGATAAGAATCACAATATAGCTCAAAAGATAAAAATAAAACTAAAGAAAAATGTCATCATGAATAAAGTCAATTAAATCAATCACGAAGAAAGTAAAAATATAGCAAAAAAAAATAAAGCTCAAATATCATGTCCATGATTATCTAATTAAGAAATGATCAACCAACTTATTGCTTTGCAAGGACTATGTATGTTTTACCACATATGTACCCATCAACGGGTAATAATCCAACCTTGCTAGTACTAAATAAGAAACCAATGAAGTTCAAATAGCAAAGAGCATATGTGATAATCCATGAGTAGTCAAAGTAGAGTAATAAATTAACTTGATAACCACATAATTAGATAATATAGGACTACTTAATCATTAGGATCATTCATAAAGTAAACCAATAAATAATTATGATCCGTCATAAATCCCATCTAAAAACTATATAAACAAACCAATGAAAAATATAGAAAAGATTCAATCTTATTTAAAACATTGCAAATTTATTCCACAGAAATGATAATATAATAGAATCATGACTCAAAAGATGAGAGAAAATTAAGAGATGCTTGTCAATGACTAGTATGAAAGGAAGTTAAAGCGATGAATCACAAATCTCAATAGAAACAAGATAAAATAAAAAATTTGTCAAACTAATTTTAGAAACCAAACATATGTATCTAAAATAGAATACAAATCAGAAAGAATATTCATAAATCTTGTTTTTGTAAACTAGCATATCACATATAGATTGAAGTTCAAGAAGATAGCTAGATGAGTGAAAGTGAACAAAAATCATGTAGCTTAACAATACATCGCAAATAAGCAAGCTAGCTACATAACAAATTAAGATTAATGAGATAGGCCATTAACAAGATAAATGTGCTCATTAAATCTTAAGTCACTAACACTAAAAATACATGCTTAAGCATAGAGTTCACAATAAGGACAATATATTTTGAATGATCAAAATGATTTATATACTCTTTGCTAAGCAAGGATAAGAGTATAAGATAGCAAGTAAATGAATTAGACTCTCATCAAGTAAAAGACAAAAGAGATGTTCATGAAAACACAATAAAGCAAATCTCTTTGCCAAAAATATTGAGATTAACCCAAGATAATGAATAATAGAATGATCTAGAGAATGTAAAATTATAACCATTTTGAAAGTGTATTCTCTAGAAATGGAAAATCTCAACGTAAAAGTTCAACCCATAGTAGCTAAAGACATGAGAACTATGATATATCAATTATATGTATTCTCATGTGCTACAAAACATCATTGGGCAATAATAATAAAATATTTACAGCTCAAATATAAGGCTAGATATGATGAAGTATTCTGGAACTTAGGAGAGGATCCAGAACTAGATAATGATTGCAAGTAGACCTTAATACATCCTAAGTCTATAAAGTGTTGATCACTTTGGGTTAGCTGTAGGGGTCGGTTCCCAGCTAGCGGTAGTCCGAAGACTAGTGCACCGTGTCGCTTCAGGCTATTTACACCTGTATGACGGAAGGACCCTTTCGGCTTGTTCCCAAACTGTTCTTTACTTTTAAGAAATTAGATTTAAAGGAATATATGCAACATCATCAAACAACATCAAAGTATAAAAATCCCTATGAATAAGAGAGGTAAATACCCAATTAATAATGAAAGAATGATCATCAAAATTTGCTAAGAATATTTTTAAAATATAATACACTTTATGAAAATAAATATATAGAAGATTCATACTCAAAATAAGTATGATGATCTCAACAAGTAAGGTAAAGTACAAAACCAAGCAATTCTTAAAAGAACTTCCATAAGAGTCATGAACAAGACACTAATAAATATTTTCTCTCAACATTCCAACTTAAAGGCATTTGAATAAATAAATATCAACATTTGGAATCAATAATGGCCATTGGATCTATAATTTGATCAACGGCTGAGGCTGTTTCCGGTTCTGGAACAGCCAGGCCGAATTCGGCCCGAACTCTGGTAAGGGCAGAGTTCGGCCCGAATTCCGGATTCTGGTGACAGAACTGGAATCAGGCTGAAAATTGGTTAAGCAAAAAAGATCAAAATAAGAGTGAAAGACATGTATCCATAAAGTCAACAAATAAAAGCCAATAAGATATCATCAAAAAGAAGACTTTAAGGAGGAAGCTAATTGATTCAAGAAAAGATAACACAAATTTGGTCAAAAGAATCAATAGCCAAATTATAAGGTAAGCACAAGTATGAATAAATACTCTTCAAAATAATATGAAACTTGAGCTTATCTCATATGCCCACATAAAGATATTTATACAAAGATAGATGTCAATATAATAAATACATGATCTACATGTAAATGAAGATTTAATGAATATAGTCATGTATCCATCATGAATGTTTGAAAAACTATCACAAATTCAAAAACACGTATAAATAGACTTTATTAGGCAAAGACATAATTGATTCTCAATAGGATAATCAAAATAAAACATGAGAATTGATAATGAAGATATTATGCAAGCACAAGATTAAAAAGAAGTATAAGTATATATTTATCAAATTATAAGTATCTTGTGCTAAATACATATATTCACAAATACCAATGATATATTAAATACAAATCGGCAAGAAGTAACTATCTCAAAACTTTTAAAGATGAAGAGTTAAAATCATATTAACTCAAATCAACCAAGGTTATATAGACTAGAGTGATATGCATGCTTTGTAAATAAGGATTAAGAATAACGAGCATGCATATATAAATGTATCACACTACTAGAAAATGAGTGATAAACTACATAGTGTGAACTAATCATATAAAGCTATGTAACTAGTCATGCTATATAAAAGAAATAGAAAGAAAATCAACTAAGCATGCTAGTATTATATCTCACATTAATTTATATAATAAGCAACTAAAAGATATCAATGTGAGCTAATAGCAAGACATCAAGAGAAACATGCTAGATTCAACAAATATCAACCATTTAAAGAGAATCGTTGAGCATGTTACCAAAGTGGCTCTAGTGGCCACACTTGTGTTGGTGCAATTGCTTGGAAGATGACCTTTGAGCTTTGCAACCACCAACACGCTCCTTGGTGCTATATTCCAATACAAGAAGCTCCACCTACAATATTAGACGAAGACTTTGGTATCCAAATAAACTTGGATCCACATTTGTTAGCTTTAGGGACCCATATACTATTTACTCTAGCATTGGTAGAAAAACTCCTACGAATAGGATAAGTTACACTCATGTGTCCAATACGAGAGCAATAGAAGCACCTAATACTAGTGTGTGCACATGTATCGGAATGAGCATGATTATGAACATGTGACATACTAGAATGATGAATATTTCTAGAGTGAGCATGCATAGATTTGGTCTTAAGACTATCATGTTCTAATAGCAAATCATTATGCACACAAGTAAGAGAATCACTATGCATGGATTTGGTCTTAAGAATATCATGTTCTAATAATCACTATGCATGAATTTGGTCTTAAGAATATCTGTTCTAATAGCAAATCATTATGCAAACAAGTAAGAGAATCAAATTTAGCATTTAAAGCATAATTCTCTTTTTCAAATAAAGCAATTCTAGAAATAAAATCATTATTTTATTTCTTTAAAACTCAATAGAAGAATCATGCAAATGATTTAGCTCATGTGCTTGCTTCTTAAGATCTTCTATTGATGAGGAAAGAGATTTGATTTTTAAAATTAAAGAATCATTCAAACTCTTTAAAGAAACACAAGATGAGTTTTGAGAATCAAGTCTAAATAATAAATCAATGTTTTTATTTCTCAAAGACTCATTAGATTCTTCTAAATGAATAACCTTTTCTACAAGTTCTTCATTTGTAGAATGAAAAGCCTTAGCAAACTTCAAGGATTGGTTAGCCATGGCTTTCCACTTAGAGCACTTATTGCATTTAGAAGAAACATGATTGTCTATGCTACTAGAAATAAAACCCTCTTCATCGGAGGAGGAAGAATATGATGCCATACACAAATAAACAAGGATCTACTCTAAGGATGTTAAGCCTAACAATAGAGATCTTGCTCTGATACCAATTGAAAACATGTGTAGGCAACTCTAGAGGGGGGTGAATAGAGTTTGTGTCAATAATCACTAAATAAAAATTAACTCTATATCACCTCTACAAAAACAACTATCAAGATAGTAAATAAATCAGAAATAAATGCGGAAGTAAATAAAGATCAGAAGAGCATTCGCAGACACAGCAGTTTTAACCTGGTTTCCCTCGTGGAGGACTAGTCCAGGCCTGAGAACTCTAGCTCAGGATTCAATCCACTATTTGTGAAATAGTAGTTTACAACCCGTGCCTTTTCTTCAGAAGAGCACGTCAACTTCTTACAGAGGATCGCAGTGGCGATTTGCTTGGATTTTTCCAAGCGACTTGGAATTGTCCAAGTGACTTTTCTTTTCAACTCTTGCACAAAAACTTCTAGCTGAATCGCACTTGAGCACCTTGGGGCTTAGGAAGTTTTGTGGCTAGTAGATTGGAAGAGTAAGGCTTTTGACTATATAGGCTATGTAAGAGAAGAAGAATAGAAGAGTGGATGGTTTCAAATGAGAGAAACCAAGGCCTATTTATAGGGTTCGGGACAAGCAGAATTCGGCCAGAATTCGGTATGGATAATTCAAATTTTTGGCCGTTGGACAGCTTGTAGCAAGCAGGCCCTAAAAATCAGGGTGCTGGAAATCAGGGGACAGAGTTCGGCCCGAACTCTGTGTGGAGGCAGAGTTCGGCCTGAACTCTGTTTTCAGCAGACAGAATTGGTCCATTGGACTTTTGCACTTTGTGGAGCTTGGGCTTGGTTCAGGAATTGGTCTGTTTGTATGGTAGAGCTTGGAGAGATATGTCTAGGGGTTGAGATGACTCAGTGCGACTCAACGTACACATCCTCCTAGACTCAATAAATTGAAGATTACAGACTTGGAACAAGTAGGAAAACTAAGAGCCATTTGATGATGCCTTTCTTCTGATATTTGAGCAGCCCTGAAGACATCTTTTTCCCTGACAGCAGTCGTCCGAAGATAAACAGATCTGGAAATCTGAATACCTTTCGGGGGCTTTGCCCCCGAACCGCCGACGGGGGGGGGGGGGGGGGGGGGCGCTGCCCCCTCGACCCCTGTCCGCTGACCGGGCAGCGGAACCCCCGATGCGAGGCCCCGGATAGGTCGCTAGGCGGTTCGGAGAAATCTTTTTATATGACGTCGTCTTCGCTCCATCATTAATTCTTCATTGCCTATGTCCTGTTTGATCATGTTTGATCATGCTTACTGCATGTCTACAAATACATGTTAGGCTAGCAAAATATGTTGCAGTATGATAGAAGCATAGCAATATAATACAGGACAATTAGGACATTGCTAAGTTTAAGTAACAACATGATAGCATGTTAGGCCAACAAAATATGTTACAGTACGATACAAGCATAGCAATATAATATAGGACAATTAGGATAATGCTAAGTTTAAGTAGCAATATGATAGTGAGTATATGAGTATTAGTGACATCATTATGTTAAACTTAACTGATTAGCCATATTCAAAAACACAATATAATCATTGGGCCAACATGATAGCCTTAGATGCACCCCTAGAAACCCTAACCCTAGCTAGTGGCCGGCCAAAAAGGATCCCCCCTTGCCTATAAAGTATCTCTTTAGAAAGTTGTGCTTCTTTTCAATATTCCATCATTTTCCTAAGAACTAGGTGAGCCTTCATTTTTATTTCTTCATAGATTAATCATTAGTGCTCCATTTTTATTGAGATTTCTTCCATAGTATTCTAAATACTGTTCTTCTACTGTTGGTGGAGTCAAATCTTAGGTTTGACACAATTTGGGGGCTTTGCCTAGCTTTTGGAGAATCTCTTTTGAAAGGCTTTTGTTGGGAAGAACACCCATAGGTAACTCCTTATTCCCCCAATAGATTTTTGATTTCTTGGCATGGTTGCATAGCCCTAGGTGTCCTCTAACCGTAGGAATAGGTTTCGTGTCATTTCGTGTCCTTTACGTGTCCGTATCGGACACATATCAGTCTAGGTGCTTTGATGTTCGACGAAATGCTACAGTGGGCATTTCGATCCTGTTTTAGGAATGTTTTTGAATAAAAAAATAGGTTTTCATGTGGCTTATGGATTTCTACACGACTGAGCTGGATTCGGGTCGATTTGGACTCGTGGACACGCACGCGCGCGAGTGGACAACACTGTCCTGCTACCTGCGAGTTCGTGTGGGTTATTTTGGACACGTGGACGCGTGTCCTTTAACACAGGCCTTGGGACAATGTCTGAAACGACACCCCCAAGACCACGTGTCCATTGGGTTCGTGTCGAGTGAGGGATTCGACCCGCACTGGACACGAGTGTACAGTCGACTGAACCCAGTTCAATATATTTGGGTTTGTGTGGTTTGGACACTTGTGTCTGGTGTTTTTGGACACGATACTTTATGTACAGCACGAACACATGTTGAATATTAATTGCCAACCAATTATCTAGACTTTTACTGCTGTTTCAATGTTTAAATAGGAAATCTCCTAATTGACTGATACTGTCAAGTATCAGTGGTTGTGTACACTGTTCCCTCCCATTTCAATTTACTTTTAAATGTTTTTATCATAAAATTAATGTAGTTTAATTATGGTTATATATTGATAACATGATAGGGTTTGTTAATGAATCATTTTGATGGTTTATTGATTTCGAATTCATTGAATTCCTAAATGGACTGATACATGCTATCTGTTTTTTTTTATATTCTGAGTTTATTCCAATTCAACTGAATCTAATGATTATTGTCACATTAAATCGATTGTACATATGTATTAGTATCTTCTAGGTTGATTGTTACTGATTTTGTTAGGTTTTAGGTTCGATTTGGTTATTGGGTTGTGGTGATTCACTGATTATTCAAATCTGAGACACAGATTTTTCCCTCACATTTTCACACACACACACACTCTACACTTGTATATTTGTATACCACTGTTCTTCAATTCCTGAGATGAATGCTTTAATAAACCTGAATAGGAATCCTAAACCTGAGTTTATGATCTTTGAATTTCTGAGACATTTGAACCTGGGTTCACCTTGTATTCACTGAAATTAGTTTGATTCACTGTTAGAGTAAAACTGAGATTTCAGTCATGATTAGATTGGGTTTGATTTCAAATCATAATGTTAATATCTGAGATTCAGGAAACTAAAATGGTTTTGATACATTACCTATGTGTATACCTATGGGTTTGACTGTTAAGTATAAAAGAAATATGAGAATTTTCTTTTTGTGTAAAAACCTGAGTTATATCATTATCCTGTCACTTGAGTTTGAAACCTGGGATTACATTGAGCACTGTTTTGGTAAACCTGGGCATGATTTCCTACCTCACTGTTAACTGTAAATTGATTCCTGAAAATAACTTGAATACTGAACATGAGACACTTTGGACACTGCTTTCCTGTCATTTGGTTTCCTGGGATTACATTGTACACGCACACACACACACACAGGAACATGCCTTTCCTAGTATCTAGTACACTGTCACACTATACTAGCCTACACACAAGTACACACACACAGCCATATATACTCACATACACACATGAAAATGATAACTTGAACACTGGACACTGTTCTTCCTGTCACTACACACACACTGAAATGGGTCCTATACACAGGACAGTCACACACACCCTATTACACATGCACACACAAACACACATTATATGATTCACACACACACATTGCCATGATATGTCCTTTCCCCCTCACATTGCCATGATATGTCCTTTTCCCCTCACATTGCCATGATATGTCCTTTCCCCCTCTCTATGTTTATAAATATATGGCTATATGTGTATGTGAGCCTATAGCTATATGTGATATATATATATATATATATATATATATATATATATATATATATATATATATATATTATTAATATATATATATATATATATATATATATATATATATATATATATATATATATATATATATATATATATATATATATATATATGTGTTGTGGTTTGGCTTAGGCATGATATAGCCTATAGCCTAGGGCTCTTAGCCGATGGTGTGTCTGTTTGTCTAGTGAGAGTCTAGTTAGACTTGTTTAGTCTTGATTAGACCTAGTTAGACTAGCATAGGCTAACTTGATTAGTTTAGACTTGGTTAGCCCTAGTTGACCTAGTTTGACTTCTATGGTTGACCAAAGTTGACCAAGAGTTGACTTGGGTCTAGATTGACCTAGAATCATGTAGAATGCATAGTAGAACTTTATGTTATCATTTTAGACTCATAGTAACTTGCACTATTCTATAAGAGACAGACACCACTCCTCGGACAATAGATATTCTTCAGATACTCAGGATACAGGCGAGTACATTCTCTGATCATTTCATATCCTGTTAGAATTATTCTCTTGCTTTAAATTACTTTACTTGATGCTGTCACGTTGGTCACACGGATTAGTACTATATAGATCCTTTCTTGAGATGTTATCCCCTCAGGGAGCATCGGATACTACATGTTCTGTGCGTTTCACTTACATTGTGTATCACTATGCTTCATGGTTCATTGAATTACTTGTGACATGTACTCTCATGATCACAGAGTCTTCCTTGAATCCCCCATTTATGGGCTTTCCTAGAATCCCCATTTATGGGACTATCATGTACCACACTTCAGGGGCCATTACATAAATCATAACATAACCTGGCTGAATCCTTGTATATTGATTGGGGTACGGGGGAGTAGAAGTAGACATATGAATAATATCCAAGTAGTGTAGCATCAGAATCTTTCCGTAGTGTAGCATCAGAATCACCTATACCATTCACATATTTATATTGTACTCTGACTCACTAGCCACTGTTAGTTCTCTACTTATAGTAGATATTTCTATTATAGTTCTCTTTCTGTTTACATTCTGTACTTCCTTCAGTTTCCTGTATCTTACTTTACTGCATGTTTATAGTTTCTAACCTGCTATGATCTGTTGAGATGTATTGTGCTTGTTTCGTCCTGATTGGGCACCGTTGAATGTTTACAGAGGACGAGGATGAGGTTGGTATTGACACCTTCTATGGGACAGCCCTAGACGACACTTGTGAGCTGGACTCTCAGGAGGACCCAGCTCTAGCTGATGACATTACCCCTACTGTCTAGACTAGTTTAGTTAGGCTTTATCTTACTTATGTTGTCTTGGGACTAGTTTAGTTAGGTTTTATTTCTGTCATTGAGATCTGGATTGTATATATTCTTTCATACTCTGTAGTTGAGACCTTGTATTCTGGATGTTTGCTGAGATGTCATCTTAGACACTTAGACTCTTCGGATCATCTGTATTTCATTTGAGTTCTATATCATATCGTGCTTCTTCTTTCTTAGTTGTGATTGGGTTTACATTCTGCTATGTCACCCCTATTCGGGGAGTATAAACTGCTTAGCATTATATTGTTAGATGTTGTGACCTAGAACAGCGTTCTACCGCCGATACTGCAGCGTAGGCTGGACGTACCCACTTTTCGTGCCCTTACTCTAGGGTATGGGTCGTGACAGTCGAGTTCTTCCAGCACCGGAAGAAACTTCAAGTGTCTCATGAAAGTTTCATTACTCACGTCGCACTTCGGAATGCAGCACCCTTAGAAATTTCCCACTGTATTATAAAAATGGGAAAATATCAATAGAAATTAATAAAAGTATACGTAAAATTTTGTAATAGAAAAAATAAAGTATTAGAATAAGACCAAATAAAATTTTGCACTGGCCTTAAAAATGCAAAAAAGAAGGCTGCTTCGTCGAGCTTGTACGCGAAGAAGGACAGTAGATATCCCCCACTGCGAGCCACAAGCTTCTTTACGGTCAAACTCTTCTCAGCGGTTTGCTGGGTCCTCCGGCACTACTGTACCAAGTTGACGTTGGACCATTAGTCTAAGGGACTGTTGAGCGCCTTCCACCACGAACGACAAACTGGGGCCACGTTGCACATTACCTCATCCGCCGGCATCCCCGACAGTACAAGTATCATCGAGAGAATCTCCGTAGGGATGACGGCCCATCCGCTGCAGTTGATCTTGCTCTTGCTCCCCTCCATTGCGACTCTTCTTCTTCTTCTTCTCTCCTTTGTTTCTCTCTAGTCGGATGGGTTCTTTTCTTTGGAAAAGGCTATTTAATTTGCTCATTTCGGGGGTGTAACCCGCTCGTGTAGGGGTGTGACCGAACAAGGCACGAATCTATTAGAAAATAACGGTAACGCCACTGTATTAATATTAGTTTCAATTATATTATAAAATTTAAATTAACGGAAATGTCACTGTAGATTTAATATTAATGTAGTTCCAATAATATTGTATATTGTAAATAAAAAAATAGAATTTTAACTTTAACTACTTTTAAATCTAAGTTTAAATGTTAAATCAAAACTAATTTAAATTTTAGCATTAATATTAGTTTCAATAATGGAAGTGAGATTTATAGAGCTAGTATTATCAATGTTGATGGTCACGAAGAAAATGGTGTCTAATCTCAATGTGTTTCGTGCGTGAGTGACAAATCGGATTTATCGTGAGATTTATAGAGCTAGTATTATCACATTTAATGGAAGTGCAAGTACATACACTAAACATAATATCGGGTTTGCTTGGTATCGTACACAAATACAAAAACTAAACATAATATCGGGTCGGCTAGCAGTTAAATAGAGTAAGCTCCCGATCATACCTCGATACTTACGAATGTCGACCGAGATACCGTCTTCACCATTATCAAGTTTTGTCATTGTTGCCATTGGAGTCCCCATTGATTTGGATGAGTCAACTGTTGGGAGCCCATTCGCAAGCATCCAATCTTTGTCCCCAAACAGACTGCGAAAGCCATCATCTGTCAGCCTCCCTACCGAAACTAAGTTGTAGCGCAAACTCGGTACATGGCACAATGTTTCCATCGTCCATCTTCATACGTCCAAACCTGCCGCTGACCTACAGTCCCGACATGTTAACAGTGTTTCCATCACCCAAGTTATCTTTATATGACGAGCTTTGAGATTATTATAGTACCCCGTCCCTATATCGTCCATCGTTTCCGTCCACGGGGTGCGCGAGAAATGAACAATGTCGCTACTGAATCGGTCGGGACCGATAGGTCGGAATCGGCCGAGTCGATCGAATATGAACGGTTGAATTAAGATCCATTCCACGTTATGGAATGACTTATTTGGAACCAAGTCCCATATTCAGCGGGTTGGGCCTCAAGGATTGGCTCTACGGCTAAGTCGGGAGAGACCTCCCGTTGCTCTGATATTCATGCCCTACTTGATTTGGATTTGTCTTTGGTTTTCGTGAATGCATTTTTTGTGAATGTTTCCAATGGTTTTTTTGTGACTTGCGTGTTTGAACTTCGCATTCATAATGAACTTTCATGAATTACACAACGTTCTAATCAGTTGCTTATGCGGTTGCAGGTGATCGCGTAGGCGACATCAACGACAGTGCTAGGTACTGGCCATGTCTCTATGGCCACTATCTTCTGGGGGTCAACTTCCACTCCACCTCTGGTGATGATGTGACCTAAGTACGAGATACAATCCAGCCAAAATTCGCACTTACTGAACTTTGCGTATAACTGGTGTTCTCTGAGTATCTAAAGAACTAAACGAAGATACTGCTCATGCTCTGCCTCACTCTTGCTATAGAATAAGATGTCGTCTATGAAAACTATCACGAACTGATCCAAATAGGACATAAAGATACGATTCATGAGGTCCATGAATACGGCTGGCACATTGGTCGCTCCAAATGGCATAACAAGGAACTCCCAATGTCCATACCTCGATCTGAATGTTGTCTTCGGGATGTCTTGTTCTCTGACTCTGATCTGATGGTACCCTGACCGTAAGTCAATCTTCGAGAATACAGCCGCTCCCTTGAGCTGATCAAATAAGTCATCTATCCTTGGTAGAGGATACCTGTTCTTGATTGTTACAGAGTTCAACGTACGATAATCAACACATAACCTTAACGTACCATCCTTCTTCTTCACAAGAAGCATTGGTGCTCCCCAAGGCGATCCACTAGCACGAATGAATCCCTTGGTTCTGAGTTCTTCAATCATCTTGTACAAGATTTCCAACTCTGAAGGTGCCATCCTGTAGACTCTCTCCGATACTAGTGCCGTCCCTGGAATCAAGTCGATGGTAAAAACTCTGCCTCACCGGGAATACCAAAAATAATTCTGCCAATATGGCAGTCTATTATTGCGTATTGCTCCTTCAACCAATCCATTCCTAGGCCAAGGGACCGATTCGGCCCGGGAGGAACGAGTATAGCAAGCGCCAGCCTTACATTTGTGTGGGTTATTCGGGAACTTTCGCACAGGGCTCGCTTCCCACCGCAAAAGGGTCGCTGTCTAACCCAGCTATAGTCCGTGATGGCTTGACATTGCTAGCGACCTTCACACCCTTTCACTGCTTAACAAATGCACGTGACACGGGATGAATATGATAGCTGCTTAATGCTTACAAATTCATATGCTTGCCCCGAAACATTTTGACATGCTAATTGATCAGGATGGTTAGAAAGATCACATAATAGATAGCTAACTAGCTCGGCGACGCTCGTGATTTTGAAGCTTCGGTCGTACGTCGAAGACTTGTCCCGTAACTCCACTTTTGAAGACTCTCAATTGTTTACGGAAGATGGCTCAGCGTCCCTCCATTCCAGGTCAATGGAGTACTTTATTGTATATTGTGGGATGCGTGCAATGTATGGAACGACTATCTCAAAGTTTCCTTTAATTAATGTATGCACTGTATGGAACGGCTATCTCGGCCTTGTGCGATCGCAAATTAGGTTCGCAGACAACAGGGGATGGTGTTTGCTATAACTTCGATAGCCCAACAAAACTCTTTTCTAACGTTTTCGTGCAACGACTTGACAAGCAAGGGCTACGTCAAGCCTTGCATCGAGGGAACGTGCTGTGCACGCGTTCGACATGAACAATCAAGTTCTTTGGGTGCATAGACTTAAGCCATAAGCAGTGAAATACGACTTAAACTATTGGACAATCGAATGTTAATATTAATTGTAGTTCCAATAATATTGTACATTTTAAATAAAAAATAATGCAATTTTAACTTTAACTAGTTTGAAGTAAATATTAAATCAAAAACTATTTTAAATTTTAGTATTAATATTAGTTTCAATAATGTTGTAAATTTTAAATTAACAGCAATGCCACGGTATTAGAAACCTAGCTGATGTCACGTTGCTCGGGCTCGGTTAGTGTTCGTCTAAACTCGTACGTGCGAACTAGTTATTAGTAATGAAAATCAAAAATTGAATTTTAAGTTTAAAATCTAGTCGAGCTCGATCCTTTTTCTTTATCCCATCTCCCACTCTCTCTCTCTCTCTCTCTCGGGTTCTCTCTTACAGGTTGTGTTCACAAATCCCATATCATTAGAAATAATTACACAACAGATCCCGTAGCATTAAATGCTGCTGCATGCGTTATCCTACACAATTTAATAATAAACACTAATACCATATCATTAGAAGAGTAAAAGTTGTCTTGAAAGTTGTAAAAAATTACTTTGTATTGTCTTCTCAATTCTTTTGCATTGGAGATGACTTTTTAAACTTTTATTGTCATTTGTGAATATAATCTTGCCACCTATACAAGATTTTGTCTTGTGCCTCATGCCACATAGGATACACAACACATAACAAGACAATATGGTTGCGTAGCATTAAATGCTGCTGCATGCGTTATCCTACAGAAGAGGGCCACGTGGAGAATGTGCTGCATGCTTTCTCATGCGTTATTAGCAACAAAATTTAATAATTCATGTACCCAGAAGATGAAAAAGTTGTATTGTTGGAAGTTGTTTCCTTATTATGCTTGCTTCTAGAATTACTCAAGATTTTCATGAGCCATCAAAAGAGGGCCACGTTGCGGAGGTACAAGGAAGACGAAAATATTGTGTTGTTGCCTTGTTGGAAGTTGTTTCTTTCTGAATATTGCTATTTGTACCTCCAAATTGTACTTTTAAACTGCCCTCCTTACGTGGCAGCTGACGTGATATATTGATCTGGCAGCTGACGTGGCAATTTTTTAATAAATAAAAATAAAAATAAAAATAAAAATTAACATTAAAATTAATGTTAACATTAACATTAACATTAACATTAACATTAACATTAACATTAACATTAACATTAACATTAACATTAACATTAACATTAACATTAACATTAACATTAACATTAATATTATTGTTAACATTAACAATAATATTAACATTAACATTAATATTAATATTAACATAAATGAATATTAACATTAAATTAACATTGATATTAACGTTAAATTAATATGGACAAAATTGGGTAGTTAATTTTTTGGGTTAAAATTTGCCATGTCATCAGTCATGTCAAATGACACACAATATTATTTAACATGCCACATTAGATGCTATATAAGGAGGGCTATATATTAGAGGGACAATTTGGAGGTACGAATAGCGTTATTCTTTTTTCTTGTATTGTTTCTTGTATTGTTTCTTGTCGTTCGTTTCTTCTGTTGGATTCTAACACACTCTATTTTCTTCAATGGCGACGTCACATGGAGAAACTGATCGCCGTGTAGAAGATTTAGTCGATGAAGAAAGCTTCCTTTTAAGAGCAGTGTCAGATGATTTGGATGATGAGCAAATTTTGGAAGCTGTTAACTTAGGAGACAGTAAAGAACAAGATGAAGAAAACTACGGAAGAATGCATCATAACGATGACGACGACATCAACGCAAACAACAAAATGTTATTTCGTATCACCCTTTCTAATGGATTTAAGAAATGCATTATATTTTCACATTTATTTCTTATATTTATTTTGTTTTATTCTGTTCTTAGGGACGACGGTGAATCTCCATTAGATTTAGATGCAGCGACGATGAAAAAAATTGCAGTCTGCCAACATTAACAAAGATCCAAAACAACTCTTAGAAGAAGATATTGTTGGCTTACAGTTCAACTCTATTGAAGAAGCAGAGACATTCTACCGGATATATTCAAAAGCATTTGGTTTCAGTATTAGAAAGAACGAAGTAAAAAAAAACAAATCTGGGATGGTGATGGTCCGTAGTTGGTGTTGTTCGAATGCGGAATTCATACAGAAGAAATACAATGAAGCTCCTTACAGGGTTCGTGAGCCAAGAAGTGAAAGCAGAAGTGGTTGTAAAGTAATTTTTCGTATTGGGTACACCAATTCTACAAAGCTGTGGGTCGTCAAAAAATTTCATGTACTTCATAACCATAGCCTGGCAAATGATTATGAAACAGTTTTTTTTAGATCCCATCGTAAGATATCACCCGCAGAGTTGGAAGAAGCTAAGCTTATGAAGCAATCAGGGATAGGGACTTGAGAGATATGGAATTTAATTGTCCACCAGAAAGGTGGCTGGGATAAGGTTGGATGGACGAAAAAGGATTTATACAACGCTCTAGCTCAAGATAGTAGAGCACTAGATGATGTTGATGCTACGACAACACTTATATTTCTTCAATCTAAGGAGGGCATTGACCCAGATTTCTTCTACGCGTACAAGGTAGACGAAGATTCCAGATTGACACATCTCTTTTGGACTGACGGTGCATGTCGATTCGATTACGAATTATTTGGAGATTCACTAGCATTTGATTCTATATATAAAACAAATAGAAGTCATATGTCGTTGGTGGTTCTAGTGGGTACAAACAATCATGCAATGACTTGTGTGTTTGGGTTTGCAGTGATCCATAATGAGACTACAGAGACATATTCTTGGGTTTTAGAAAAATTCCAAGAGTGTATGAATGGCAAACTACCAGTGACAGTTCTCACGGATGGTTGCAGATCCATAAATAAAGCAATTAAGGATTTAATGCCCAGAGTAGTTCATCGAACGTTCTCATGGCATATCCTAAACAATACAGCCAAACATATACACCGAGAGGATTTTACAAATGAATTGAGTCTGATGATTAAAAGGTACATCGCACACTTGCTACTTTACTTTGAAGTATGTTGTTGTTACAATATTAAAACTTTAGTTACTGTCCATGTTTTCTAAACAGGTACTATTCAGTCGAAGAATTTGAAAACCGTTGGCAGCAGATGCTAAGAGATTATAATGTAGAGAACAATGAGTGGACCACTGTATTGTACAGAACGAGGGAGCGATGGGCGGACACATTCCTACGTGAAAATTATTTTGGTGGTTCTACTGCAACAAATAGATGTGAATCTATGAACGTATTTATGAAAATATTTTTGAATGAGAAGCTGCCACTATGGAAGGCCCTTCAAAATTGTGACCACAGTTTGGCGGCCTTACGTTACGGCCAGATAAGTAAGCATGTCACTGATAAACTCTCAACACCAGCTGTGAAACAAACTAGCATGGCCGAAATAGAAGATAAATTTGCCGCAATTTACACTAAAATGGTGTTTATAGAGGTAAGAAAGGAAATCACATGTTCTGATAAATATATTGTTCTCCACCTTCACATCAATAGAGAGGCAGAAGTTTGTACTATCCAAAAGTATATGTCGCCAAACAGTGTCAACCGAAAGGTTACATTTGATCGGGCCGACAACATCATAAAATGTGACTCCTTGTGGTTGGAGACCAAGGGGATTCCTTGTAGGCATTTTTTTTCACCAAAAGAGATTGCAAATTGGAGATATTCCAAAGAACTTGATTAAAACTCATTGGCTCAAGGATTGCAAAGGGAGTTATCTCTTCGAACCTGGCACAGAAAGAAGATTCATCCACCCAGATAGTATTGAGATAAGAAGGTATGTTGGTATCAATGAACAAGTTAATCTGTTTACATATTATTGTAAAAAATCAAGCAAAATTCAAGAGAAAGGAACGGAGTTGATGTCGTCTGTTCTGATGGAGTTGAAAAAAATGGTGACCGATATTGGTGAAGAAGAAAAAATGGTAGCTGATGCAGTTCATGGAGTGCATAAATCTTTTAAAGAGCCAAATCCGATAGCAACAAAAGGAAGGCCTTCTCAAGGGAAATCTAGCCAGAATAAAGTAAGTCAGACTATCCCGAAGCCTAAAATTTGTAGAGTTTGTAAAAAATCTGGTCACAATTTTCGTAATTGTAAAGTACGGAAGCGAAATATCGACAAAGAACAAGTGGAATCAAATAAAACATCGTTGACTTAAGACAATGTCTTTCCTATGTGGCAAGATGTCATTCACACAAGGCAATGAGATAAAAATATGTTCTCCAATACAGTTACTGTCAATGCAAAAGTCATTTTGAAGGGGCAGATGCTTACAATAGGGTTGGAGATGCTCTAATAATCAACATTTTTTTTTACAATTCTCCGTTAATTGGGCGCATCAGTACACGGAGAATAGCATTCTTAATCGTATTAATACTGGGAATGACATTCTCCGTGTAATTCAACACGGAGAATAGCATTCTCCGTTTCAAATGACACGGAGAATGTCATTCTCCGTTTAAATTAAAATGGAGAATGAACATTCTAATGTGTTTTAACACTGGAAATGTTATTCTTCGTTTCAAATGACACAGAGAATGCCATTCTCCGTTCCAAATTAAACGGAGAATATAATCCTCAATCGTTTTAATTTAAACGGAAATGTTATTTTCCGTTTCAAATTACAAGGAGAATGCCATTCTCCGATCCGAATTCAACGGAGAATAGAATCCTCAATTGTTTTAACACTGGAAATGCTATTCTCCGTGTAATTCAAAACGGAGAATGCTATTCTTCGTTTATAAAAACACGGAGAATAGCACTCTCTTTCATTTTCAACTTCCAATACAAATGGCAGTAGTTGGGAGACTTTGTTCTAGTCTTACTTAGCTTTAATTGAGAAGGGGTAGATGCATTGGTATTAAAGTAAATTAATTGAATTGAATTCGAAGTGACTGCCACTTGGCGCATGAGTTCGAGTTGTCCCTTGCCTATAAATGGCAGTAGTTGGGAGAGTTTGTTCTAGTCTTACTTAGCTTTAATTGAGAAGGGGCATTGGTATTAATGCAAATTAATTGAATTGAATTCGAAGTGACTGCCACTTGGTACATGAGTTCGAGTTGTTCCTTGCCTAAAAATGGCAGTAGTTGGGAGAGTTTGTTCTAGTCTTACTTAGCTTTACTTGAGAAGGGGAAGATGCATTGGTATTCATGCAAATTAATTGAATTGAATTCGAAGTGACTACCACTTGGCGCATGAGTTCGAGTTGTTCCTTGCCTATAAATGGCAGTAGTGTAGGAAGAGTTTGTTGTCGTCTCACTTAGCTTTTCTTGTGGAGATGGACTCTACCGATCCTCCGCCTTGGCAAGACGCTTTTCTCTTGGTTGTCGATCTCCTCGTTCGAAGAAGCTTTGGTAGTAAAGTCCTTCAGAAGTCTGAGATGTGCCTAGTGGACTGTCCGTGTTCGTGCACTTCATCAACTGTGTGCCATGATGTTGGTTAGTGGAAAAGCCCCAGGGTTTGGATTGATTGCCAACCCACACTCTGTCGAAGCACCCGCACGTTGATTCGCTCTGACTATGCACGGTGTTCCTTTGCGTCAAGGAGTTTCTTCGCCTCAAGGTGTTCCATTGGTCTGACGATGCACGATGAAGTGATTTGCCTCAAGGAATTCCTTGGCACTCAAGGAGTTCCTTTGACTGCTTGATTGCATTCCAGTTTTTGTAATACTAGAAGAGCCACAGGAACTCCTTTGCCTCAGTGAGTTCTTTTGCTCTGACGATGTACGATGAGTAATTTTCCTCAAGGTGTCATCCAACGGTTCCTTTGCTCTGACGATGCACGATGAAGTGATTTATTCTGACGATGCCCGCACGCTGCTCACATTCAACTTTTTTTGGTAGTAGGATTTTATGTAGTAGTTTAGACTTTCATATGTAATTAAAAGTCAAACTTTTTGTGGTTTTGACAATGTAAATGTAATTCAAAAATAATTTTATTATAAAAGACAGATCAGAGCAGATGTTATAAAAGATAGAAATTCCTTGCCCAATTTCATAATTACATTATTGTTTTACAATGTCATTGCTAGGTTGGTGGTGTTACATATTCACTTGAAAGCAAATTCTTAGCCCATACCAACCTCATCATTGTAATCTTCTGGTGAGTGTCATCGTCATTTTCTCCCGGTATTCCGAAGGGAGTACTCATCAAGCTCATTGTTTTAATACTGGAAATGGTATTCTCCGTGTAGTTCAACACGGAGAATAGCATTCTCCGTTTCAAAGGACACGGAGAATATCATTCTCCGTTTTTAAATTAAAACGGAGAATGAACATTCTAATGTGTTTTAACACTGGGAATGTTATTCTCCGTTTCAAGTTAAATAGAGAATGCAATTCTCCGTTCCGAAATAAACGGTGAGTAGAATCCTCAATCGTTTTAATTTAAACGAGAAAGTTATTCTCCATTTCAAATACACGGAGAATGCCATTCTCCGTTCCAAATAAAACGGAGAATAGAATCCTCAATCGTTTTAACACTGGGAATGCTATTCGCCGTGTAATTCAAAACGGAGAATGCTATTCTCCATTTATAAAAACACGGAGAATAGCATTCTCTTTCGTTTTCAACTTTCAATACAACTTTTTCACTTCTTCTAGTTCCAATATATATAAAAGCCATTTTGAAGGGGCAGATGCTCACAATAGGGTTGGAGATGCTCTAATAATCAATTTTTTTTTACAATTCTCCGTCAATTGGGCGCATTAGTACACAAAGAATGGTGTTGACTTGGCAGAATTCGAAGGGGCAAATTCATTGGTATTAATGGCATATAAATGGCAGTAGTTGGGAGAGTTTGTTCTAGTCTTACATAGCTTTACTTGAGAAGGGAAAGATGCATTGGTATTAATGCAAATTAATTCGAAGTGACTGCCACTTGGCGCATGAGTTCGAGTTGTTCCTTGCCTATAAATGGCAGTAGTTGGGAGAGTTTGTTTTAGTCTTACTTAGCTTTACTTGAGAAGAGGCAGATGCATTGGTATTAATGCAAATTAATTGAATTGAATTCGAAGAGACTGCCACTTGGCACATGAGTTTGAGTTGTTCCTTGCCTATAAATGGCAGTAGTGTAGGGAGAGTTTGTTCTTGTCTCACTTAGCTTTTCTTGTGGAGATGGACTCTACCGATCCCCCTTGGCAAGACGCTTTCCTCTTTGTTGTCGATCTCCTTGTTCGAAGAAGCTTTGGTGGTGAAGTCCTTCAGAAGACTGAGATGTGCCTAGTGGACTGTCCGTGTTCGTGTACTTCATCGACTGTGTGCCATGATATTGGTTTCTGGAAGAGCTCCAGGGTTTGGGTTGATTGCCAACCCACACTCTGTCGAAGCGCCCACACGTTGATTCGCTCTGACTATGTACGGTATTCCTTTTCCTCAAGGAGTTCCTTTGCCTCAAGGAGTTCCTCTCTCAAGCTCCTCCTTGGCACATTGACGATGAAGTGATTTGCTCTGACGATGCACGGTGTTTCGTGTTCGTGCACTTCATCAGAAGACTGAGATGTGTCGAGTTTCCATGTTCGTACACTTCATCGACTGTGTGCCATGATGTTGGTTACTGGGTCTAGGATTACCGCAGCCCAATTTTTGTTATGCTGGAAGAGCCACAGGAACTCCGACGATGCACGATGAAGTGATTTACCTTAAGGAGTCATCCAACGGTTCCTATGCTCTGACGATGCACGATAAAGTAATTTGCCTCAAGGAATTCCTTTGCCTCAACGAGTTTCATTGCTCTGACGATGCACGATGAAGTGAATTCCTTTGCAAGGTCCTCTGCCTCAAGGAATTCCTTTGCAAGTGTCATGCCCCGATCCGGTAGAGTCCTTTCGTCCTCGCTTCGGTCTCTTTGGGACCGTTCGTCCTCGCTAAGGCGTGATGCCGTGCAAGCCTAAGTTGTACTTGCACAAGGCTAAGACCTGAAGCAAGACAAGATAGATAAGGTTGACAATACTCAGCGGAACATATCGTAGATAATCGAAGCAGCAGCGGACATATTTCAGAATATAAGAATGAAACACAATGGTAACAAGAAACAATTCTCTTTATTGATTTTATTTGAACAGATTACAAGCTCTCAATTCTTTCTGATACAATGTTACATTCTCTCAGAACTTTACAGATTACAATGATCTCGTTCTCATACATTACATCCCTTTATATACAAAATCAACTCTTGTAACAGATGTCATCTCTTGGCATCTTTTCTGATTTTTGGCTCCTGAGGATGAGGCTCGGGCTATCGCTTCGGACTATCCTTCTCGATGCATAGTTCACCTGCATACAGACTGATGGTGGGTCAGTATATCAGCATACTGGTGATTGTGAACAAAGAGCTACATTTGTCTGAAATGATCACTGTTCATTTAGTGAGAAAACGTTTCTTGTGATGTGATCTTGCTACTTTTTACCTATGTCCATTCCATGCATACAGAGTCAGTTTACATCTCTTTTGAAAATACCTTTGAAAAGCCAATATTTGTTTTATTTCATTTCAAGCATACAAGGGACTATTCAATTCGAGCACGATGACTTATTCATTTGTGCAGTGCGCATCGTGTTTCACGAGCATTTCATTAGTGACAACAGCTTTAGCATTCTTTTCTTTGATTCAAGACATTCTAAGGGTCAGATTACAAGCATGATATTATATCTTTTCTTTAGTGGAACATAGCACTTCTTGGTAACAGATTAATATTTTCAAGCAATTCATATAGCAAACTCAAGTAATACATGTGTATCACTTTTCAGTGATTCTTACCATAGCCGACCGTCCATCCCTGCACAAGACAAGGATTAGCATGAACATTATAAAACCAACATTGTCATTCCCTGTTCCTCTCGGCACCAACCAACACCTATCTATATGATGGTCCATGGAAAACCCATGATTAGCCGCTGTGACTCTCTTGGGTTCAGCTCGTCGCTAAGGACTCAGATATCGGCTACCCTTTTAACATGGGTCTCTTTTACTCAGGGTGCTCATAATCTCTCCTAGGCCAAGTGGTCCAGGTGCCCCCAGATTCCACCCGAGAGATAAATTTTACTCGTGTACGATTTGTCCGAGACCATATGCATGCTCTAGAAATTCTATCAGATGAGACAGATTTGTGATCAGATGTACGACATGTTCTTTTCATGCCTTTATAGATATACGACACGTTCAATTCGTGCCTTTCTTTTATTCATATCAACATGTACAAGTCCGTCTGTACATGTCTATAATTCTCAAGCATACTTAGCAACAAGCAATGATCAAGCATTCATTTGATTCATTTGTCTTCTCTTATCCTATCAAGCATGACAAGCATCCTATCAGTTCTTATTAGAAGGCAACGAGTCTTCTTATTAGCATGCAGATTATTTCTTTTCTTGTTCTTAGCATAGCTGTTGGCCCATTCCATGGTCACACCCGATTTCGATAATCAACATCTTAATTCGATACACAAAATATACAATCTGCTGCTAATCATTTCAGGATATATGAAATCAATTTCAACGGACGTTTTACTGCATCAACGAAGCATCAACATCATCAAATTTGGAGATGACTCATTTTATATTTTATTCTGTATTTTACACTTTATTGAGTCTAGGATTTATTTTGTAAAATCAGTTTTGGTAATACTGGCTTAGGGTTATCTTAGTCCACATTCTAAAAAGCCTATCCATTACCACTCTCATATCATTTTACAAAACATTCCAAAATCTCTTTGAAAAACAATTTCTGATAAAATATTTCAAAAATCTCCTGACAGAACTCCTAACCGAGTTCGGCCCGAGTTCGGTCCGAACTCTGTCCGAGTTCAGTCAGTTTATATTTAAATTTCTGTTGCCTCCAAATCTGCGAGCAACGTCTCTTTGCGAGATATATGCATCCGAACTCTGCCCGAACTCTTTCCGAGTTCGGTTTCAGAAAACACCTATAAATAGAGAAGAACTTTTTATTTCAAATCATTCATTCACTCTTCATCTTCTCTTCTATTCTATTCAAGTGTTTTCAAACGATCCAAGATTTTTAAATCATACCTATACACCTCTTAGCCAAAAGCCAGTAATACCAGATTTGATTTAGAGTCTTTTGGTATTCCAAGAGTTGTAAAGAGGTCGTTCCAAGTTCAGCAACTTTTCTTGTTGTGGAGCTGGTCGTGCGCTCGTCACCAAGCACGGTGTTGTGAAGTCGGTCGTGCACTTGTCACCAAGCATGGTATTGTAATAGACTGCAAGCTCTCAGTTAAAGCTTGTGCCATAGTGGATTAACATCGAGCAAGAGTACTTGAGACTGGATTAGTCCTCTCAGAGGGATACCAGTATATATCGCCGTGTCGCTGAGTTTGAATTCTCTATCTCTTGCTGCTTTATATTTACTGTCTCTTATTTCACTGCCATAGTTTGATTTTTAATTGGTGATTATTTTCCGCTGCACACACACACTCTATTCACCCTCCCTCTAGAGGTGCTCAACGGTCCTAGAATTGGTATCAAAGCGGGTTATATTCTTATATAACAAACCTTAGAGAGTATATATGGCAGCCGTAAAATCAATAGTCAACGGTGAAGGGCAATCCATAAATTGACCTCCCCTATTTGATGGAACAAATTATGCCTATTGGAAAACACGAATGACTTTCTTTCTAAAGTCTCTTGACTTTGATCTTTGGTCTATAGTCATTGATGGTTATAAGAAACCAGCACCCATAGTGGTTGAAGGCCAGCTTGTAGACAAGCCTTATGACAAATACACTGAAGCTAAAAAAGCTAAGGCTAGTCTAGATGCTCGTGCCATCAACGCACTATTCTGTGCAATTGATAAAACGGAGTTCAACAGAGTTTCAACCTGTAAGACGTCTCACGAAATTTGGAAACTTCTTGAGGTAACTCATGAAGGTACTTCCCAAGTGAAGGAATCCAAAATTAGTAGACTGACTCAGGAATATGAATCTTTTAAGATAAAACCCGGTGAGTCAATTACACAGATGTTTACTCGTTTCCTTGATATAACTAATCCTCTGCAATCTCTTGGCAAGAATTACAACAATCATGAGAAGATTAGAAAAGTGCTACGGGCTCTAACAAAGAACTGGAATCCAAAAGCCACAGCAATTATTGAAGGAAACGATCTCACCACTATGTCCTTGGAAACACTGATGGGGAAGCTGATGACCCATGAACTTGATTTGCAAGAGTTTAAAGAAGCAACACCAAAAGAAAAATCTATTGCTTTCAAAGCTCAAGCAAGAAAATCAACATGCAATGACTCTGATGAAGAATCATCAAGTGGTGATGAACAAGCCCTACTTGTGAAGAACTTCCGAAGATTCCTAAAGTTTGAGAAATCAAGCAGAAGGAAGAGAGATGTCCAAGAAAGTAATGAAGATGAAACCATTTGCTTTGGATGCAAGAAGACAAGGCACATGAAGAAGGACTGTCCAACTTCAAAGAAAAGCAGTCCATATGACAGATCAAGATCAAGCAGAAAAGCAACAACCGGTTGAAAGTATGCCAACACAAGTATCTGGCATGAAAGTGATGCCAGTGATACAGAAGAAGAGGATAGACCCTGCGGCAATGCAAATGTCTGTCTTATGGCATTTGATAAGGTATCTTCAAACCCTTTATATGATAATTTTACTTTCGATGAATTAGAAAATGCCTTTAGCGAATTACTTGAAGATCACAAAATTTTGCTCGACAAGTATAAGCAATCTCGAAAAGAGATTAAGGCATACACAACCGAGTTAGCTAGACTGTCCAATCTTATTGAAGATATTAGAGAGACGTCTACTACCGATAACACGGAAGAGATAGCCAAACTCAAGGTAGACTATCATGAGGCTATCCTCAAAATTGAAAAGAAAGAAAGAGACTATGTCAAGATGCAAGAACTATATGACATAGAAAAGAAGAAGCACCTAGTAACAGAACAAAGACTCTCAGATATGAATACTAGATATGAAGAGTCTATTGCGATTTCTAAAAAGTTAGAAATCAAGTTAGGCAAACAGGCAATACCTGTGACATAGCCTAAAATTAGTCCTAATGCCAAGCATACACCTAAGAGGACTAAGAATAAGAAAGCACAGAAGAAACACGAATATCATCATGCTTTCACTTATAGGTTCTCCAAACCAAACAAGCATGTAAACACATTTGTGACCACATCTGGTTCCAAACTTACTTGCACTTATTGTGGCACGCATGGACACATATCACAGTATTATTTAGCAAGAAAGCTTGTTGACAATCACACTTTAATCTGGAGACCTAAAGCTAATCAGAATGGACCCTTCAGAAAATGGGTACCAAAGGATTCATCTACTTGTCTTGTAGGTGGACCCTCAACCCTTTCATGCTAGAAGCAAATAGATCCTCGATAGCAGATGTTCGTGACACATGACTGGTGATGCATCTTTATTCGCTACGCTATCGATGAAGAAAGAAGGATATGTCTCCTTCGAAAATAATTTGAGAGGTAATATAATTGGTAATGGTACTGTAGGTATTTCTCCCTATCCTGTAATAAAGGATGTTTGTCTAGTAACAGAATTGAAACATAACCTATTAAGCATAAGTCATTTGGCAGATAATGGTTATGGTATCAATTTTGTGAAAGACAAATGTACCATATATGATTTGTCATCTGGTGATCCCATATATAAAGGGATCAGAGAGGACACTATTTATATTTTCTTTTTGGAGAATACTAATAATGCAGGTAGGTGCCTAGTAGCCAATCAAGATGAAAGCTGGCTATGGCACATGAGACTAGGACATGCAAATATGGATACTATCTCACGACTAAGTACAAAGAAGTTGGTAAGAGGACTCCCTGAGATTCCATTCAAAAGAGATATGGTATGTGCTGACTGTGAAAAAAACAAAGCACATAGGTCTACTTTTAAATCCATCAACGCTGTAAGTACTTCTAGACCTTTGCAGTTAATTCACATGGATTTATTTGGTCCTAGTAGAGTCGCTAGTCTTGGCGGTAAGCTCTACGCTTTTGTTCTTGTTGATGATTTCTCTCGTTTTACTTGGGTTTATTTCTTATCAAACAAAAGTGATGCAATTTTTGAATTTTAGATATTTTACAAAAAGGTACAAAACGAAAAAGGCTTCATGATTACTCATATCCGAAGTAATCATGGTGGCAAATTCGAAAATTCTGATTTCAAAAAGTTTTGTGACGATAGTGGATATTATCACAAATTTTTTTGTCCTAGAACTCCCCAATAGAATGGTGTTGTGGAGCGGAAGAATCGTACTCTAAGCAAAATGGCTAGAGTCATGCTGAATCAGCATAATCTTCCTAAATATTTTTGGGCAGAAGCTGTTAGTACAACCTGTCATGTTTTGAATAGGGTGTTAATTCGACCAATCTTGAAGAAAATACCATATGAGCTTTGGTTTGGAAGAATTCCAAACATTTCTTACTTTAAAGTTTTTGGATGTCGCTGTTTTATCCTGAACATCAAGGATAACTTGGGAAAGTTCGACTCCAAAGCAGATGACGGAATATTTCTCGGATATGCTGCTAAGAGTAAAGGATATAGAATTTTCAATAAAAGATCTATGATTGTTGAAGAAACTATTAATATTACTTTTGATGAGTTAAATAGTCACTGATTTAGCGACAGTGATGATGAAGATACACATACAAGGACGGAGAAGAGTTCTGTGAAAGATCTGATCCAAGATACAAGGACTGAGAAGAGTGTTGTAAAAGATCTGACCCAAAAGTATGAATTATTAAAATTCATGCCAGATCATCCAGAAACACTCATCATAGGTGATGTATCTAAAGGTGTAAGTACACGTTCATCTCTTAAAGATTCCGATATAGCAGCAAATGTAGCATTCATTTCTCAAATAGAACATAATAATGTTGATGATGCTTTTACTGATGAGTTTTGGATTCATGCCATGCAAGAGGAACTAAATCAATTTGAGAGAAATCAAGTTTGGGAACTCGTTCCTAAACCTATTGGTCAATCGATAATTGGTACCAAATGGGTGTTCCGAAATAAACTCAGTGAAGATGGACAAGTTCTACGCAACAAAGCACGTCTAGTGGCACAAGGTTATAATCAAGAAGAAGGAATTGATTATGATGAGACCTATGCTCCTGTTGCTAGACTAGAAGCCATCCGCATATTTTGTGCATTTGTATGTTTTAATGATTTTAAATTATTTCAAATGGACGTAAAAAGCGCATTTTTAAATAGATTTTTAAAAGAGGAAGTTTTTGTGAAACAACCCCCTGGTTTTAAAGATTTTCAAAAACCTGATCACGTCTTCAAGCTTAAGAAAGTCCTTTACGGACTCAAACAGGCACCTCGTGCTTGGTATGAATGCCTAAGTGCCTTCTTACTTGATAATGGATTTTCAAAAGGAAAGGTTGATACTACTTTGTTTATAAAATCCTCGAATGATGATATCCTCCTTGTGCAAATTTATGTAGATGACATAATATTCGGTTCTACTAACGAAAAACTCTGTCAAGATTTTGCTAAGTGTATGCAGAGTGAATTTGAGATGAGTATGATGGGAGAGCTAAACTTCTTCCTAGGACTACAAATCAAACAGCACTCAAATGGAACATTCATCAACCAAGCTAAATACACGAAGGACATACTGAAAAAATACGACTTCGAGAATACAAAGCCAATCGGGACTCCTATGGCTACATCTACAAAGCTTGATGCTGATGAAAGTGGTAAACCTGTCGATCAGCGTAAGTATCGAGGTATGATTGGTAGTTTATTATATTTAACTGCTAGTCGTTCTGATATTATGTTTAGTGTTTGTATTTGTGTATGTTATCAGGCAAATCCTAAGGAATCATATCTTAGTGCCGTTAAGTGTATCTTCCGATACTTTAAAGGAACTTCTACAGTCGGCTTATGGTATCCTAAAACCAAATCCTTTGACCTGATAGGTTACTCGGATGTGGATTTTGCAGGATGCAAAGTGGACCGTAAAAGTACCAGCGGCACATGTCATTTCCTAGGAAAGGCCTTAGTCTCTTGGTTTAGCAAGAAACAAAATTCAGTAGCATTATCAACAACTGAGGCTGAGTATATCGCCGCAGGACATTGTTGTGCTCAGATTTTGTGGATGAAGCAAACCTTAGAAGACTACAATCTGCACTACACTAAAGTTCCTATTTATTGTGACAACACTAGCACTATTAATCTGACTAAGAACCCTTTCTGTCATTCACGCACAAAGCACATAGAGATAAGACATCATTTTCTTCGTGATCATCAACAACACGGGAATATCTGCTTAGAATTTATTGACACAGATCATCAACTAGCAGACATATTCACAAAACCATTGGCTGAAAACCGTTTTAACATAATGAGGCGTGAGCTCGGTATACTTGAATTTTCAGATTCATAATGTAATATGGTAATTAAAATTAATTTATGACTTGTAACTTTGAAATTTATTTAACAAAAATTATTTTTGGGTAAAAATCTAAAAAGGGTATGTCTGTCACCACGACTACGGTCGAAGCGAAGCGGTACTTAAGAGTTTCCCGGTGAACCTCCGTTAGCTGGGACAACCCCTACATTTAACCCATAAAAAGAGTTCGTTATTAAATACAAAAGTCAAAAGTCATAAAGTTACTTTTAACCAGAACCGCATTTAATGTCTCGGGAATACAAGTGACCGAACTCGGGCCGAACTCCGACCGAGTTCGGAACGAATTCGGACCAAGTTCGGTTGGCGCTGTTATATTTCCAGAACCGAACAGCCCGCCCTAGGTCCTATAAATTCAACCCTTTCATCTAGTTTTTCCACACACCAACTCGTGGAAACAACTACTTCCTCCCTAAAATTCCTTCTTCCTCCTTCCTAGCAAGGATTCGAAGAGATCTTGTGGGCGATTCGAAATTTTCATCTTCCTTCTTTTTCTCAAAAAGGTATTCCTTTTCTCTTCTATTTTCTAAATGGCTCCTAAACGTCATAGGGCTACTACTTCCCAAGGTGCCTCCTCCTCTTCTGATTACACACCAGCTAGCCTATTTAGTCAAGCACGACCAATGGATGCAGAAGACTATGACTCTACTTTGTTTTCGGACAAAGAGTTTTCTGATCTTTGGTTCGATTCTTTTTCTGGTCGCAAGATTTGCAATGGAGCTTTTGTCAATTTTACCATATTTTTTGAATACGCTCCTACTTTTGACCACTTAGGATACCGAGATTTTTTCAAGGTATCAGAAAATATTTTTGATAATGTTGTCCGAATGTTTTACTGCAATTTGCAAGTAAAACCTAACGGAAACTTCTATTCTTGCGTTGCTGGACAAGAATTAGAATTCTCTGCTACCGATATCAGTGAATTTTTCCATGTTCCTGATCTTGGTGAAGCATTGGTTGACATTATCCATGTCCAATTCCCTGCTGATGTTACCCTAGCCTCTTTTAGGGAACTCATTTGTCATCCAAACCCTGTTTCTCGTCGGGTTTATGCAAAGCATTTGAACCAATCCTTTTATGAACTTCATCGCATGCTTTTTCTGTCCTCCTTCCAAAGAAAGGATCCACAGATGAAGTGACCTTCTTGGAACTCTCTGCTTTATACCATATTAATTTTGGCATTCCATTATCTATCCCTAAGACCATGATGTCCTGGATGTTGAACTGCAGAAATATAGGAAGGAATCTGGTATATCCAATGCACTTGGCGTCTATCTTTCGTCGTTTTGAGATTGACCTTCAGACTTGTGCATTCTCCTCCACTCCTATCGAGCTTACCAGATCCCGTCGATTTTCTGCTCCACCTCTGCCTCATGGAGCTCAGCCTGCTCTAGCTGCTGACGCTGAGATTCCTGATGCTGCTCCTGCTCCAGCCCTTGTCCCGGGATTTGATCCGGCTTTCTATCAGCGCTTTGATGATTTTGTTGCTATATCTGCACAACGTCATCAAAGTTATCTTGATTCGGAGTTCCGACGCATCACTCAGGCTCAGGTGCTGAGGAATGGGATTGCTGACCTCCACTACAGCCTATCCCATGATCCGGTCCATCCGATCACCATCCTGCCTCACCCAGGCTTTCCGGGTCCTCGGTTCACAGATGAGGCTTCCTTCCAGCACTTCGACCCCACTGCAGCCTACTTTCCTCCAGAGGCTCCTGGTGCTGACGACCCCACTATGTGACGCGGGTTCAGCTTTTGATAGTGGATATTTGTTAGATGATGATCTTTATGCTTTTGATGTAGTTTTTTTTCATGTTTAAACTCATTAGTTAGACATTATCTGATGATTGTACTCAACACTTTATTTTAGATGATGACATTTTCAGTACTTTATTTCAAGCATTAGTATTTCTATAGTCGTTGTTCTATGCTGTGATCATGTCTCTTTTGCTTCACTTTGTCTTTTTGTTTTTCTATTGTTGGCTTCACACATTACGGAGGAGCTAAGTCATTTTACTATTTGACAAAGGGGGAAAAAAAGAGTACACATACCAAAAAGCAAATCCAAAAACAAACAATCAACCATCTTTTGATTCAGGTACTTGTATTTTGTTCGATTTTATAAAGATGTATTTTGGTATAGACTCAAGTTTGTCAATTATCAAAATGGGAGAGATTGTTGGCCCATTCCATGGTCACACCCGATTTCGTAATCAACATCTTAAGTCGATACACAAAATATACAATCTGCTGCTAATCATTTCAGGATACATGAAATCAATTTCAACGGACGTTGTACTGCATCAACGAAGCATCAACATCATCAAATCTGGAGACTCATTTTATATTTTATTCTGTATTTTACACTTTATTGAGTCTAGGATTTATTTTGTAAAATCAGTTTTGGTAATACTGGCTTAGGGTTATCTTAGCCCACATTCTAAAAAGCCTATCCATTACCACTCTCATATCATTTTACAAAACATTCCAAAATCTCTTTGAAAAACAATTTCTGATAAAATATTTCGAAAATCTCCTGACAGAACTCCTAACCGAGTTCGGCCCGAGTTCGGTCCGAACTCTGTCCGAGTTCGGTCCGAACTCTGTCCGAGTTCGGTCCGAACTCTGTCCGAGTTTGGTCAGTTTATATTTAAATTTTTGTTGCCTCCAAATCTGCGAGCAACGTCTCTTTGCGAGATATATGCATCCGAACTCTGCCCGAACTCTGTCCGAGTTCGGTTTCAGAAAACACCTATAAATAGAGAAGAACTTTTCATTTCAAATCATTCATTCACTCTTCATCTTCTCTTCTCTTCTATTCAAGTGTTTTCAAACGATCCAAGATTTTCAAATCATACCTATACACCTCTTAGCCAAAAGCCAGTAATATCAGAGTTGATTTAGAGTCTTTTGGTATTCCAAGAGTTGTAAAGAGGTCGTTCCAAGTTCAGCAACTTTTCTTGTTGTGGAGCTGGTCGTGCGCTCGTCACCAAGCACGGTGTTGTGAAGTCGGTCGTACACTTGTCACCAAGCACGGTATTGTAAGAGACTGCAAGCTCTCAGTTAAAACTTGTGCCATAGTGGATTAACATCGAGCAAGAGTAATCGAGACTGGATTAGTCCTCTCAGAGGGATACCAGTATATATCGCCGTGTCGCTGAGTTTAAATTCTCTATCTCTTGCTGCTTTATATTTACTGTCTCTTATTTTACTGCCATAGTTTTATTTTTAATTGGTAATTATTTTTCGCTGCACACACACACTCTATTCACCCCCTCTAGAGGTGCTCAACTGTCCTACAATAGCAACATGTGAAATCTCTTATAAGCATACATACTGGTTACCGTCTTATTATTAGCATGACAAGGTTCTTTTTATCAAGGCAACATTTATTTTTTAGCGAGGCAACATGTGAATTCTCTTAAAGCATACTCAATGATTTACCATCTTGTTATTAACAATAGTATTCAATCAAAAACTCAGATTCTTAAGGCGTAAGCGAATCAGCAAATAAGACTTCGTCCACTCACCCAGATCAATCATCTTCTATTGTAAAGCCAGCAATCCGATCTTTCTGTCTATCTAGTGCCTTCGCGGAGTGGGGCACTACAGCAAGGTCCTTTGCTCTCAAGGAATTCGTTTGCTTCTGGTCCTGTGCCTCAAGGAATTTCTTTTCTTCTGTTCCTGTGCCTCAAGGAACTCCTTTGCAAAGTAATTCCTTGAGGCACAGGACCAGAAGCAAAGGAATTTCTTGAGGCACAGGACCAGAAGCAAAAGAATTCTTTGAGAGCAAAGGACCTTGCAAAGGAATTCCTTGAGGCAGAGGACCTTGCAAAGGAATTACTTCATCGGGCACGCAGCTCACATTCAACTTTTTCTTGGTAGTAGGATTTTATGTAGTAGTTCAGACTTTCATATGTAAATAAAAGTCAAACTTTTCATAGTTTTGACAATATAAATGTAATTCAAAAATAATTTTTTTTATAAAAGACAGAGCAGACCAGACGTTACAAAAGACAGAATTTCCTTACCTAAAAATGATTTTATTAGAAAAGACAGAGCAGACCAAACAGAAAAGATTTCTGTCAACTGTCCTCCGTCGATATAAAACAGAGAATAGCCATTCTCCGTTTAATTTGAAACGGAGAATGATCATTCTCCGAGTTAATTAAAACGGAGAATGGCCATTCTTATGGGTTTTAACACTGGGAATGACATTCTCCGTATAATTTAACACGAAAAATGTCATTCTCTGTTTTAAATTAAACGGAGAATAGCATTTCTCAATCGTTTTAATACTGGGAATGGTATTCTCCGTCTAATTCAACACGGAGAATAGCATTCTCCGTTTCAAATGATACGGAGAATGCCATTCTTCGTCTTATTCAACTTTTTCTTGGTAGTAGGATTTTATGTAGTAGTTCAGACTTTCATATGTAAATAAAAGTCAAACTTTTCGTGGTTTTGACAATATAAATGTAATTCAAAAATGATTTTATTATAAAATACAGAGCTTATAAAAGACAGAAGTTCCTTGCCCAATTACATATTACATTGTTGTTTTATAATGTCATTGCTAGATTCGTGTTACATATTCGCTTGAAAGCAACTTCTTAGCCCATACCAACCTCATTATTATAATCTTCTGGTGAGTGTCATCGTCATTTCCTTTCGGTATTTCGAAGGGAGTAGTTATCAACCTCTTTATATAATATGCCGTGTACAAGAGACAGTTGGGTGCCTGTTGTTGTGGGCAATTTGGAGAATAATTCAGCACTTTGCTCTCATACTCCATCTTCGCCGGACATCTCTCCCTCATCATATCAACTTTTCTCCTGACGATAGGCTCTAAGGTCTTCTTCATTAATTCTACATCCACCTTGTCCTTTTTGTACGTAGTTTGCCTCAAGGAGTTGTAGTGTGTCCAGTCGTAGGAGATAAAGTTGAATGTGAGCAGAGTATAGTGTCTGATGGATACATTAAAGAGTGGGATGAATAGCAACTCTATGTCATCCTCTAAACCCATGACGAAGACTTCTACATCTGTTTTGTAAGTTTCAAGGGCGCCGACTTTTGCTTCTAGTTCAATTGCGCGTTCAACGATGATCTATTTCCCAAAAACAAAACACAATATCATGAGTAATTTTTTCTGTTATTTTTTATCGGTGTACACATGAATATGGATTTTTCTGTTTAGATTCTTACCAATGTGTGGGGTATCAAGAATGCAGACCACTTATGTTTCAATGTTTGGGGCGCCGACTTTTGTTTCTGGTTCAATGGCACGTCCTTTGAACTTGACGGGGCATACCTTCTTTTAATGCTTTGAATTTCTCTCAGCTTCCTTATTATTAGGTTCAGTATGCCAGCCTCCATGTCTTCATAGTTGAGTATGTCTTGTAGGTCTATTGCCGACAGCTGGACTGTAATTTCATTTTTACCCTCTTTCGGCAAAAATTAGTATACAATATCACTGTACATAAATTTAGTTTAGATTAAATTAATAGAGATTCTCATTACATAATTGTAAAAAAATCTAGAAAAAACAAAAGAAAAAAAGGGTTCAGAATACATACTCTGGACACTTCTTTTTGGGAATTACGATGTCGATGTATTGCTTCTTCAGCTCTTCATCCGCATCTTTCCAAAGTAAGAGTTCATCGCATTCCCTTAGTATGACACGGTTCCTCTTTAATTCAGCCATTTTGGCGTCTTCTCCGAATTTCGGAGCGGCATTAATCTTCCGCTTTTTATTAGCCTCTCTAACTGTATTCTTTTCTAAGGGAGTAACATCTTCAACGGCTAATGGCGCTGATGGTTTTTTGAACCTCTTTCCCCTGATCCTCCTCTTCTTTTGGCTTCTTTTGGAGCAGCAAGTTCAGCAGCTGCTTGAATCTCCTTATGCTGCAATGCTACAACAATGGCTTAGAGATCATCGATTTTCGCATCCTTTTCAATGGCTTCAATATTCAACGATTCAACTTTATTTTGATGCTTCCTTTTCTCATTAATGAGCCTTTTATTTGTTTCTCTAAGTTGCTCAGTTGTTTGTACTAAAATAAAACAAACAACAATGAAATATATGATGTGAATCTAACACGGAGAATGACATTCTCATTTTAATATAAGGCAGAGAATAGCATTCTCCGTTTGGAATTACACGGAGAATAACCTTCCCAGTATCAAAATGATAGAGAATAGCAATTATCCATTTCAAATAACACGGAGAATGCCATTCTCCGTGTTATAATACACGGAGAATGGCCATTCTTCTGGAAGATTACAAATCAGAAATTTGAAATAGAAATTTTTTTACCTTGTGCATATAGCTCTGTAACATTGTCGATGAGTCGTGCATTATCTTCAATAAGAACAAAATTCTGCTTTCTCAAATCCCCCAGTTAATGCACAGAGCCCTCCATCACAACATTGACTGCACGTTGTTGTGCTTCTTGTGCCTCGAGCTCTTTCAGCTTTTCTTGGAGTTTCTCGTTCTCAAGGTTAGATGCACGTAACTGCGCTCCTTGTGCCTCCATCTCTTTTAACTTTTCTTTGAGTTCTTCATTCTGCGCAAGAATATCAGAATGATGTCTTCTCAAATCCTCCAATTTTTATGCTAAGTCGTCCATCACAGCGCCCATTTCATCATGCTGTGGTATTCGTTGTTCATCAAAATTATCCCCACCTGCTTTTTGGTGTTCTTCCTCTCCCTCTTTTTCAACTTCTTCTATAGGTGGCTCATCTTCTTTGTGCCCTTATTCTTCCCCAACAGGTATAACCAGATCTTCGAATATCATCTTCGATCTCAACTTGTTGTGATATTCGGCCTTGAAAAAGTTTGAGATTTCGTACCCATTTCATGTGAAAAATCTTGGGTAATCAGGAATTGGGTCGAACTTCCTTTCCATAAATTTACTATGTTCTGCAAACCAATAGAGGAAGTATATTGTACAACCTTCTAATTTGGAGTAAGCCATTGAGTAATCCCCCCATTCAGTTTTGCTTCTAATCCTCTTTATGCTATCCATTACATATGCTAGGATTAACCTTGGCCAACATATACTGTTATTGACGTCCACACTGTCTACCAAGGCCAAAAATCCTGTACGGTAAATTTGAACCGCCAGACTTTGTGAAGAATACTGTTTGGCACAAGTGAAAGATCATTAGCTTGGCCAAATCATCTGGATTAACAGCGTTATCTCGGCCACGAAGCCGTCGTAACAATTCAAAGAACTTGTCTCTCACTTCCTTATTCGTGACTTTTGAGTGTTTGCTCTTAGAATTAGCCAGCAATCTTGTGAAGTGATCTCTACACCGGCTTAATGATGCTGGTGGTGTGGGCTGCTGTTGTTTTTCCTCTATCAATCTTCTGTAAATAACATTATTATCGCTTTCTTCATTCAGCGGTAGACCGAAGATGACTGCCATATCGTCGACGCTTGGCGCGATTTTAACAGTGGTGCTCAATTCAAAGCACCCGATGCCATCTTCTTCTTCTTCTGTGTAACTTGCAATTAAATTCTCAAGCCCTTCCGTTACCTTGGCCAATTCGGAGACGTGGACTCTTTTTTGGTAGAAAATATCGATAAAATTCCAGAAATCGGTATTCTTCAAGGAATCAATAACTGGCTCAGGTAAATGGCCAACATCTTCATTGACCACCTCCATAAGTTTTAGCATTGGTTTGAAGGTAGAACGAAAAAGTCTTGATTCCTTATTCTTGACATATTTTTTTTCTAAAAAACAAAAAAAAACAAAAAAATTAGGTCGGAGAATGGCCATTCTTATGGGGTTTAACACTAGGAATGACATTCTTCGTGTAAATTAACACGGAGAATGTCATTCTCCGTTTCAAACTAAACGGAGAATAGCATTCTCAATCGTTTTAATACTGGGAATGGCATTGTTCGTGTAAGACAAAACGGAGAATAGCATTCTCCGTTTCAAATGACACGGAGAATGTCATTCTCCGTTTAAAATAAAACGGAGAATGAACATTCTAATGTGTTTTAACACTGGAAATGTTATTCTCCGTTTCAAGTTACACGGAGAATGCCATTCTCGGTTCCAAATTAAACGGCGAATAGAATCCTCAATCGTTTTAACACTGAAAATGCTATTCTCCGTGTAATTGAAAACGGAGAATGCTATTCTCCTTTGTAAAAAAACACGAAGAATAGCATTCTCTTTCGTTTTAACTCTTGTAATGCCATACTACGTTTAATTTAACACGGAGAATATAATTCTCTGTTTCAAATTATACGGAGAAGAGCATTTTTTGTTTAAATTAACACGAAGAATAGCATTCTCATGTGTTTTAACACTGAGAATGCCATTCTCCGTTAAAGTAAATGGAGAATGATATTATTGATTTAATTTACACGGAGAATGGCATACCCAGTGTAATTTGACAGGGAGAATAAACATTCAAATATGTTTTATGACGGAGAATGTCATTCTCCGTGTAATATATACAGAATTTGCGAACATAAACTCAAAGTTATACCTTCGGTTTGCACTTCTTCTTGCACTTCTTTTTGTTTAGCATCTTTTCCCTTTTTTTTCTGTGCAACTTTCTTAGAATAGGGTTTCGGTTGTTCTCCATCTTTCTCTTTTGGATTTTCTGTAACTGGTGTATCTTCTCTAATAGGTGATGCTGTCGGTGATGATTCTGCCGCTGATGCCAACATTGTGTGAAGATTGTGAATGGGGAAGAAGGTTTGAAGATTTTGGAGGAGAATGACCTAGGCTTGAGTACAGAGTGGAGTATGGAAGAAGAGAAAGAGTCAAAATAGTTTTTTTTGTAACAAAAGGGTTCAGGGGTTTTTGAATTAATTAGAAGGACAAAAATGTCATTCGATAGAAGGGCAAAAAGAATCGAAACCGTTTGGACTCCTTTCTGCTTAATTATATTAATTAGAAGGGCAAAATTGATTCTGCTTAAGTAAAAAGAATCGAAGCCGTTTCGCAAAAATTTTATTACAACTCAACAAAACAAATGAACATAAACATTAGATATAAAAGAAGAAGAAAAAAAAATTATCGTCTTCCATATTCAATCATTTCAGATTGGACTCCTTCTGCTTAATTATATTATATAAGCAATTTGGATAGTACTTCATTGTGCTCTGAAGTTGTAATCCATTCAGCAGCTTTGCGTCTTTTCATTCCCGCATCAAACTGCATATAACAAACATAACATAAAAAATATTGCTCTAAAAATTGTAAGTTTTTTACGACATATTTTCAGACTTACATTGAGAGAACGGTAGTCTAGACTACATCGGTCTTTCATGAATGCAATTACAAAAATCCTATAATCAACTAAATTGTCTTGGCGGGGAACATAAGAACGACGTTTTATTGCAAAAGTAGAAAAGCTTAACCTAGCATCTCTCAACTTCAAAAGCTCTTCTTCGAGAAAGAGATCCAAATTTGAAAGCTACAATTACCAGAATACAATATGTATTAGTATACATGTATTTGTACCCAATTCATAAAAATTGATGAATATGAGCTTACTATTTCTTTTATGACTGTTTTGTTTTGAATCGGATCATCTTTAGATGCAAATGAGTCCCAAATTTCAACAGTCCTTGTTTTAACAAGAACTCTTGCAAGAGTATAGTGTCCGTCCAAAAGAATGGGTATGTATATCTGAATCAGGATTAATTAGGTAAAACAAATTAGTAAATTTTTAGAAAATTAGGATTAATATTTAAACAGAAATACATTAATACCTCGTTACAAGTGCTTAAAGATCCCATGTAATCCTGAAAATATTTGCGCTTCTTCCATATTTCATGAAGCTTTTTGTCGGATGTAGGTAACATTGCTTTCTACATACACATCAATTAATACATTACGAAGGACAAAGAAACGAGAAAA
Source organism: Iris pallida (assembly GCA_029216955.1). Lineage (NCBI taxonomy): Eukaryota > Viridiplantae > Streptophyta > Magnoliopsida > Asparagales > Iridaceae > Iris > Iris pallida. The sequence goes on along the minus strand of JANAVB010007200.1, from coordinate 10,721,803 downwards.
TTGTTAATGCATATGCATTGAAGAATAAAATGCTCACTCACCGTTATCCTTATTGGTAAAAATCATACATGTCACGACCTGTACCCATTTTTTTTAAACGGATACGAGACGTGTCCAAGCCAGCCTACGCCGTAGTGTCGGCGGTAGAACGTTGTCACTGCCATGAAGATCCAAATCACAAATAATGCTCATTCATAAAATTAATTTAATCTTATAAGATCACAAGTTTTACATCTGCAGAAAATATAAACTTGTACAAATGTTGAATGACTATAACTCGACTTTCTAGCTAGTCTCTAGGCCTTTGTCTACAATATTCCCGTCACTCTCCAAGCTAAGTGAATCCACGACTAACCTAAAAATGTTGGTTTCCAGTCAGGAATGGAACGAGCACAATTCACTGAATGCAATTTCAAATAAAGAAAATGACTATAAAATAAAGGTTAGACATCAATCATGAGTTTCGAAAATAAACAGTAAATACGGAAAACCAATAGTAATAAATAGACACAAAATACTTTCCCCAACTGTTAGAAGTACATTTGATATGTGATCGGTCTCGGGACAATTATGCGACACGGCCTACACGGTCTAAAGTTACACGGTCTACAGTTACACGGTCTAAAGTTACACGGTCTACAGTTACACGGTCTACAATTACACGGTCTACAGTTACACGGTCTACAGTTACACGGTCTACAGAAAATATTGCAGTAAAGAAACACTATCTACAAAATATTAATCACGATCTACACAGTTTAAATGCAGTAATAATCACGGTCTACACTGTCTACTTTGCAATAAATAAATCACTGTCTACACTGTCTACAAAAAATAAATAAATCACTGTCTACACTGTCTACAAGAAATAAATGCAATACGGTCTAAGGTCAGATCGCACATCCTTGGTACTTCTCATTCCCTACTCAACAATTTGTAATAGAAAATAATCACATAACCAATGAATAATCAATGAAATATAGTAAAGATTAATATCAAAATGCAGACAATAAACTGTACTCGCCTGTGGTCCTTTGCTGGTAAAACCGACAGTCTGAACTACGCAATGTGCCATAATAGTCAAAACCCATACAACAGTCCTCGAATACTGAAATAGATAATACCAATGATCTCAGAATAGTCAATTTACTAGGATTACCTGTCCTTAAGTCCAATTCTAGACACAGGGGCAAAACGCTAATTTTGGGCCAAAACGGTGTCCGCCGTTGGATCCGCTTTGCACCGAAAAGCGTGCCAGAGTCAACGGTCTCTAAAGTCAACAAACTATATGTCTACGGATCCAGTTTTTTGATACGAACCCAACCGTATGTCCAAAGTTAGATTTCGGCCGGCCGTGCACAAAATTGCCCGTTGAGTGGGACCGTGGGGCCCGCAAAATGACGTACGATTCAACTGTCTCAGAATCGGACCAAACTTGGCATACAGGACCAGAAAAACGATACGGTTCTGTTGGCACAAGTTTCGTCTCGATCTGATGAGCGTGCACGAAGTAATTGGAGAATTTGTAAAGTGCACGATACGGTGAATTTCGACGGATACGCATCAAATTCGTCGCGCACACGCGACCAATTTGATTCCGTCAAATCCCACACGACCATGAACTCGATACGCAGCTTTCGATGCTTACAGATCGTGACCACGTCGCCCGGTTTGGCGGGACGCACGTCGTATCGAACAATTTCTAATTTTTCAAATTATTTTATTGCAGGTTTTTCTCGATTTTTAAATCGATTTAACTAGATGTACAATAGATATAATCAGAATCTATAAAATAAAGTTTGAAGATGTATAGGTTATCTTTAAATCTATTCAGACGGATTTCTAAATGAATCAATGGATTGGTGATTAACTGGCTTCCAAAACAGGGTTTGGGACCGGGTTCTATGTCCCGTTTGGACTGATTTCCCATCGACTTCACGTCGATTTCCTGGGTCGATCGCTGGGTTTACTTAAATCCTAATCAAAGGGGCTTCTAGAGGGTCATGTACGGTTTCCATATCAATTTACAAATCTAAAAACGATTGAGAATCGAGGAAGAAAATATACCCTGAAAAAGGGGTCGCGACTGGTGTAACTGCTCGGCGGCTGCCCTTCTTCCAGCGCGCACGACGGATTTCCCGCCGGTCGGCGGCCGCCGCGACGACGCGCCTGCGTGGGGTCGTGCGCCCAGGTGGCGGGGACGAGGTCGTCAGGTGTTGGCGACGAGTAGTTAGGGTTTTGCGAGTTGATCTCGTCGACTTACATCGAATATATGTATATATCGGTTCTCACAGGGCTCGGGTTGGGGGAAGCCCTCGGGCCTGGGTGTGTTCGCAGCTCTGATGAAGGGCTCAGTTGCTGCTAGCATTATTGGGAAGCTTGGGCCTGGCCGAGTCTCCCATGTGGGTTTGCTCGCAGCACAAGTGAGTTGCTTTGTGGGCAACTACTACATTCCTTTTCTTTCCTTTTTTTTTCTTTTTTTAATAAACTATACATATATATATCTATTTATATATTCATTTATATATATATACACTAATATACTATACTCCATAAAATTCTAAATAAATCCAATAGTATCTTTCCTATGTAGAGCCTATTTTATAAATATGACCATATATAAAAATATTTATTGGATAACGAAATAAATATGACCCAGAATAATAAAGTAATAGTATATAATAATATCTCAATAATCTCGACAAATAAAAATAATAATAGATAGTAACGAATTTTGATAAATCACTAATTGTGTACATCCCCATGATATACCGTCTAAGAAATTCCAAAATGTGCAAAGACCTATTTTATACCAATGTCAATAAATATCAACTAATAATGATAATTATAATATTTAATTACGAGTACCGAAAAATATTCATTAAATCATTTAAAACGAAATATAACACACTAATACCAGAATACATCAACGCGTTTGTCATTGGACGTCCCGCATGACTCCATAGGCCTGGGCTTAGTTCGATTCCTGTCCGAACTAAAATGGTAGAACCGATTTTCCCTATTCAATAATATAATTAATAATTATATAAATCTTCGGTAAAGGTGAGGTCACAACTTGGCCTGGTTTTCCTAGTTAGAGTACACCTATGGCTTGGCCTTCCCTACCAGGACTAATACACTAGTCAAAGCACGCCCTCATACTATCCGTACTATGATTCCTAGCCGTCTTGTACTCCAAAACTCCACCATGGCTAAAATCATCTACCGTAACAATTTACTAATTAATTATTTATAAAACTCTAAAAATCACCATTTAATTCAAATAAATAAATAAAATATATTTCAAAATTCTGGGAAGGGGAGCTACAAATCTACCCACCTTAAAATAATTTCGTCCTCGAAATTCTAATTCGTAGTTATTCCGTAAACTTCTAAAAGAAGTCTGCCTTAACCTCAATCTCCTTAAATTTAATTTCTCAAAAAAAATCGTTTGTATCCTTCTCTAGTCTTTTGGTATTTACGAAATCTCGAGGACTTCTACCCACCTTTAGTCACACTACTCCCTTGAAACACAGGTCACTAAAATATTATAATCTTCTAACCAGTGGCTAATAACTCTTCCAAAAATATCTAGGACATATGGTATCTATAATCCTCTCGTATCAATCACGCAACCCTAAAATCAACAAGCACAAATTTACACAAGTAGTAAAAATATTGATAAACTCTAATAAGCATGACTATTCGTCGCTCCGAAGTAGGAAGATAAGGCAGAATAATCAGAAGCAACTGTGAAGTTTCAAGAGCAAGGGAGAGTATCCAATGATACAGTTAAAAAGAGTGTTTATGAACCATTGACTTGTATGCTAGATTGGGCTAATCTAGTCCATTTACTTGCTACATCGAAGAACCCTTCGCTCTTAGAGGGGCTTGTAATCCATGCAATACATAAATTCAGTCCTCAAAGTTCTAAACAAGGCTCTATAACCGAATGGAATTTGAGAAGTCAAGATTGTGATCTTTTTCCGTGGTTATTTAAACACACGAGCAAGGGTTATAAATGCAATGCAAGGTCGTATCGCAACTTCTAGGTAGATGGATTAAGGGTTACGAATGACCTCACATTCTAAGGGGTGGAGACTACATAATAGGTATAAGGACTTATTTCAAGTAGTTCGGTTTTATAGTCCAAATAGGGTGGTATGCCTGGATGGATCTTACTGGGTCCTAATGGGTTTCGTGATTGGACATCAATCGTTAGTCGAATGAATCTTGGATTTCAATCCACATGGACTGGACACGATCTCAATGATAAAATTATTTCTACTAGGTTAAGGTAACCTAGAATAGCCTTCTATCTAAATGGTTGAGCTGGTTGGGCAGTCGGAGTGGTTAAATAGATTCTGTAAGCCCTGTAGGTGCGCCTTCCGTGACTTTTGTGTTTTAAGTAGCATGAAAAGACACAATTGAGTGTCACACTAGTATCATGTGCGTAGTGGGCTTCGAGTAGATCACGACCATATATTGGATCGAATGAATTGAGTCGAGATTGAGGCTCTAATGGAAGTCGAAAAGTATATTGGTATTATGGTAAGGGTTATAGCTTGTCCCTTTAACCTGAAAGTCGTAGCACAAAATAGGGTACAAGGGGACGTGTTTGAGTGGGACATGATATACCTAGATGAAGGTGGACTCGTCTAGATCTTACATGTGAAATTTGTTGGAAGGCAATAGCTGGTCTTGTGCTTCTAATACTAATGACATGGCCGGGGACACAAAATAATCTAGATGAAAAGTGGAAGTCCATGGTGCACTAATTATCATCCTAATGGAAATTATTCTATTCAGTCGGTAATTCTCGCATATCCCAAATTTTTTTTAGAAGGTTACAGTCTATCCTCCTTAGAAACTAGGACAGGGTTTTAGGAGTAATGAGGTAAGAACATTTCAAAATCAGAATGTTATACCCCAACTCTTGGAAATAAGAATAAGGTACGGCGTAACGGAATACGGTAGGTATAAGTCAAGTCAAGGATCGTTCCTCAAATAACTGGAGAACGAGTGTGTACAATGACACATGGTCGATAAAATAGAATGACCTACTCGTCCACAATATACAAGAGTTATCGATCGGGTAACCAACTCTAAGGCACATCATTCGAAGAGGTTTCTAACAACTGAGTCGTAAATTTCTATTGGGGTCAAACCTGCCGGACTATTGTCACAAGGGTTCTAGTTAAACCAAGCTTTAAACAAATGATTTGGTTGAGAATAGATTGTCTCCTAGGTTGGCATTTTGACCAATGGTAAACCCTAATCATTCTCAACTTCAGATGGCTAGGGGTTTCAATAGTAGTTTGAGGGTCGGGAGGAGAATGAGTAACTCAAGGCATGGTTCTAGTCACATGGCTGGCCGATGGTAGCTACACTTACGTATACGACCATCATGGTCATGGGAATACTAGGTATCTATCTATCAATTATGAGCTTTCGTCTTTCCAATTAGTGAAAGACAAACACAATAAGGAGTTCAAGGAAGATGTCATAGAATACAATTACATGATTCAAGGGCGAACGTATAATTCAAAAGGAATTGTCAAAGCAGTCGTGGACGAGGCCCTAGAGACATCTACATCTCAATCTACGTAGGGTAATTAAATAAAGGGCGAACCAAATGCATCATGGTTGATCAGACCATAATACACTGATTCTGCTTAGACAATATGTTAGCAGGCGTCCCCACTAAATATATGCCTCGAATCAAGCTCGAGAACAGAGTGAGCTTGCAAAGCTAAGCTGTAACAGCAGCGTTTGTTAAGATAGTCGAATACAATTATGCGAGATTTTTGAAAGAAGGCACAAGTAGTTCGAGTTTTGTGAGAATCAAACCTTACCCGGTGTTCTTGCTTATACAGTCTTCCTACTATCTTCTTATCCACAAAGCCTTGGTCGACTAATGGGTTATGGACTTCTAGATTCCATATTCTAGGTAAACTTATTAGCGTCAATCAATATCCTCGTTAATAGGTCACAAGGACCATGGAATGCTAGGTCGGGAGACACACTACCCAATCTCACAGAACTTCTACTTCTATTGGCTTCGGATCTTATAGAACATACAGGGCACTGTCCTATCCTTTATGGTATCCCAAACTTGTAATCATGTTTGAAATCATTTCACCGCGGATTACGCCACGCCCGTATACTCTGGCTGTGGTAAACCCTTGGTTTCGTAACTCAACATGATACAAAATCGAACACTTCTTAACTCTATCCAATATTGGCTCAAAGGTATCTACGATCAAGAGAGGACCACTAGCCATAGTTTTGGCAATATTCCATCACCTATATTTTCTTAAACTAATTTCACCTCTAGGGGTTGTGTCTCGCCAGTGCGCTGCTGGCTGCAGGGTATCCATAGTCTCCAAAATTCAATTAAATGGCGACAGTGTGCTGCTGTCCTGCCATTATGAGTTAACTAACATTCCTTTAACTATATCTGTAAAAATTCATAAGCTTCTAGGGATTTAAACAAAGTAACCATAAAGCGTAAGTATATGTTCTATTAGTCACAACCTTAGAATAAAAATATTGAACATGGAAGAAATAGCTGAAGAAAAAGAAAATACAAACATTCTAGCATCTATTTCGTGTGTATTCAACCTTTGAGGAAAAACTTTGGGTCGAAACTAACTCGAGGTTCGTATATAGATAACACAAGCAGAAATTATATAATGGATAATAATTCTTAGGGCAACTAGAAACTAAATAAGCAATTCGGTTTAAGATATGAGGATGATATCTAAAGGGGCAAGGAGAAGGAATTGTACCGTTTATCAAGGTTGGATCATTATTTCTAGGAAGCCCTGTCACACCAAGTGAATAATCTTATCCACATTGGATCATATCGTCATATCAAGAGATAATAGTGCACCTATGGGGATCTGACAAGCTATCAAAATTAATAACCCTCATCCTAAATTGTATGGCCTAAACTATCCATCGGTAAATTGGTATAAGGGACTCCTAGTCCTGGTCATTCTCTTAAATTAAATTAATCCTTGTTCGTGAATGAGCATGTTCCAGTCGCAGGCTCGCAATAGTACAACTAACTTAACTACTATCACGAGTTCGCATGATTTGCGAAAACTGACCTACATGGGCCACCACAAAAACTTGTCACGACCCGCACCCGTTTTTTTTAAACGGATACGAGACGTGTCCAAGCCAGCCTACGTCGCAGTGTCGGTGGTAGAACGCTGTCACTGCCATGAAGATATAAATCACAAATAATGCTCATTCACAAAATTAATTTAATCTTACAAGATCACAAGTTTTACATCTGTAGAAAATATAAACTTGTACAAATGTTGAATGACTATAACTCGACTTTCTAGCTAGTCTCTAGGCCTTTGTCTGCAATATTCCCGTCACTCCCCAAGCTAAGTGAATCCACGACTAACCTGAAAATGTTGGTTTCTAGTCAGGAATGGAACGAGCACAATTCACTGAATGCAATTTCAAATAAAGAAAATGACTATAAAACAAAGTTTAGACATCAATCATGAGTTTTGAAAATAAACAGTAAATACGGAAAACCAATAGTAATAAATAGACACAAAATACTTTCCCCAACTGTTAGAAGTACCTTTGATATGTGATCGGTCTCGGAACAATTATGCAACATGGTCTAAAGTTACACGGTCTACAGTTACACGGTCTAAAGTTACACGGTCTACAGTTACACGGTCTACAATTACACGGTCTATAGTTACACGGTCTACAGAAAATATTGCAGTAAAGAAACACTATCTATAAAATATTAATCACGATCTACACAGTTTAAATGCAGTAATAATCACGGTCTACATTGTCTACTTTGCAATAAATAAATCACTGTCTACAAGAAATAAATAAATTACTGTCTACAAGAAATAAATGCAACACGGTCTACATGGTCTAAGGTCAGATCACACATCCTTGGTACTTCTCATTCCCGACTCAACAATTTGTAATAGAAAATAATCACATAACCAATGACTAATCAATGAAATATAGTAAAGATCAATATCGAAATGCAGACAATAAACTGTACTCGCTTGTGGTCCTCTGCTGGTGAAACCGACAGTCTGAACTACGCAATGTGCCACAATAGTCGAAACCCGTACAACAGTCCCCGGATGCTAAAATAGATAATACCAATGATCTCAGAATAGTCAATTTAGCTAGGATTGTCTGTCCTTAAGTCCAATTCTGGACACAGGGGCAAAACGATAATTTTGGGCCAAAACGGTGTCCGCCGTTGGACCCGCTTTGCACCGAAAAGCGTGCCAGAGTCAACGGTCTCTAAAGTCAACAAACTACATGTCTACGGATCCAGTTTTTCGATACGAACCCAACCGTATGTCCAAAGTTGAATTTCGGCGGGCCGTGCACAAAATCGCCCGTTGAGTGGGACCGTGGGGCCCGTAAAACGACGTACGATTCAACTGTCTCAGAATCGGACCAAACTTGGCATACAGGACCAAAAAAATGATACGGTTCTGTTGGCGCAAGTTTTGTCTCGATCTGATGAGCGTGCACGAAGTAATTGGAGAATTTGCAAAGTGCACGATACGGTGAATTTCGACGGATACGCATCAAATTCGTCGCGCACACGCGACCAATTTGAATTCCGTCAAAGCCCACACGACCACGAACTCGATACGCAACTTTAATGCTTACGGTTCGCGACTACGTTGCCCGGTTTGGCGGGATGCACGTCGTATCGAACAATTTCTAATTTTCCAAATTGTTTTATTGCAGATTTTTCTTGATTTTTAAATCGATTTAACTAGATGTACAATAGATATAATCAGAATCTATAAAATAGAGTTTGAAGATGTACAGGTTATCTTCAAATCTATTCAGATGGATTTCTAAATTAATCAATGGATTGGTGATTAACTGGCTTCCAAAACAGGGTTTGGGACCGGGTTCTATGTCCCGTTTGGACTGATTTCCCATCGACTTCACGTCGATTTCCTGGGTCGATCGCTGGGTTTACTTAAATCCTAATCAAAGGGGCTTCTAGAGGGTCATGTACGGTTTCCATATCAATTTGCAAATCTAAAAACGATTGAGAATCGAGGGAGAAAACATACCCTGAAAAAGGGGTCTCGACTAGTGTAACTGCTCGGCGGCTGCCCTTCTTCCAGCGCGCACGGCGGCTTTCCCGCCTGCCGACGGCCGCCGCAGTGACGCGCCTGCGTGGGGTCGTGCGCCCAGGTGGCGGGGACGAGGTCGTCAGGTGTTGGCGACGAGTAGTTAGGGTTTTGCGAGTTGATCTCGTCGACTTACATCGAATATATGTATATATCGGTTCTCATAGGGCTCGGGTTGGGGGAAGCCCTCGGGCCTGGATGTGTTCGCAGCTCTGATGAAGGGCTCAGTTGCTACTAGCATTATTGGGAAGCTTGGGCCTGGCCGAGTCTCCCATGTGGGTTTGCTCGCAGCACAGGTGAGTTGCTTTGTGGGCAACTACGACATTCCTTTTCTTTCCTTTTTTTTTCTTTTTTTAATAAACTATACATATATATATATATATCTATTTATATATTCATTTATATATATATACACTAATATACTATACTCCATAAAATTCTAAATAAATCCAATAGTATCTTTCCTATGTAGAGCCTATTTTATAAATATGACCATATATAAAAACATTTATTGGATAACGAAATAAATATGACCCAGAATAATAAAGTAATAGTATATAATAATATCTCAATAATCTCGACAAATAAAAATAATAATAGATAGTAACAAAATTTGATAAATCACTAATTGTGTACATCCCCATGATATACCGTCTAAGAAATTCCAAAATGTGCAAAGACCTATTTTATACCAATGTCAATAATTATCAACTAATAATAATAATTATAATATTTAATTACGAGTACCGGAAAATATTCATTAAATCATTTAAAACAAAATATAACACACTAATACCAGAATACATCAACGCGTTTGTCATTGGACGTCCCGCATGACTCCATAGGCCCGGGCTCAGTTCGGATCCTGTCCGGACTAAAATGGTAGAACCGATTTTCCCTATTCAATAATATAATTAATAAATATATAAATCTTCGGTAAAGGTGAGGTCACAACTTGGCCTGGTTTTTCTAGTTAGAGTACACCTATGCTTGGCCTTCCCTACCAGGACTAATACACTAGTCAAAGCACGCCCTCACACTATTCGTGTCATGATTCCTAGCCGTCTTGTACTCCAAAACTCCACCATGGCTAAAATCATTTACCGTAATAATTTACTAATTAATTATTTATAAAACTCTAAAAATCACCATTTAATTCAAATAAATAAATAAAATATATTTCAAAATTCTGGGAAGGGGAGCTACAATACATTAGCTTTATTGGAGGTTCTTTTCCGTTCCTTCGCGGTGATAAGAGCAGAGACAACGTCTACAATCTGAATAAATTATTAAAAATGTTAGTGATAAAATCGAAGTAAACATAGATGGCATCTAAGAAGAAATATACTATCTATACATACCCCATTTTTAATTTTTGTTAAATGAGCTAAGGACTTCACTCAAATCGAGACACATAGATTTTGTTGCAAGATGATATTATTTCTCTAAGAAACGAATAAATTAGGAGAAAAAAACTGTTAGAATTAAATCAAAACTCATATTACTTACTCGTCAGGTCTATCATCGGCAAAAATATAGTAGTAATAACTCGAAGAACCACTAGTACACTTTCTAGGCTTCGAGGTTGAACCCCTTGTTAAACTTTTCGATGGTGTGACCGGATCTAAATTTTCACTTATTCTTTTCGAAGAACTGCTAAAGTCAGTTTCTTCTGTAGGACACAATGCGAGAATTCGGTCCATTGCTTTATTATGATTCTGTAGCATCACGTCCTCCTCATCGGAAGATTCAACGGAAACCTCCTTCGTATTATTAAATACTCCAGATGAAGATGCCTTCTTCAAAGCTGAAGATTCTTCAATCTTCTCCAAACGCCGAGATAAATTCATTTGTTTAATTTCTATTGAACCAAGCTTAGAATTGATCGATACAACATCAGCTGAAATCGTTGACAGTTGTTCTACAATCCTGCGCAACATATGCAGAATGAAGGTTTCATTTGGAGCTGGCAACCAATCTTCTACGTCTTCTATATTTCCTACCACACGAGTAGACATCTTGAGAACAAGAAAACTATTGTATTTCAAAAAACTATTCTATGTATTTCAGAATAAATAATAGTACTATAAAACAAGAAAATTATTGTATATATAGCAAGAGAGAAGTACAAAAAGTGAGAAAGATGGAAAGACAAATAAAGTTTGAGACTAGCAAACAATCTACTAGCGTTTCATTGAGGATGGCACGAGGAAGATTCTACTAGCCATTTGAAAAGTACAAAGGTTATATGATTAACAATTTAAGGAACACTATAAGAGGTTTAATTCCGCTGGTACTCCTCGTTGTTCGAGGAGGGCTCAACGAAGTTTGCAGCGAACCGAAACTTCTTCTTCTTTCCTTCTTCATCTCCGTTTCTCCTTCCACCACCACCACCATGGCCTGTAGCTTTATAACAAAAATATTAAATTGTTAGATGAAACAAAAAATAAATTACGAAAAGACTACTAAATCAAAATCAAACAGAACACATATTCACAGAAAACATGAGATTAAAGATAAAAATTTACAGAAGCAACACCACAAATTTACAACAACTAAGCAGACTCTGCTAAGCAATAACTAAAATTAGGGATTGTATCCTCCTTGGATTTAATTTACACAAAGAAGAGATTTGAGAGAACGAGCTTTTATCGGCTTCCTACCACTCTTCTTCCTCTGAATTCTTTCCTTACTATTATCCACATTGGATACATGAACTTCGTCCATGTCGTCGTCGATGTCATCATCTAGATCATCAGCAGCGGTGGTGTCGTCGTCTACATCGCCTACAGACCTGGACACACTATGTCCTTCCTTTCCGGACGACACACAATTATTGTTATATATTATATATGCGTAGTTGCACAAAATATTAAATTACATGGACGAAGAGAAAGTAAATATGAGTTAATTTAGGGTGTTCATTAAAAAATTGCATTGAAGAATGACCGGCTATAGCAAGTTAACAAGTGGTCAAAAGTCAAAAAAGCATTAAATGATGTCTTCTGTATTATTTAATCTGAATTGAATCTGAATTAACCGTTGGATGTTCCCAGATTTGGGATGTATCGATACATCTAAAATGGGTGGATGTATTGTACAGAATTTTCCTATATATATATATATATATATATATATATATATATATATATATATATATATATATATATATATATATATATATATATATTCCTATATATATATATATATATATATATATATATATATATATATATATATATATATATATATAGGAAAATATATATATATATATATATATATATATATATATATATATATATATATAGTGTCTGAACAACTGCTCAATTCCCTCATTCCCATTAACTGCTATTGTCACAGCAACTAAATCCTATTGGCAGATACATACCCCAACCCTGGTACCCTCACACACAATTAATGTATATATATATATATATATATATATATATATATATATATATATAAAATATATATATATATATATATATATATATATATATATATATATATATAAAGTACATGTGGTCTCACTTTACACAATCTATACCCTCTCTTCCATGCAAACCTGAACCCCAACCTAGGACCCCTTCATCCTTATACTGCCTAACCAATATCACATATATATACACTATATAGTAGCCCACAAACTCACTACTCAAGATACAATATCTGCACACACACTCCCGAAACTCTCTTAACCACTGACACCTTACTAACACTCTAAATACCACTCATATTCTCACTAACTTGGACACTCAGGAACCCATATTGAACCCTCAATTTGACATTAGTCCATACAGGTATCCAAGTACCCACAAACGGTTTCACTTAACAAAATACTCTTAAAAGGCTTTTGAAAGAAAATAAAAAAAGTACAAAAGTACAAGTAGATTCTGGGAAGTATTGCTATGAAAGTCTGATCTGAGAGCGATCACTTTGTTCCTTGGACCACACGATGATGATGAAGAGAACTGCTTGAAGTAGAACAACCGGAAGAACTAAGTCACCAAAAAGGTATCGACATAATTGGCACCGATGGCACAATCGAATGTTTTCCTGCTTTGCTTCACTCTGTTCTTGAGAAAAAGTTGAAGAGAAACACTCTGGAAAATTACTTTGCTCTGAAAGTCTCTGGGTTCCAAAATCTTGTACCTCTTTCTTAAAAAATTCTTTATATAGGCTTGTCTTCTGTGCGTAAAAAACATCAATATTGAGTCCCTACGCAAGCTATTAGGATAACTGTCACCCACGTACAGATATTAGCCTCTACGCATGTTGACACGTGTCCCATTACTTCAATAAAACAAGAAAAACATGTTCCCACATCCTCAAAAAATGTGGCATGAAAGCCACGTATACAAGCCACATTCACACATAATCAGGAAAAGCCGAGCATAAAATAGCTCAAAGTAAGCTTCCTGCGTAAAGTGGCAAAGAAATATCCTTGAGCGTATATTTAGCTCAAATAAACTCTACGCACAAAAAAAAAGCTAAGATAGCCTTGAGCGTAAAAAGCTCAAATAACTTTCATGCGTAAAGGAAGTTGTTTCTCGAGCGTAAAGTAGCCCATTTACACAAATAATTCTGGGTTAGTGTGAAACAGTCTTCTTGGCTTTTTTGCAAATCTTTGTCAAAAAATCAATCTGTCAGAGCATTTAATGCGATGTAGACAGCCTGTCTTCTGCGTAAAGTCTGAGGATGACTCTTGCATAGAGCAACTTGCGTAGAGTCTGAGGATGACTCTTGCGTAGAGCAACTTGCGTAGAGTCTGAGGATGACTCTTGCGTAGAATTAGATTCTATTTGACCTCTGCGTAGCGCTTGAGTTTGACTCTTGCGTAGAATTTTAACTTCTTTGACTTGGTCTTTTTATAAAATATGATAAAAATATATCATAATTTATTTTTGTTTCTACATAAACCTGCTAGCAAACCCCCATCTCCTTCTAACTAACTACTGATACACACATCTAGATATAATTATTAGGACATATTCCTCTCACTCTTATAGCCCAACTGTACTAGGACAGAACCATACACCCTCCCAAACTCGAACACAGGCCAAGGCCATACATCACTGTACATATATTGGTTCTTATCACATCTTCCCTTGCCTGCCACTCCTAATCAAGAGCTGCCTCTGCTGTACTTGTAATGCCTGTGTTCGTATTACGTATTTGGGATACGTATACGTATTTTATCTTGTATTTGCATATCTCCTTGGTTTGGTTTGGCTTGGTTATTCTTGGTTCGGGTTGGCTTGGTTCGGTTTGGGATTTTTTTGGTTCATCAAGAACCAAAGGGTGAACCCCTACCTACCACCACCACTACCATTTATTAACCCCATTTCCTTCTCTCTCTTCATTACTCTCCTTCTTCCCTCCATTAATTCTTCACCTACCAGAGAGAGGGAGAGAGAGATCTAGGCAAGTGCAACTTGCTTTATGGAGGAACTCCAATTTTATTGCTTTATTCTCTTCCTTACAGCATTCTAACTTACTTTAGAACTTGACATTTTCACTTTCCATGGCTAGATTCTTGTAGATCTATATTTATATTATTTTCGGATTTCTTGGGTTTTGATCTACTTAATCTTTTTATTTTCGAGTTTTGATGGTTCCATGTTGTAGAGAATTTCGTTCTACCCCATTTTGACCTATGGAAGTTCGGATTTGGACTCCGGATGATAGAGTTATGCAGCTTGGAAGGCCATGGCTTATGGTGTACTTCTTCTCGGAAATTTAGAGAAGAAGCATAGTTCCGAGCCGCATGGTAGCACTTGACCGCATGAACATTCATGCAGCAAGTCAGTTCCAACCGCATGAGCTATTGCCTTGACTTGACCGCATGACAAGTTCATGCGGCAAGTATTCCTTCTAGCGCATGAAACTTAGCCCCAGCCGCATGAGGCTGAGACCCATGCAGCGGCATGTTCCCGCTCTCTACGAGCCGCATAATCCCTTTATGTTCGGCCGCATATGCACCCACTATTTTGGGCCGCATGAGGCCCATCTACCATGAGCCGCAGGGACCCTCAACCGATCATCCGCATATGCAGGACCATTTGAGCCGCATAGACTGCTCCCCATTACTCTAAGCCGCAGGCTCCCTGTGCTCCCCAGCCGCATGAGATTCCCCCTTCCTGATCGTATAAGCTCCTGCAGCCGCATGTGCCGCGTGCCCGCGCTACCTTGAGACCGATTTATCCGAGCCACATGAACTCGAATTTTGAGCCGCATGAACCCATATCAATTCAGCCGCATGGACTGTTCTCTTCCAGCCGCATGAGATCATTCATGGCCGCATATGCCTTAGCCGCATGGCTCTCCTATAGCCCTGTGTATTGATATTTTATTAGATATTTTACGTCCATTTTATATCCTTATGCCCTTTTTTATGAACTTGATAATCACGAATTTACTTGATATATTTGGACTTGATAATTGAGCCTGACATAACAGTGACCCTTCCTGACATGACTAACCTGACATGATAGTGGCCTACCGTGGCGCACTCCTAACAAAGTACACTTGGCATAATAACCTGACATAATATATCTTGATAAGCTGTTGCGACGGCTACCTGACATGACATGACCAGTATAAATAACATGGATACCGTGGACGATTGTGCTTGTACAAATAATCTAGTCCTGTCTTGCATCATGTCTAGGAGGGGACTCCTGAGTACCACGGTCAGGAGTACCCATTGAAATGGACTAAGGCTAATAACTAGATTAATACATTAGTCATAAAGAGATCTCCTAGCTACTGGCAATCCCGTTACCTGGGCACGCCTTGGGATCTGTAGCCTGCCGTCGAGTAGGGCACATTTCCAGCACACTGTCATGTGTTGCACCCTTCAAGCTTCCTAAGGGTACATTCTTTACCTGGACGATGTACCCACCTGAATTCAACTCTAATCTTTCAACCCGGGTAACCTGGATGGTCTGCAGGGCTTGTGGCTGTGGAAGATTCTCACTGCATCTTGCTAGTAACTAGGCCTGTGATAACCCTAGTTAGTTAAAGTATCAAGCCGTAATTCTTGCTTGGCCGTGAAATAATTGGATGGAGTCTAACTAGTCTAGTCTTGTCCTGATTACTGCATGACCTGAATGCCTGTATTTATTTTACCGATAAAGGGTGAGAATTCCAAGTTCTGTTCAGACGAAGGGTTACAACCCCGGTCCTTGTTTGGTTTACGGGTTGTAACCTGGTTATCCGAATAGTTCTATGTTTATCTCGTCGTATATCATCCTGATATATTTTCTTTATTTCTAGTTCTTACTTTAATTATACTCTTGTGCTGATTGCTGGTTTTAGTTCCTAAGTGAAGCCTCCTTTGTGGTACTTGCTCTTTTTAGGGTCTGACCCAGCTGGTTTTGTGTGGCCAGATTTTGGAGCAGCTCCAGAGGATCTACCGACCTTCCAACCAGATGGTGGCCACTAGACGAAACCCTGGCAACGAGTGGATTTATTTTTGATCTTCCACTTTATTGTAAAAATATTCTTTTGAGGTGTTTAGCCGACGAGCACCTGTTAGCTCGGTTGTACTTTACTTACTGTCTGCCTACGGGCTGTAACATGATTAACAAATCCTAGGGTTGATCATGTATGACTAAACTCTTGCTAGTCTTGATATTTTGTAACGACTAGCTTTATGATCAGCTGAATATGTAATGTTTGGGACGCCTTACTATTGTGTATTTAATGATCATACATCTTGTAACTTTTACTTACTTGCTTGTGATTGAGACAATAGGCTTGTTCATAACCTTAAGAGACTGTTGGCTTGTAGATAAACCCTCATGTATCTAGACAGCCGTGACCGTATAGCAAAATGGATCCCATTTCATATACATAGCTGGCTATGTCTGCCTCCGCTCTCCAGTATTCTGGTTCTGGGGCGTGACATGGTTTAAGTGGTGTCCCATGCAGGTCTTGTAAATCAAGATATATGAGGGTTTACGAATAGATGTCTCAATCAGTATGCGCCCTTGATCTCTGCTCGTATCTCCTGAATCCCTAGAATCTTGTCCTGATCATATGCTTGTCTCATTGATCTGTCCTGGTCCTTCCTTATTGATCCCTATGTCGTCTTCTTCAGCGGCATTGTTCATGGTCCTACCGATCAGCAAGGCGGAGCACCTCCCGTGGACCAGCAGCAACCTGGAGATCAAGCCCAGCACTCCGGAGTAGCCTTCAGAGTCGTGCCTTCTGGCGGAGAGCCACCATTCCAGCCAGTTTCACCTGCCGAACCTGATGATGGCACCTTGGTAGGTCTCGTCAGGACCTTGATAGCTTCCCAAGATCGTCGTGGAGACGCCTTGTACCAGGCAGTGACGGATGCTTTGACCAGAGGAGGTCATCAGGGTAACAGCGCAGCCAACAGCTTCAAGCGCTTGAAACCACCCTTCTTTGACGGTAGTGAAGATGCTATCGCAGCAGATGCTTGGCTTCAGGACACTGAAGTGATTTTCGAAGCAGCCAGGACCCCAGAGAACGAGAAGGTAGCCGTGGTGCGCCTGCAGTTGTTGGATCTTGCCCGCAGCTGGTGGACGGTGCAGGCCGTTGGATTAGTGGCACCTATTGCTTGGGCAGTATTCAGAGAGAGATTCCAGACCAAGTATTTTGACGCTGTAGCTCGATATGATCTACAGACGAGGTTCACCAATCTGAAGCAAGGAAGCAGGACGGTCGATGGATATGCGGCCGAGTTTTCCAGACTCAGTCGATTTGCTCCCACCTTGGTGGCAACCGAGTATGATAGAGCCCAGCGGTTCCAGCAGGGACTTCACCTGGAGATCTTGTTGGCAGTCGAGCAGTTTGAGCATCAGACTTTTGATGCAGTCTTGAGAGCAGTCCGGAGGCATGAGTATACCTCCCAAAGGGTCGTGGATAGGGCCGGAGGTCGGAAGAGATCCCATGGCCAGATGAATCAGTCTTTAGCACCAGCCCCGGCAGCCAGGGCCTTGACTATTGGAGGCGAGCGGCCTCAGTAACATCAGTCCAGCATTCTACCCCGACGTACCCTCAGCAGCAGCAGCAGAAGCAGAAGCAGAAGCAGACTTCTACAGTGGGATGTTCTCATTGTGGGAAGCCAGGCCATGTGGTGGCAGAATGTTGTAGGACGCAAGGATTGTGCCTGGCTTGTGGAGCACCAGACCATAGGGTTGGGTCCTGCCCGAATAGGGGTGGTTCATCATCATCCAACCTTTCTAGCTCTTCGGTAAGAGGACCAGCTCCGGTCCAACAGTAGCAGTATCCATTGCCGAGGCCCTTGCCGCCTCAGTCCCAGATATTCCAGCAGTAGAACCCCCAGCAGCATGTCCAAGCCCAGGCCCAGAGTCAGAATAGGCAGCGAGGATTTCAGCAGAGGGGACCAGCACCCCGAGGGCACGGTCAGGCTATGGTGATGACCACAGAGGAAGGATTAGCACCAGGAGAGGTAGTGGCATGTACTATTCTCGTCAACTCCTTTCCAGCTTTAGCTTTATTTGATTCTGGTGTATCATATTCTTTTATGTCTACACGATTCGCGACACGGATAAGATTGGAGCCCAAGTCATTATCAGTAAGGCTCAATATACTTACTGGTAATGGACTTGTAGGAGTCGATAGGGTGTTTTCCTCGTGTCGGATCGTAGTTAGTGGTAGAGAATTTCCTGCTAGATTGATAAAATTCCCGATGGCCGATTATGATGTGGTCTTAGGGATAGATTGGTTGAGGAACCAGTATGCTAGAATAGACTGCCATATTGGTAGGGTTGTTTTTAGCATTCCAGAAGAGCCAGAATTTTTATTTTTCAGAGGCGCAGTTGAGCCTTCTCCCCAGTGTTGCGGATGGCAGTAGCAGCAGTTCAGTTGCCCAGGATAGTGGATGAGTTCCCAAAATTTTTTCCAGAAGAGCTTCCAGGTATGCCTCTGGAGCGGAAGATCGAGTTCACCATAGACTTGATTCCCGGGACAACCCCAGTGTCAGAGAGAGTCTACAGGATGGCGCCGTCAGAATTGGAGATATTGTACAAGATGATTGAAGAGCTTAGAACCAAGGGATTCATTCGTGCTAGTGGATCGCCTTGGGGAGCCCCGATGCTTCTTATGAAAAAGAAGGATGGTACGTCCATGTTATGTGTTGATTATCGTACCTTGAATTCAGTGACAATCAAGAACAAATATCCTCTCCCAAGGATAGATGACTTGTTTGATCAACTCAAGGGGGCATCAGTATTCTCGAAGATTAATTTGCGGTCAGGATATCATCAGATCAGAGTCAGAGAGCAGGACATCCCGAAGACAGCTTTTAGATCGAGGTATGGGCATTGGGAGTTCCTTGTGATGCCATTTGGAGCGACCAATGCGCCGACAGTATTCATGGACCTCATGAATCGCATTTTCATGCCCTACTTGGATCAGTTTGTGATTGTGTTCTTGGATAACATCCTGGTCTACAATAAGAGTGAGGCGGAGCATGAGCAGCATCTCCGTGTGGTTCTTCAGATTCTCAGGGAGCACCAGTTATATGCCAAGTTTAGTAAATGCGAGTTCTGGCTCGATCGCATTTCGTACTTGGGTCATATCATCACCAGAGGAGGAGTAGAAGTGGATCTCCAGAAGATTATGGCTATTGAGTCATGGCCAGTGCCCAACACCGTTGCAGAAGTTCGCAGTTTCCTTGGATTGGCCGGCTACTACCATCGGTTTGTTTCAGATTTTGCTCGGATTTTAGCGCCATTGACCCAATTGACCCGCAAGGATGCGCAGTTTGCTTGGACAGCAGAGTGTCAGAGTTCTTTTGAGCAGTTGAAGCAAGGCCTGATAACAGCTCCTATTCTCACGCTTCCAGATGGGACCGGAGGATTCTCAGTGTATTGTGATGCTTCAGGCAGAGGATTAGGATGTGTTTTGATGCAGCATGGGAAGGTAATAGCTTATGCGTCACGACAACTTTATGATCATGAGAGGAATTACCCAACCTATGACTTAGAGCTGGTAGCAGTAGTGTTTGCACTTAAGTTGTGGAGGTACTATTTGTATAGAGATAGGGTGGAGATTTTTACCGACCATAAGAGCCTGAAGTATGTTTTCACTCAGAAGGATCTTAACATGTGTCAGAGGAGGTGGCTGGAGCTTCTTGTAGATTATGATGTCAACTTACAGTATCATCCTGGAAAGGCCAATATTGTAGCAGATATATTGAGCAGGAGAGCCGGAGTTTATTTCCTAACAACGCAACCAGAGCTGTTAGCAGATTTTTAGAAGATGGGTATAGAAGTTGTTCTCCTTCCAGTGTGGCATTGATGGCCAGTATGCAAGTTCAGTCCACTATAGTCGAAAGGATCCGGATGGCGCAGTCAACAGATTCCAAGCTTCAGTGGCTCAGATCAGAGTGTGAGACAGGACGAAGACTAGAGTTATGCATTCATGAGGATGGTATACTTCGACATGGTAATCGTCTTTGTGTACCCAGTGGAGGTATCAGACAAGAGATCATGTCAGAGGCGCACAGTTCCCAGTATTCCATCCATTCTGGCAGTACAAAGATGTATCGCAATATCCGTCAGCACTTCTGGTGGAATGGCATGAAGCGGGAGATAGCTCGGTTTGTATCTCAGTGTTTAGTTTGCCAAAAAATTAAGGCCGAACATCAGAGACCGGCTGGACTTCTTCAGCCTTTACCCATTCCAGAGTGGAAGTGGGAGCATGTGACCATGGATTTTGTGACTGGATTACCTAGATCCCCAGCTGGTAAAGATGCTATCTGGGTTATAGTTGATCATCTCACAAAGGTGGCTCACTTTCTCCCATTCAGAGTTGGTCAGTCGACAGCTCAGTTAGCAGAGATGTACCTCAGGCAGATTATCAGGTTGCACGGTGTTCCAGTCAGTATCACTTCGGACCGAGATTCAAGATTTACGTCACACTTTTGGCGTAGCTTGCAAGAGAGTTTGGGGACTCATCTCCAGTTTAGTTCAGCCTATCACCCGCAAACAGATGGCCAGTCAGAGCGCACGATCCAGACCCTTGAAGATATGTTGAGATCTTGCACACTTGACTTCGATGGTTCGTGGGAAGATCACTTGTACCTGGTAGAATTCTCGTACAATAACAGTTTCCAGGCTAGTATCCAGATGGTATCGTTCAAGGCATTGTATGGTAGGAAGTGCAGATCTCCGTTAGCCTGGGACGATGTCGGAGAGAGGCAGATGCTCGGTCCGGAAATAATTGCTCAGACAGTTGAGGTGGTCAGGAGAGTCAGAGATCATCTTCGAGTTGCCCAAGATCGTCAGCGCCATTGGACCGATTCTCATCGGCGCCCTCTCGAGTTTTCGGTCGGCGATCATGTATTTCTGAGGATTTCGCCTAACCGTGGCATCATTCGTTTCGGCGTCCGGGGAAAGCTTAGTCCTAGGTATATAGGACCGTTTGACATTCTGGAACGAGTAAGAGATGTGTCCTATTGTCTCGCTCTTCCGCCGTCGCTAAGCGAGGTGCATGACGTGTTCTATGTATCCCAATTACGATGGTATATCCCGGACCCGAGCCACATCCTGGATCATTCGGAATTGGTTGTTGGTACCAACCTTTCGTATGAGGAGCGGCCCGTGTCTATATTGGACCAGAGAGAGAAGATCCTCAAGAACAAGACTATCAAATTAGTCCGAGTCGCTTGGGGTCATCACTCTTTGGGCGAGTCAACATGGGAGCGTGAGGATGACATCCGATCACGGTATCCCGGCTTGTTTGACTCGTGAGGTATAATGTCTTCCTTGTGCCTCACACCTTAAATTCCTTGCTTGAATGAGTGATTGCCTGCCTAGTTATAGCTTGCTTGTGATTAGTATAGCTTGTCATTGCTCCTCTAGCCTCTTGATTAAATTTCGAGGACGGAATTCTTTTAAGGTGGGTAGAGTTGTAATGCCTGTGTTCGTATTACGTATTTGGAATACATATACGTATTTTATCTTGTATTTGCATATCTCCTTGGTTTGGTTTGGCTTAGTTAATCTTGGTTCGGGTTGGCTTGGTTCGGTTTGGGATTTCTTCGGTTCATCAAGAACCAAAGGGTGAACCCCTACCTACCACCACCACTACCATTTATTAACCCCATTTCCATCTCTCTCTTCATTACTCTCCTTCTTTTCTCCATTAATTCTTCACCTACCAGAGAGAGGGAGAGAGAGGTCTAGGCAAGTACAACTTGCTTCATGGAGGAACTCCAATTTTATTGCTTTATTCTCTTCCTTACAGCATTCTAACTTACTTTAGAACTTGGCATTTTCACTTTCCATGGCTAGATTCTTGTAGATCTATATTTATATTATTTTCGGATTTCTTGGGTTTTGATCTACTTAATCTTGTTATTTTTGAGTTTTGATGGTTCTATGTAGTAGAGAATTTTGTTCTAACCCATTTTGACCTATGGAAGTTCGGATTTGGGCTCCGGATGATAGAGTTATGTAGCTTGGAAGGCCATGGCTTATGGTGTACTTCTTCTTGGAAATTTAGAGAAGAAGCACAGTTTCGAGCCGCATGGTAGCACTTGACCGCATGAACATTCATGCGGCAAGTCAGTTCCGACCGCATGAGATATTGCCTTGATTTGACCGCATGACAAGTTCATACGGCAAGTATTCCTTCTAGCCGCATGAAACTTAGCCCCAGTCGCATGAGGCTGAGACCCATGCAGCCGCATGTTCCCGCTCTCCGCGAGCCGCATAATCCCTCTATGTTCGGCCGCATATGCGCCCACTATTTCGGGCCGCATGAGGCCCATCTACCATGAGCCGCAGGGATCCTCAACCGATCATCCGCATATGCAGGACCATTTAAGCCGCATAGACTGCTCCCCATTACTCTAAGCCGCAGGCTCCCTGTGCTCCCCAGCCGCATGAGATTCCCCCTTCCTGACCGTATAAGCTCCTGCAGCCGCATGCGCCGCGTGCCCGCGCTGCCTTGAGACCGATTTATTCGAGCCGCATGAACTCGGATTTTGAGCCACATGAACCCATATCAATTCAGCCGCATGGACTGTTCTCTTTCAGCCGCATGAGATCATTCATGGCCGCATATGCCTTAGCCGCATGGCTCTCCTATAGCCCTGTGTATTGATATTTTATTAGATATTTTACGTCCATTTTATATCCTTACGCCCTTTTTTATGAACTTGATAATCACGAATTTACTTGATATGTTTGGACTTGATAATTGAGCCTGACATGACAGTGACCCGTAGTGGTGCACTCCTGACATGACTAACCTGACATGATAGTGGCCTGCTGTGGCGCACTCCTGACAAAGTACACTTGGCATGATAACCTGATATGATATATCTTGATAAGCTGTTACGACGGCTACCTGACATGACATGACTTGTATAAATAACATGGATACCGTGGACGATTGTGCTTGTACAAATAATCCAGTCCTATCTTGCATCATGTCAAGGAGGGGACTCCTGAGTACCACGGTCAGGAGTACCCATTGAAATGGACTAAGGCTAATAACTACATTAATACATTAGTCATAAAGAGATCTTCCAGCTACAGGCAATCCCATTACCTGGGCACGCCTTTGGATCTGTAGCATGCCGTCGAGTAGGGCACATTTCCAACACACTGTCATGTGTTGCACCCTTCAAGCTACCTAAGGGTACATTCGTTTCTTGGACGATGTACCCACCTGAATTCAACTCTAATCTTTCAACCCGGATAACCTGGATGGTCTGCAGGGCTTGTGGCTATGGAAGATTCTTACTGCATCTTGCTAGTAACTAGGCCTGTGATAACCCTAGTTAGTTAAAGTATCAAGCTGTAATTCTTGCTTGGCCGTGAAATGATTGGATGGAGCCTAACCAGTCTAGTCTTGTCCTGATTACTGTATGACCTGAATGCCTGTATTTATTTTACCGATAAAGGATGAGAATTCCAAGTTCTGTTCAGACGAAGGGTTACAACCCCGGTCCTTGTTTAGTTTACGGGTTGTAACCTGGTTATCTGAATAGTTCCATGGTTATCTCGTCGTATATCATCCTGATGTATTTTCTTTATTTCCAGTTCTTACTTTAATTATACTCTTGTGCTGATTGCTGGTTTTAGTTCCTAAGTGAAGCCTCCTTTGTGGCACTTGCTCTTTCTGGGGTCTGACCCAGCTGGTTTTGTGTGGCCAAATTTCGGAGCAGCTCCAGAGGATCTACCGACCTTCTAACCAGATGGTGGCCACTAGACGGAATCCTGGCAACGAGTGGGTTTATTTTTAATCTCCCACTTTATTGTAAAAATATTCTTTTGAGGTGTTTAGCCGACGAGCACCTGTTAGCTCGGTTGTACTTTACTTACTGTCTGCCTACGGGCTGTAACATGATTAACAAATCTTAGGGTTGATCATGTATGACTAAACTCTTGCTAGTCTTGACATTTTGTAACGACTAGCTTCATGATCAGCTGAATATGTGATGTTTGGGACGCCTTACTATTGTGTATTTAATGATCATACATCTTGTAACTTTTACTTACTTGCTTGTGATTGAGATAATAGGCTTGTTCATAACCTTAAGAGACTGCTGGCTTGTAGATAAACCCTCATGTATCTAGACAGCCGTGATCGTATAACGAGATGGATCCCATTTCATATACGTAGCTGGCTATGTCTGCCCCCGCTCTCCAGTATTCTGGTTCTGGGGCGTGACAGCACTAGTGCACAGATGGATAATGGAATGACACTAAAGTGTTAGGACACCAAAATAGGATAATGAGAACTGAATAATATGGTTTAGGAGGACACAACTGTACTAGAGATGCATGACAACATCTAAGGGTCTTAACAAGGTTCAAATATGGAATATTTCTAAGGTGCAACATTAACTGGTACTCAAATCTCAATTTGAATAGGAAAAAGAAGGTAATTTGAACATTCAAAGGAATGACATCATGAGTCGAGATCGATATGTAGGCAGTGAACAACCACACTCACATTATCTAACCACACATCCTCACACACCACATGGCTGAACTAAGGTATTGAGCAAAGCAAAAGTAGACTGTACATGATGGCAGGACAACCCAACAACCGGGTGATACCAGTTTCTCAAGTGAACATTAATCATGGGCTGAACCAAAAGGTAAGGGACTCAATCTAGAACTCAAATGGACTGCTCATGTATAGGACAAGACATGAAGAGGATACAAACCTACTAGGACTAGACAAAATAGAGATAGGTAATGCAGGGGACTTATCTTACAGGTGCAAGGCAGAGTATGAAATGGTGACTACAGAACAATGACTAAGTAGACAACTCATAAGTTGAGCTTGTCGTCCAGGAATGAGCAATTGGACTGGTTGGACTGACTCCATTATAGGATAACTCGAATGTGGTTTGACACCTATCAGAGCAATTGTCTAAGGACAAGAGGACTGCTATATTGGTAAGAATGGTCTGAAACATCATATCATAGGATGAAATCTAAGTAGTTATCTGAACATAAGGAAATGTGGTCTGGTATCGAGTGTATCCAGGACTGATACAAAGAGTAACATGGATAATACAGTTTAAGAGGTAGACTGGACTCTAAATGAGTGCAGAACAGAACACATACCCAGGAATAAACATATATTGAATCGAGAGCTAAACCCCTATAACAGAGATTGAATAATATATCCAGATGACTGCACAATAGCAATGTGGGCTGAACTATAGGAATGAGCATTTGAAGATCAATGCAGTGATGGATTGTGGAATATTTCAGGAAATGTGCACTTGAGTGCTCGACTGCCAACTCTCAATTCTGAGCAAGGTGTTCAGGTTGGCAGGTGCACAGAGGTTAGGCCAAGCTAATTAGATTAATAGATGATGAAATTATCATGTACAAACTCAGATTGACCCCTTCACAACAGGGCATACAACACACAGAATCAAGGCACAGGCCGAGCCTCCTTGTGACAGTTTTAACCCATCAAAATCTCTCAAATTCTCACAGAACAGTACATACACCCTACACAATATATAAACTACAGTAAAATCTAATTACATTTGAAAATACTGCACAAAAGGTCCTAAGAGACATTCCATCGAACACTTGGTGTGCGTATCCAATATCCTCGTAATACGTACTCCAAATGGATCCAAACTTGACCCAAAGCATACCTACATGCTCTACAACACTAGCATGACCTAATATACCAATTTTACAAATCCTAGATTCCTAATTTCGGGTTTCCCCAAATTTGTACAAAATGCAATAGAAAGAACCCTCAAATAGGAAGAGGAGAGCCTCAACTCCTCTCTAATGGAACCCTAATGCAAATGAGGTCCTAAATGAATGTAGTTACACTAATGAAATGGAATGGAAGGGTTTAGAGAGCTCATACCAAAAGGGAGATGGATTTCCAATATAAAATCCCTAGATCTAGAATCCTTCCAAGCCTCAAGGCTCAAAATCCTTTCTTGCTAGCCAATAAAGTATTCTCCTCTCCAAGGGAAAGAGAATGAAACAAATTTGGGTCAATTTGAAGAAAATTTGGGTGTAGGAGCAATTTGGGAGAAAAGCTCCTAAATTAGGGCTTGGAATGAAAATGGAAAGAGGAAGAAGATCAAGTGGAGTTTTATAAACAATGTTGGCTGCCATATGATGTTAGGGTTGGGATTTTGGGCAAGGGGAAAGGTCCACTACACCCCTCTCTTTAGTCATAACAAGTTAGGGATTAAACCTTTCTTCCTAATTAGGTGTTTAGTCAAACCTTCAAGCTAATTCTCCTAATCTAGCTAGAGACTAACTAAAGTTCAATTAGGCTAGTCCAAATCATCTAGTTGGATGGTCATGACAAGTTAGTTTAGGTCCTCTAGGATCACTAACCACTATTCTAGTCAAAGGCTAACCATTAGTCATTTTTAAGAATAACACATATACACTATTTAATTGTTTAAATAATTAACTAGTTTTAATTTTTAAAATTAATTACCACTCAAGATATAATATGAGATCACACTAATAACAGTAATTAGGAAAAAATTAAAAATACCCCTGTTTCAGGAAAGTGGTGGTTACACACACACACACACACACACTAAAAAAATGCTATTCTAAAGAAGCTTGAAAATGGTTTAAAATGAGTTGTTTAAACCGTATGTATATTCTCACGTAATTAATTAATTTTGATTCTTCTAAATACTACAGTATGTATATCTCTCACGTATCCAATAAACATATCTATAACAAATTAGAATTAAAATATATTTAATATTCAAATCATATTTAAACTAACTACATATATATCCTAAGTTCTAAAATATATCCATAACTATTCCGCTTTTTCAACTTGATACCCTCAACTATTCCGCTTTTTTCAACTACCCTCAACTATTCCGCTTTTTCAACTTGATACCCTAAAATATATCCATCACTACCCTCAACTATTTCGCTTTTTCAACTTGATACCCTAAACTTTTTTTTGTAACAAGTTGATACCCAAAAAAAATTTGGGACGAAAATACCCCTGCTCAAACCTTAAAATTACCCCCTCCCCCCAATCCCCCAACCCCACTCCGGCTAACCCCTCCCTCCCGGTCCGCCTCCCCTCCGGCCACCCCCCTCTCCCGCATCCGGCCAACCCCCTACCCCCAGCGTCGCCGGCCGCCACGGCAGCAGCAGCAGCCGCAGCCGCCGCTGCGACGGTGGCGCCGAAAGCGGGAGGGGGGTTGGCCTGACGTGGGAGAGGGGGTGGCCGGAGGAGAGGCGGAGCGGGAGGGTAGGGGTGGCCGGAGTGGGGGAGGTGGGGAGGGGAGAAGGGAAGAGGGAAGGAATAAGGGCATTATGGGATTTTTTGAAAAATTAGGTATCAAGTTGAAAAAATAATAATAGCTGAGGTATCAACTTATTACAAAAAAAGTTTAGGGTATCAAGTTGAAAAAGCGGAATAGTTGAGGGTAGCAAAGTGCAATTAAACCTAAAAAAATATATTAAAAATATATTAACATAATTTAAAATTTTATTTAATTTTGCAGTAATATTAGAGATTATTTTCTTTTTGTTATGTGCATCGCACATAAACGTGATCAATACATATAAAGAGGCTTGATACACACACACTAACTAGTAAATTCATGTGTGTTGCACATAAATAATTTTTTATAGTTAAAAAATAGTTTAAATATTTAAACATATATATTTGAATTTAGATTTGTTAAACATTTAAAGTTTATAATATTTTTTACTTATATTAAATTTTATATTTAGTTTATATATATATATATATATATATATATATATATATATATATATATGAACCAGGTAAATTGTTTCTGGAATCGGTCCCACTATATATGTGCTTAACAAAGGTTATTATTCTCAATAGAAAATTAAAAAAAAAAATCCGTACATCGAATCTCTTGGCATTGTAAAAAGAAAGCACACGCACATGAATAGTCACAAGACGGAAAGACGACAACTGACCTTATGATATTCTAATTAAAATAAATACAAAGCACGTACACGTAGACTAGTATATATAACTGGCGGATCTACTGGTGGGCTGGGGTGGGCTCCAGCCCACCCAGCCTAGCCAACCAACCCATTTTTATAGGTACTGTCCATATTTTAGCACACCCTCCAAACTAAGTTCCATGATTTTCATTCAATTATTCTCAAAAATTTTCCGCTTCAAACTTTTTCCAGATCCGGAATTTTCGCAATCAACCTCTGCTCCCCTACTTCCCTTCTTTCGCCGACGAGCTCGCCGGCACATTTCCATGCCGACAATAGCATTGGACCCGTTTTCTCTTCCATGATAGCATTCAGTGTTGTCGACAACCCTTCGCTGCGAGCAGCTGACTCTAGCAAAGTCTCGGTTGCCTCGTTGAGCGTGCTTCCACTCAGGCAGCGCTCGCTCGCCGCAGGTGAACCGTCCTCCGCTCATCTCTACATCTTAGGCAAAGTGACACCGGAAATTCTGCAGCGTCGGTGCTCTCGATCGATTGGACGCCGCATCGTTCCAATCGAGGTTGCGAACTCGATTCCAGCCAAGCTCCACCATTGGTGAGCTCTCCGACGAGTCCTTCCATCTTTGGATCTCCTTGATCTTTCCAGAATTGGTATATCCTTTTTCCTTACCTCTATGTGTAACATATCACTCAAATTTTAGATGAAAGTGCGCTCACTGATGTCGAGGTTTTGTCAGGAAGTATATTTTGGAGCCAAATAATGATTTCTTCCTACTCAATCGTCACTTTTCTGAGCTACGATATTTTGAATGAGTGACATACTAGATTTGATTTAATGAAGAGTTAATGAATCACCCATTTGGATTATGAAGACATTATAACAAATAATTGTTGTGCTTAAATTTTTTTTAGAGCATTTAAGTTCAGCCCGGGATAACCTAAAATTCTGGCTCCGCCCTTGCCTATTATTACAGAATTCTGTAGACATAAATAAACCCCTCCTTGTTGGAGAGGTGAAGTTAAACATGTTCAATGATTTATACGACACCAGAATTTTGAGCATAAAATGAATGCCACAAGTGGTTGCTCCAACTTCGGCGAGAGGGCTAATTCACTGTTACAACTTGCTACAACTGATACAAAACTGATACAAGGACTTACCATTCTTTTATTCGCAGCACTTGCATCTTACTTGCGGAAAACAAAAAGAGAAAAACGAGTGCCAATTGACCACACACAGCTACTCAAAATCTTTTGAAACCTTGTCGAAGAAACACATTAATTAGTCACATGGCGTTTGAAAATGGTTACATGCATCTTTAATACCCAGGAAGAAGATGCCAAAGCATAGGAAGCACAATAAATTGGGACAGTTGGGAATGGCTTTCTTGTGTGGTTGGTTGACAAAAGAGAGAGGCCATGCATCAGTAGTGGTGGTGCACAAGAGCTGTACTCCACTTGAGTGGATCATCATCACATAATTGAAGCACTCAAAAGTCAAATCCCCTAAGAAACAGAAAACATGTTGACAACTGGCCTGGGGGATAAAGACGAGCCAGGTAATGGACAGGTCTTGAATATCTTGATGAGATGATAAGAAAAGCAAACGGACATTTGTCGATAACCATCGCCTCTCAGGTCTTCCCGACTGATTCTACTATAAAATCAACAATGATAGCCAAATTGTGGCTTAGAACTTCCATTTTCTCTTCACGCAAAAATAATGCAATGTAGCTAATTTGTCACATAGTTGAGGAAGAGAAAGAAATGTACACAAACATAATACCTGATTCAATTTATACTACATTCAAATACACAGCTTGACATGATAGAAACAGAAGATCATGAACCCCAGAAAAGTGCCAAAATAAATCTCACGAATTTCATTGAAGAATACATATAGAAAAATGATATTATTCACTGCAGTAGTTTTTTTTTTTTTTTGATACTGCTCCGTAGGTTAATGAATATACACATCTGAGTAGGTTAACCAAATTTAGTATCATGTTCTCGTCGCTTACATTCGGTCTTCCTCCTTAGCTCTTGGAAGCCTGAAATACAAATAGAAAACATTCAGATGAAGCTTTGATCGTAATACAAAGTTCTAGTAATTTCAAAACGAAAACGAGCAGGAGTAGAATGCACGCTAATTACTTTATCTCGCTCGAGCCTTGAAAGATGAGACCGTGCAGAATTTCCCAAGCTCAAGCCTCCCCAATGTTTTCTTGCAACTCCCTCCGCCATGCTTCCCCACGAGCTTGATAGCTGCAGCCAACTTGGCCTTCTCCAGTTCTGACTGTTGCTTGACAAAAATCTTATCCAGGCCTTCCGAGCCTGTAACATCTCTTGTTCCCTAATTCCTATGTTTTGACGATGTTTTCTACTGGTGTTTGAGCTGCAGCCAACTTGGCCTTTTCGAGTTTAGATTGATCTTTGACCAAACTATCATCTAACCCCTCTATGTTCTGACCCTAGAAGTCATAAGCGTGAGCGGGGACAGAGGGAACGGGACTACTTATAAGATCAGTATAAAGTTGGGAGCATGCGCTAATAATTTTTTATGTTTATTAATAATTGTTATCAAAACTTATAAATATCTTATTATTGATTAGAATTTATAAAATTCAGTACAAAGTTACAGAGAGATCTTTTGCATGTTGATTTTTTATTATGTCTAGATAAGTAATCTTTAGTTTCTTTGTACTTTGATAAACGTGTATTAAAATTTTCTAACTTTCTTCCCAAAAATTATGTCCGTCATCGAGGAAACGAACTCCCAGTTAAGAACCTACAAATCGATATTCTTACTAAGATTCGTTGACCTCCTAAAAATTTCTGGCTTCTAAGTTCTGAACCTTCTCATTCTGTTACGAGTTTCTTAACTGCCCTTGCACCTTCATTTGTTCGAACAGCAAGTCTCTCTTTCTCAAGTCTTGAAACACGCTTTACTAGGATCTTGTCTAAGCTCTCTGAAGCTGTAAAATCAGATTGACAAGGATTTTG
The DNA here is from genome assembly GCA_029216955.1 of Iris pallida. Taxonomy (NCBI): domain Eukaryota; kingdom Viridiplantae; phylum Streptophyta; class Magnoliopsida; order Asparagales; family Iridaceae; genus Iris; species Iris pallida. The sequence continues at coordinate 10,690,204 of JANAVB010007200.1, read as the reverse complement.
GATCCATTACTTGCATTTTCTCCCTCTCCAAAGTCCAAGCGATTGACAAGGATTTTGTCAAGGCCAGCTTTTGCCCTTGAGATTCCAGTTTAGCTCTTTCAATCCGAGAAATGTATTTAACAGGAGACACTTCTGGACTTCATTGGCTTCATGCTTCTCCTCTGTTGTAACTGATGATGGCATGAGAGTGTTACGGTATATATTTTCTGTGTATGGATATATGAACCTGTTTTGTGCAATCTCAAATCAGGTTGTTTCATGTCATCAGCCAGTCCTTGCTACTTCTCCGGCGCTTTACTTCCTTTTTTGACACAGCAAAAGGCTCAGATTGGCATAAGATCTTACCATTTTCTATGGGTGCATTTTTCATGTGTGATTTTGCTTCTTAGATCTCCTTCTCAAGTTTAGAAACATGTTTTACAATAATACTTCCCAGCTGCCAATGACCCGCTAGCTAGTGGTGAGGCATGCGGCCCGAGTGGTCAGGAGATCGATTTCCGGTGGGAGTGTTCGTCACAATTATCTTCTTTCAAAAAAAGAATACTTCCCAGCTATGTTACTTGGACTCCAGTACGAATGTCGGGTACGGATACTTATCCAAGAGTCGGATCCTTCAAACTTATAATTGAATGACACATAGATTCGACTGAAAATAATCTAAATTTTGGGTGCGGGTACAAAGATATGACTATTAAAATAAATATATTTGAACATAATTTCATAAATGACAATATGTAATTAAATTTGTATGGTTTCATAAAAAGAAACAACATGTAATTAAATTTGTATGACTTCATAAAATACATGTAATTAAATTTACACGATTTCATAAAAAAGACATCTAATTAAATTTGCAAGATTTCATAAAAAAAATACAGTTGTAATTAAGTTTGCTTGATTCATATATTTAAGTTTTAATTAAATTTGCATGATTTATAAAAAGACACATCCTGTAATTAAATTTGCAAAGTTTCATAAAAATAATAATAATAATAAACTACTAGTAAACTTTACTGAACTAGTTAAATTAGGGGACCGTCTCTTCATCTCCCTTACTACCTTACTACCAGTCTACCATATTAAAATAAACTATCTACTTCACTACTAATTTTTCGATTGTCCCCATGGAGGATCGGATGCGGATCCCATATCTATATCCATGTCCTATGTGATCGACACAGATACTTTTCCTTAAAGTGAAAACTCCGAATAACATAGCTTCCCAGGTCTGAAGCGAACTATGATGAGATAAACTATACTGTTCTCAGAAGATCCCAACCGTAGAATGTCACGACCCAATCCCAATATAGTGGGTCCGGTCGGATCATGCCCAGCCTGCACCGTTGTGAGACGGGGTAGTATACAAGCATATAATTCTAAAATGCGAGAATAAGAAAAACATTTATTTGACTTTGGAATTTAAAGCTAAATGTTTAGATGAAATAACCACACAAGCAAATAAACATTTAGTTAATACTGTTGGCCCAATGATTGTATCATATTTTTGAATATGGTTAATATGTTAAGTTTAGCATTTCATTATCACTAATCTTCATACTATCGCTATAGCATTTCTACTTATACTTAGACCTTTGGTGATATGTGCCTATTGGTTTATATATTAGTGATATGAGCTTATCTATCTTAAATTTAATTGGGTTGCCAAAATTAAAACTATATTTTTGATGTGGTCATTCAATTAAGTTTAATCATTATGATATCACTAATATTTATGCTATCACCTTAGCACTTATACTTAAACTCAGCATTGTCCTAATGTGCGTTAAACTTATCATACTTGCTACTATGTACATTGCTTTATTCGTCTAACATGTACATGCAGAAAAGCAATAAGAAAGATCAATGTGGACATATGCAATGAAGAAATCATGGTGGGCCAAAGACGACGGATCCCACAAGATTTCTCTGAACCACCCGACGACATCTCCGGAGCCATGCACTTGGGGGTTCGGGGCGATGCCCCCGAAAGGTATTCAGTTTTCACAAACTGGATATCTTTGGACAGCTGCCGCCAAGAGAAAAAGCCATCACCTATCAAAGAAAGAAGCCATGCCATGCCATCATCATTTCAAGACTCTGAAGAAGCCTGCACATGCTACAGTATTTCTGGAGTCTATAATGAGTCTTAGGAATAATTGTAAACACAAGAAATGGATGGCAAAATCGAAATCTAGGGTAGAAATTAGTCCAGGATTATTTTCGGATGGAAATTGGCATACCGACGGTATACCGGTCTATACCGATGGTATACCGATTTTGTTCACAGAAAGTTTCCGTCTACAAAATCGGCATACCGACGGAATACTGATCTATACCGACGGTATACCGATTCAGTAACGTTGAAATTCCAACGGTCAGATTTCGAGCATTTAATGATCCCAACGGCTATATTTCTAGCCGTTGTATTCCAGACCGGCATACCGACGGAATGCCGGTTCGTACCGACGGTATACCGATTGCTGACTGAAAAGTTGCCTTTGAGCTCTTTTCAATGCTTTAGTTATAAATAGTCTTGAACCCATTGATTCAAGGTTGATGCCTTGAGCTTAAAAATTTCTAAACCACCAAAGCCTATCCACAAATAACTCTACAAAGCTTTCATTTGCCATCCACAAATTGTGTTAGAGTTATTGAGTTGAAAAGTAAGATCTTCATCTTGTTGTATAAGGAGATCAAAACCTATTGTGAAAGGTTGAAGTTGGAGAGTCTTCGTATCTAAACTCTCGGTTGAAGTTGGAGAGTCTTCGTATCCAAATTCTCGGTTGAGTCGGAGAGGCCTTCGGACTAAAGCTCTCGTGTAAGAAGTTGGCGAGTTCTTCAGATCCAAACTCGTGTGTGACTATTTACTCAAATAGTGGATTAAAGCCGAAGAGAGTTCCGGGACTGGAGTGTCCCTTGGGAGGATACCAGGATATATCGTGTGCCGGTATTGTTGTTGCTTCTTCTTTTGCACTTATATTTTTTAAATTGCCCATTAGCTTGTGCTAAGTGCTTGATTAGTTAGCTTGACCCTATTCACCCCCCTCTAGGGTCTCTACAAATACATCTGTTCTTTATTACAACTGAAAATGAAAAAACTAAGCAACGGGCAAAACTAGTAGTCTTGGGCTTCCTGGTCAGGTTCAGCTACCTCTTCAGAACTGGGATTGGGTCCGCAGAAGGAATTAAAGGCGAGCTCCTCGTCTTCGCAATCACCTAAAATATTGGTCTCCAGTCATGAGGGGAGCAAGAACATATATCCATATCTAGCATTCTAAATGATAATAAATGATGCAAGGCAGTTTAAAAGCATTATTATATATTTTTTCTTGATAATAAATAAAGAACCAGCAGGCATAAAATTTCAGGAGATACAATGATGCAGTCTACAATGAGTCAATAGTAATTTTGAGCGCATAGCATATATGTGACCGGCTGGTAGATTCAATGTGTATACTAACATTTTGGCGAAATACTAGTATACGATACGGCTCAACCCCCTGTGCAATAGGGGTTAGCGTGAGAGAGGCAATATCAGTAACAATAGATTTGGTCACAGATGCTATACTCCTCCCCAATCCCCGAGTCAATGAGTCAATTAAGCAATCAATCTGGGGTCCGAGAGGGAGCCCATGTGAATTAGTATCGATACAATATACATAGTCCTACTGATGCAGTACATTTAATTATTAAATAAAATACGAACATGAATAGTATAAAACTTGTCTTGGTGTTACTGGTGCTGTAGGTGACGACAGAAAAGTATTCGGGCTAAAGTCCGGGACCTGAATCTACATTAATTTAATACTCTGTCTTAGAAATCATTCCTAGGGTTTAACTAATAACGCCAATAATTATAATAACAATCGTTTAGTTATAAAATATTTTTAGAGAAATAAAACTATAATTATTTAATACTTTAAACCACGTATAATAATATTTGGTAAAAACAATTTTTTAATAAAGCTTATTATTTTATAAATAATGTAGGAAAACTATATTTTATTTATTAGTAAATGATAACGGTTTTTCGTAATATTATAAATAGAATTATTTATATAAAATACTTGAAAATACTTTGAAATTAAATAGTATTTTTACATAAACTAAACAAAATATTTTAATAGATATTTTTAAAAATAATAAGAAAACCATTTTAATAGTAAAATATTAAAAGAATCTTTTATTTAGAAGTAACTAATATTTTTGAAAATATAATTAAGTTGGTAATTAACTACTAATAAAACATTAACTATTAATATTAGTAACGTGAAAATTACTATTTCAATTAAATAAATAATAAAAATTAGGTTTTTATTTTATAACTGGAATTAATATTTTTGTTAGGTATAATCTATACAAAACTCTTTTTGATAACAAAATCAATTTTGGAAGATAATTAATATTTTATCCAAAATAGTAAATAAACGATTATTACTTAAAAAACTATTCCCTATATTAAAATAGGCTTTTGATATGAAACTATTTTTGAAATTACTCTAGCATTTTATTTACGTAAAAATATCGGCAATATAATTAATGATATTCTTAAATCTAAAATAATGCGATTAATACGATAATCGTAATTAAACGCTAAATCTAGTAATTTGCTAATTAATATCACACTATATATATTACAACATAATTATTCTTATTAATAATAATCTACCCGTAATATTAATTAATAACACGAATTCTATTACAAAACATATGGTCGAAATTAGGAAACTAACTAACTATCCCGGAATTAATAGAGCTTTATTCTGTCAATTCCGGTCAGAACAGGAATGTGTTTCTCATTCTGTAAAAATACAAATACACAGAAGGGTTCCGGGCTTACCGGAAGGCTGATGACGGAGTATCGAGGGGAGGCCTCGGACTCGGAATGCACGCAAAATGCGCACGTACGCGGGAAGGTCACGCAGAATACGCGGGATTGCAGTAGTGCGCACACGGGCACGTGGGACACGTGCACGGGACGCGGGAATGCGCTGGTGCGCTGGAAGGCGCTGACGCGGCCGGAAAGTGGTGCGCGAAACACGGGCGCGGCCGGGAAGCGGGCACAGCTGAGAAGCAGCACGCACGGGCTGCCGTACAGGCGGTCGGGTACGGCCAAGGGCGACGGAAATATCCCGATGGGGTGTTGACGCGACCGGGATGTCGCAAGGAGCGTTGGGATGGGATCGGTTTCGGAAATGGAGAAGTATGGAGGAAGGAAAGATAAGTTTGGGAAGGTGGTGAGGCTCTGTGGATTTTATTGTGAAGAAGAAGGGTTTCTGTGAGAGATATTACGTGAGGAAGAAATAGATGGAGAGATGAGGGGAAAAAGAAAACGATCAGGAGAGAAATTAGTAAGTGTCGGGAACGTGGGGTCGGTTGAGTGGTGAGAGTTGAGGGGTTCTACAATCTTCCCTACTTAGAAAATTTCGTTCTCAAAATGTTAAAGATAAGGGCCGGGGTACAATCAAAATCACTTATCCTTGATCAAAAACGAAATTTAAATCAGCAGGCACGATCGGATTCTAGGCATGATCACTAGGTAAAATATAGGCACAGTCAGAATTATCTAGATATGATCTGAGATAGAGTTGGAATATTATTGTGATCAAAATCATTTTAGGCATGAGTAAAATCTAGGTACGAAAAATATAATCAAATGATTATAAAATAGGAAAAAAAATCAAATGAGCTCTCGTGAAACAGAAAAGGCAAGAAAGAAACGAACGCCAACAGTTTATTGAGAAAGAATAAAATAATAGAATCTTCTGAGATGAGGGACTAAAAATTCCAAATCAAATTTGAATGGGGTATAAGGGTTTGTGACTCAGAAAAAAATCAATAAGTTGTATGATAGTAAGTTAGCATGTGTGATTAGAATAATATAGCTATGATAGGAATGTAATCGGATAAGATATGTCCATTGAGGATTGAGTGCTTGATCAAAGGGGGATAGAAAGAATATCGTATCACTATTTCAACAGTCAGAAGATAGGATATACAGAAAAAATGACTTACAAGATAACCATCTTATTAGTACCCATGCAAAAACCAATCTCTAACTCGCTAAACTAGCTGAACTCCCAGTATCTATAGAAAACTAAGGCAGCTGTCAAGGTATTAAAACTAAATCTATTTGGAATCATAAATCATCTAAATCAAATTTTCATCCATCGTTGTATGTAACTCGTATGCCAAATGTATATCAAATTTTAAGTATTTCTCTCAATCAAATCATTTTGCAGACATCAATTTTCAATTGTCAGCCATTCTTCCAAAACTGACTACATCAAAGTCACAATCTTCACTTGTCACAGTAAATCCTTAGAAAATTCTTTAAAGTTGATCCATGATCTATCTTCGAGAATTTCCAATTCTTGAAATCAATTGACCAAATTATAATCACTAATCAAATTTTAATTTTTAACCATGCACCTAACAATCGTTCTCATCCAAACACATTAGCAAAAATATCACAAAATTTCAATCATTTTTTACCATATCTAATATGAGTCTCCAATGTTTGGTAGAAATTGCAAACCCAATTGCTCATTTCCAAAGTTGCGTGCTAATGGTCTTATCTCAATTCCTCACTGCTTATTCGTTCTCTAGAACATATCATTCCATTTCTTGTGATATTCCTTCCATGGTTATATCCGTCCCTTCTGGGTACATTAGTCATCTAATCATAAAAGTTGATCCCCGTCAAGTGTTACTTTACTTGATCACCATATTCTCATGTTTATATATTATCCAGATTCACTTCCTCCATAGGAGAACCTTACCAAATCCTAGACTTTCCTCGCTAACTCTACCTACGTCTTCCTCTATCTTCCATAATCCTTCCTTTAATCATAAAATTCAAAATCGCCAAATACCTTTATTTGTTTGAATGAGGTTTAGGCACTAGCGAGTACTACCAACAGTTCTAACCCAAATAAGTCACAAACTAAGATATACCACTCTCTCAAGACTAGCTTACTCAAGGTATTCATCTACATTTTCTACCCTTTAGCTAACTAATATTGATCCCAAATATGCCCTTACTAGAAATGAGGTAGGTAACAATCTATGTTTTCCCCACATATAGCTATCAACTATATGCATATAGTCATCCACAAGATGTATATCAACTATTTAATATATAAAGCTATCCACAACTATCTATAGCTTCCAAAATATGTAACTATCAACAACAAAAAAATGCAACGTTCTAAGGTTGAACCAGGAAAGAGATTGGGCCAATATGTGTTGGAAAATAGTCCTAGAAAATCAAGTAAAATTCCTATATGAATCATATATAAATGATTTCTGAAAATTTAAACTAGTTGTTAAGATTCCAAATAATCCAAAATTTAAAAGAATTAAGACAACTCTGGTAAAGTTATCAAGGACGATAAGAGACCAAACATGATATATTTGTAATAGGGATATACAGTCTCAATAGTATCCGAAAACCATACATACCTGAAGTCACTTTGCCTAGAGTTCATGTCCCGCTAGTGTACATCTGGCTGCAGTAAACTACTGGTTCCATGACTCAAATAATAATAGATCACCGAAACTTCTATCAACTTTATCCTTTATTGATGGAACAACTCAAGAGGTCAGATATTGAGGACAGTCTTAATAATATCCAAAAACCTATGAATACCTGAAACCACTTCACTTAGGGTCCATATCTTGTCAATGTGCTGCTGGCTGCAGTAAACTCATCGTTTACATAATTCAGATAAATGACTGTAGTGCGCAGCTGCCCCTCCATAATAGGTCAACAAATACTCTCTCAACTTTATCCATAGGAATTCCAAAGAGCTTTCATAAATTCAAACGAGTTCTAAAGTTCTAATCATAATAGGAAAAGATGTATATATCTGTTCTTCAGAAATCAAGAAAATTTATCAGGGTAAATGTGTGCTCTAGTAGCTCTTGAGAATGAAGGGGGTTGACTTGAAGTCTGTCACGACCCGCACCCAGTGTAGGGGCACGAGAAGTGGGTACGTCCAGCCTACGCCGTAGTGTCGACGGTAGAACGCTGTCCTAGGTCACTATCACGAACCAAATACAATATGATATACTCTCCGAACGGAGGACAAATCACAGAAGGTACCACTCAATCACAAATCTAGAGGTAGAAATAACACGATATGATAGATATAAAATCTCAAAAGAGAACATACAAACAGAAGGAAAGTCTAAGTGTCTAAACGACACAACATCACAAACATCTAGAAATAATACAACTCTAAAGTCAATACAAATAACATAATAAAAATACAATAAAGCCTAGCTAATCTAGTCTAAGCAGTAGGAATGACATTCTCAGCTAGAGCAAGATCCTCCTGTGGGTCCAACTCACAGGTGTCGTCTAGATGCGCTCCATAGTAGTTTGGGTAGAAGTCCTCAGTATCATCTGTAATATTTTTAACAGGTCCAGTCAGAATAGAAATGAGCACAATACATCTCACATAGTTCATATCATGACAGAAAATGTAAAGCATGCAAAAGAGTAAGATATATGAACTATAAGAAGATGTACACGAAAACAGAGATATTTGTAAATTGAAAATATATACATGATAAATAAGAACTGTAAGTGACTAGTGATTCAGAGCACAAGACGGTTATGTAAACGGCACGATGTTGCACACGAGTAATCTACAGAGGTTCACACGAGTAACTACAAGATTGATCACATAACCACTTCTACTCCCCCGTCCCCAATCAATACACAAAGATCCAGTCAAGTTATGTTATTGCACACGAAGTATAGTTGTACACGATGATCATGTGAGCATATAAGAGTATACGATTTCACAAGATTTGTATACGAATAACATGAAGATAAGGAGTACACGATGCCCATAATAAAGAACACGAACACGAAATACCCGATGTATCCGCTAAGGGGATAACATCGCACGAAAAGATCCATATAGTACCAATCCATGATAACAAGTGTCAGCATCAAGTAAAGTAATCTAGAGCATGAATATAAGTCCTAGCAAGTATGAAACGATCAGAGAATGTACTCGCCTGTGATCTGAATGTCTGTGAGAATACACTGTCCGAAACGAGGTATCTGAGTCCTATTTAGAGCAACACAAGTCATGATGTATACAAAGGGGTTATAATGAAGTGTACAATGCATCTACATGATTTCTAGGTCAATCTAGATCAAAGTCAACTCTGGGTCAAACCAAGTCTACTAGGCTATTCTAGGCAATCAAGGCTAGACACAAGCAAAGCAAAACAATGTGAACCACACCAAGGCATCTATACACATACTATATTGTATCTACAATACATTATATTATCATATTGCATCATGTTACATTGTACATAATATACAAGTATATATGGTAGGATGTATATATATAAGCAACCTATATATATAGGTACACACATTGCATTTCTACATTCATAACATACATGTATTCATACTTGCATACATACTTGGGTACATGCATTCATTCATACATTGCTTCCACTTTTACTACATTGCACATAAACTTGCATATATTGTTACTTGCATATCATGTATATTAGATAGGATACACATATATCATATTTACATTACATTATACATTACATATATTGCATTACATACTTAGATATATATACATTACATGTATTCATTACATTCAATCCTACATGCTTGTATTAGATTAGGATGCATTCTTGCATTGCATTTATTCATTCTTGCATTCATGTACTGCATTACCTTTATACACACTTAACATGTATCTAAACCTACATTACCTGTCATACATTCATGCATACTTTCATTACATAGATACATACATGCATTTATACATTTCATTTATCATCCACACATTGCATATATATACATGCATCTATACTTGATATATATACATTATATATATTTACAACTTGCATTCATTCTCAGGTTATCATGCAAATAGTCCTATCTCAGTTTTCAGTTTTGAATGTCAATTTGATTTCAGTTTCCCAAACATTCAAACCAAACAACCAAATTGAAATCAAATCAGCAACTTACATATATATACAACTTTAAACCAAACCCAAAACTCAAATTCAGTTTTAACATTATCCCAATTTTATTCTCAGGTTTTACATACAAATAGTTTCCAGGTTTTATACTCATAGGGAAAATCTCAGTTTTCATGCATAGGCAAAACTGTCACTGTTCAGTCAGAAATTTTATGAAATTCGAGTACAATACCAATCCATTTAAAACCTAGTTATCTGCACATCCTATCAGTTTATTTTAATCATGTATATTTCGTATTTAAACAACTTAAATTTAATTAAAACACTAAAAACCTAATTTGAACACAGTATCAGTAAATAAAACAAAGGAACAGTGAACATATTCAACTTATTACCAAATCGAAAACCCAAAATGAAACCCAGGTCAATTCATTTTCAGTATCAAGACATGAAGTATCAGGAATTTCGAAACCAATTCTCAGTTTTGAAGTATCAGTAGAAGGAAACAAGGTATCAGTGAACTTTTCGAAAATGTCAATCGAAATCCAAATTCCAATTCAGTGAGCAATTACATATATACAATCTTAAAACCAAATCCAAATATCTAACCTACAACACAGTGAGAATCATCACTCATGAAACAACTAATTTCAAACTCAAACAGTCAATATCGAGCATCAGTAACAAAGTACCAGAAAACCCTCAGTTCATGTAAATTCGAACCCAAATCAATTTAAGAAACCCAAAATAATTTGAAACAGAGGAGAGGTAACATATACTCGTATCAGGGGGGGTGTTCGTATCTATAAAAATGGACAAGAAGTGTCCAAACAGTTTAGAACACGCTCGGACACAGAACACACATGACAACGTCGTGCGGTGGGTCGGGTTGAATTAGACACACGGTGTCGACTCTTAGGTCTCGTGGTCACACATATAGATAGCCTAGGTCTAGGTGAACGTGTCTAGGTGTCTGTATTATGTCTAACGTGTGTTGAGTCACGTGGGTGTGTGCATATTAGTGGGGGATTTTTGTACGTAACAGTGTAGTGTAAATTCAGTACACTCGTGATTTCGTGTCCGACACGACACGAGATGTCATGAAACTCGAGGGTGGTTTGTCAGTGATGGCCCCCACCTCTGTGCCAAGTGGCACGTGTCCACGTGGCCTACACAGGAAGAATTTGGGCTCGGGTAGCAAGGCACTCGACCAAGTCCTCGTGCAGTGAGTTCGTGTCCATTTTGGCCACTGACACAGCTCGATATGAGCTCAGAGCTAGGATTTCGTGATCTACACTATAAGGGCTACAAAATCATGTAATTAGTTTTGAAAATCATTAATTTTTATTTCTAAGTGGCATTTCACCAAACACCTATTTAAAAAACACCGATACGTGTCCGATACGCATAACTAATGGACATGAATTCTTACCAAACTTGGGCTACACCTAGGGGAACCCTAAATTGATGCATCTATGGAAAGAAATCAGGAATTAATTAGGGTTTGTAGGGTTTTACCTATTGAGAGTTCAAACTCAATGTAAAGGGCTCATAAATAAGAAGTTTTCTTCCTCAAACGATGTCCAAATGAGCTCCACTTCTTGCAAGCAAGCCCCCACTAGCCTCCACTTCTGAAATGAATTCCATTGCAACAGAGTAGCCTCAAATTGGGATCAATTTGGATAAAAGGAAAGGAATTTAGGGAAGAACAAGTTAGGGTTCTTTGTAGGTGTTAAAAGAGACAATGTGCTACTGAAGGATACTTTATAGGAGGGGAATTTCTATTTGTGGCTGCCATAAAATGAATTAGGGTTAAGTTTAGATGTAGGTGAGTGGCTAAGGCTTCTCCACCTAATTTTAAGTCCTCATATTGGTTCAATTAGTTCTAAGGCTTTCTTTTTTACAAATATCCTAAGGAAAAAATATCGTACTTAGAAATATCTAGATATTGCTAATCTTGTCACTTAGTAGGTTGTCCTAATCAAGATTCTAAGCTCAAGACTAATCTAGATTAGGCTAAGATTCTAGGTCAAAGTCTCAACTAAACATATAGCACATATTTAATTAATAAAATTTATTTTCATTAAAAGTCAAAAATGACCAAAATACCCTTAGACTAAAAATTGGTAATTTGAAATTCTAATCGCATGACTAGGCTCCCATGGTCATGGTTAGTCTCTAAGCTTAGCAATTCTAGGGTTACACTAGTTAACCATCAAAATTACCATTCAACATTTTAAATAGTTTTAAATTAATTAGAAATCACTAAAAATTATAACATGAATTAAATCCTAATATTGAATAATCCAAATTATAAAAGTTTAAAATTATCCTCATTTGAGAAAAGTGGGTGTTACAAAGTCAAGAGGAGTATCTGTTCTCCGACATTTTCCTTTCCAAAGGTTAAACTTATGAAATTGATCAAACTTGATTCTGACTAAATGAGTTAGGCACAATACAAGATAGAAGCATCATAGCTATGAGTTGAGTGGAAGAAGCCAATGAGAATATTATCGGCAAAATACTTAGAGAATACTGACCTTTACCAAAATTATTTTGGAAAAAAATAATTACTTATGACCAATGAAAGTTTGAGAATTTGCTAGGTAAGTTGGGCTAAAAAGTTAGTCTTATTGGTTCAAGGAAGTCAAGTTGAATTGGTTTAACAAAACCAACAAAGGAATAGCCTTGGGATATTAGTTATTGATGGTAGGTTGGCTAAAAGAGAAGTCAAAATTTCTAAAATAGTAAATGGGCCTAGACCCTAAAGAAATATGCAGATAGGAAAAACATAATCCTTCGGAGACCGTAGAATTATAATTACGGCTTGCATCTCCTTAGTCATTCTCTGGAATGGTTAGGAAGCAACATAAGCAAGGTAACCTACGAGACTATAAGAAAACAAAAAATAGATATTATAAATAGATAAATTCGGTCCTATGTTATGACGGGTGAAAATGGTCTAAGTGTTTTAATTGTTTCTAGAGTTTGTTTTTCTAAAGTCATACTTAGACCTAAGTCAGATTACAGGACTGCTTGATGGTCTAGCCTAAGTTGACTAGACCAATTTTGCAGAACCTGGGACCTGCATGGGCCACCATTAAAAATATGCCACGACCCGATCCCAATATACTTGGTCCGGTCGGATCATGTCCAGCCTGCACCGTTGTGAGACGGCAAAAGTAAGCTATATCAAGTGGTAGTACACAAGCAGACAATTCTAAAATACGAGAATAAGAAAAACATTTATTTGACTTTGGAATTTAAAGTAAAAGTCTAGATGAAATAACCACACAAGCAAATAAACATTTAGTTAATACATCTGTTCTTTATTACAACTGAAAATGGAAAAAACTAAGCAACAGACACAACTAGTAGTCCTGGGCTCCCTGGTCAGGTTCAGCTACCTCCATAGAAGGAACTAAAGGCGAGCTCCTCGTCTTCACAATCACCTAAAATATTGGTCTCCAGTTCGGAGGAGAGCAAGAACATATATCCACATTCAACATTCTAAATAATAATAAATGATACAAGGCAGTTTAAAACCATTATTATATTTTTTATAGATAATAAAAAAGAACCAGCATGCATGAAATCTCAAGAGCTAAAATGATGCAGTCTACAATGAGTCAATAGTAATTTTGAGCGCATAGCAAATCTGTGACCGACTGGTAGATTCAATGTGTATACTAATATTTTGGCCAAATGCTAATATACGATATGGCTCAACCCCCTGTGTAATAGGGTTAGCGCAAGAGAGACAATATCAGTAATAATGGATTTGGTCACAGATGCTATACTACTCCCCCAATGTCACGACTCGCACCCGGATATACGGGTATGAATACGTAGGCCACGCCCAGCCTACGCCGTAGTATCGGCGGTAGAGCGCTGTTAAGTATCCAATACTAACTACATCATCTAAAGATCCATAACTAGAAATGTACTCATGTCACATCACAAAAACTAAGAAAGATAGACAAGAAATAATAACAATATCACTAGAATAACTAGAATCTACAAGGATCATATGAGACCAGAATAAAGCAGAAGGAAATAATAACAACACTAAGTAACTACCAGACCTAGAACTCCTGAGAGACACTCACGGTGAAGAATACCGAGAACCACCCCAGCTAGAAACATCCTGTAGTCCAATACTGAGGGCACAACTACTCCTAAAATTTTGTCAACATATCCAGTCAGGATGGAACGAGCACAAATCTCAAATAACAGTTCTAATTAAAAGATATTAAAAATGTAGCAGTAAATAGAGAGAATATACAAGAAATCATAAAATTTACATGTGAGTATCATGGCAAGGTAAGCTGTATATCTAGAGCTAGAACAAGGCAAGTAAAACAGATCATGGCATGTACAAGAGTCAAGAATCATCTATCTAAGTATATGAGTACTAGTTTCAACATGTGGCCGGCTTGGGTCTGCATAAGGTCTACTGGCCGGGTTAATCATACGTGGAGTGTATGATTAACACTCACAAGATCTACAAGAATAAATAAGATGGATAATGACCACACATCTACATTAATACTTTTCGTCCTCGACTAGTATAGTGGATCCAACCATGACACATCATGACATGCAATTCTCCGAGAGGGTAGCTAGCCTTCGCAGGAATCGTGTCTATACAATGCACAAGAAACAAGAAAGACTTGCACAAGATATACCAAGGAAAGCGAGGAATAACATCTCATGACGGGATCCAGAGAAATACCAATCCGTGTGAACAATGTGTCAAGAGAACAAGGATATCTATACTAAATACAAGAAACATAGACGATATCATAAAACAGAAATATTATCAAAGAATGTACTCGCCTGAGATCTGGTGAAATATGTCAACTGAGTCCAAGAACAGTACCTCGAGGACATATAGGTGGAATACTGTATCAATATAAGGGTTTGGAAGTAAAATCAAGTCATACTAAGTCAAACAAGGTCAAGGCAAGTCAAAGCAAGTCAAACTAGGTCAATATAAGTCAAGGGTTGACTAAAGTTGACTTTTGGTCAATGGTCAACTCTGGTCAACCGTAGGTCAAATCTAGGTCAAACTTGACTAACGTTGACTACAGTTGACTTTGGGTCAACTGGTCAACTTCGGTCCAGTTCTAATCAATTTAGGCTACGGTTGATCCGGTTGACTTTTGGTCAAAATAGTCAACTGTGGTCAACCAAGGTCAAAAAGTCTAACTAGGTCAATGTTGACTCTA